>OZ012741.1:53850398-54380398 GCA_963859935.3 Lathyrus sativus | reverse complement strand
AAAAGTTGTTTTTATTGACTAATTAGTTAAAAAATCGAATATTTACTTTGGTATAAAATTTAAAGATGGTATAATAATTGTAAACTTTAAACAATTTACGTTACATGTTACCACCTCTACAAACAATGCTCATCCGAGAAGCTTATCCTCGCTACTCTTGCAAATAAGCGGTATTTCTCGCCTGGGAAGCTTGTCCTATCTTCATCTTGAGGAGCAGCATGTGGCCATCTCCATCGAGAAGCTGGTTTCCATTTCCTTTTCATCTTGAAGCACGGAGAGGTTTGAACTGAATCATATTCAGGAGAGCACAGATCTTGAAACATGAAAAAGTTCGTTTTATCCTTTAGTAAAAGAAGGAACTAAATCATATTCAGGAGAACACGAATCTTGAAGCGTGAAAAAGTTTGTTTTATCCTTTAGTAAAAGAAGAAGCCGAATTATATTCAGGGCGCCGACCTTGAGATATGAAGAAGCTTATTTGAGAGCTTATCCACCTTAGTATTTAAGTCCCTTCCAACGATAAGTGGCAGTTCTCTCCCGAGAAGCTTATCAGGACATTTTCCATTAAAGTTTATTTATTTTGGCATACAGCCGGTTTTATCCTGTATATTTTTTACGGATTCCCGAAGATCCCGTCACGAGGAGAGTTTCTAGAAGTTCGGATGTTATTCTTTGCTCAATGCTCCAACTTTCTGTTTACTTGATCCTACAGCCGTGCAGATCCAGTTTTACCTTTAATCCTAGAGTATCAGCCGGTCACGCCTGAACCTGTTGAACAATTAATCTTAGATATCCCCCAGTGGAGGCCGTCTCACCGGTGCCATCTCCATTTGAGGATCCCGTTTTACCATTTCCTTTCTTAAAGTGACAATTGGTCGTGCTAGCGCCAGTTGGCCATCACTTTAGAGTTCCCTAGTGTCGTGCTGTTTCTCCAGTGCGTCGTTTTCCCCAGTGTGTTTTTTCATCGCGTCTGTCCCCTATGTCGTCTACGTCCTTGCATTTATCATTCCAGCATACACATCATTAGATTCATGGCATTGTCATCATTATAGTTCGTTTCGTTTTGTCCATAGCATTGCATATCACTGCATCTAAGGGAAAAAATTTCGGTTATCTATATATAAATCCCTTTCACCTTGATTTCTCGAGCCTACGTCGCTCAAATCATCTGGTGAAGCTATTTAAATAGGGGCAACTGTAATACCCCAAAATTTGCCCTAAGATTAGTAGGTTCATTTTGCATCCCATTGCGTTTCGCATGGCAGTTTAGCTAACCACTAACGGGTTTGTGTAGTTGGTTGATTTTCCAGGAAAAAGTGCGTTGCGCGCTCGTTTACTCATGAAGGGTAAAATGGTCACTTAGTTGCAGCTGACTGTCAATTCGTGAATCTGAGTTGTAGTCAGGGAATTTGAATCATTTGAATTTATTAGGGTAAGTCGAGACCGAAGTTTAGTTGGAATGCTTTAATCGTGGAAGATTTGAGCCGGGTGAATTAAATCAGTTCAATTTATTTGGACGAAGTTAGTCGAAAAAGTGTGGTCATTTGAGTTTAATCAAACATATTGGATTTATTTCGATATTCGTTTAAGTTGTCGGAAGAATTAGTCGGAAGTTGTGTCGGAGACGAGAATGAATCAGACGAAGTGGATTGAGGTTTTAACAAAAAAATATTACTTTATTTCCATTTGTAACAAAAAAAGTTATTATCCTTTATTTCATTTTTATACCCAAAGTTTTTATTTCATTTTTATATCCAAAAAGTTATTATTATGTTTTACTTCATTTTAGTAATAAATTATTATTGTTATATGTTATTTCATGTCAACATTAAAAATTTATTATTATTTGAATTTCATTCCATTTTAATATCAAATTTTTTTTATGGTTATTGCATTTAAATATCAATAGTTTTTATATCAAAATAATAATACTTTTTGTTTTTTTACAATATTAAAAAATGAAAAATTTTATAAAAAAAAATTAGTAGAAGACCCGTGTCTCCGCACGGGTATTAAAAAATATATTTAAATTTTTATAATTTTTTATTTTTTTAATATTGTAATTTATCAATTATGTTAATATATAATATATTTTTAAATTATTGACATATTATTATTAACATGAAAATTTTCATTAAAAAATTATTGAAATAAATTCCTTATTAACTATATATATATATATATATATATATATATATATATATATATATATATATATATATATATATATATATATATATATATATATATATATATATATATATATATATATATATATATATATATATATATATATATATATATATATATATATATATATATATATATATATATATATATATATATATATATATATATATATATATATATATATATATATATATATATATATATATTTGTAGATATAACATAGTTTATTAACAAATTTTAATATAATTTAAATAGAATATATTAATATATTGAAGCAATACATACACAATCATGATTCATGATAAGTAATAACATTCTAAATTAAAAATAAAACATAATAAAAAATTCTTTAGGTATAACATTTAAAAAAAAAACTAAACACTATAAAAAAAACACCATTTTTATCTCTCCAATAATGTATTGCTTGTTTTAAAGATACATTTTTGACAATCCTCAACATGTATATTGCTTGTTTTATAAATAATAATTTAATTATTTAATTTTACATAAAATTAGTATTTCATAATTTAAAAAGTGGTATGGGGGAAAATAACATATTTAACTATTTATGAATGTCTTGGCAACTAATTTTTGAAATAACCAAGTAAGGCACACAACACAACCATATACAAAATTGAGGCAAAATAAAAATGGGCAAGAATATCAATCACTAATTGATTTGAATATGTAAGAAACAACAATTGTTACGTCATCAAAATTACTGCCATAAAATTGGTATCCATCAATGAGAGCAGCAGTTGAAAACAGCGAGTACGTCTTCTTGTCAAGTGCTCGATCTTGAGTCAATGTTGATATCTTTTGAGCAGTTACTTGTTGTTATAATCTATCTCTAGTTGAACTTACAACAACACTAACAATATGATTATTGTACAGGTTATCAAAAACACCCCTTAAAACAAACACATGCATGAAAATAGAGTAGAACTTACAGAACTAAAGGAACAATTGTCAAAAACTTACTATTACGAGTGAGTTGTTGTCCATTATCGACCTGCTCCCACCATGTTAATCTGTTGTAGATCCCATGATTATCCGTAAACAGTGCTCCTTTCTTCCAGTGGAAAAGTGGTATCTTACCTAATGGACACAACATAATCAATCAACCCATGTAAAGAGATCAAATTATTATAACACACATAAACAGTAACTGACAATAAAATATATTAATTTATAGCTTGGTCCAATCAAACAGAGGATAAGAAAGTACAGACATTTAGAACATTGCAAGGAAGAGGGAACATTCTGACAGCTGATGGGTCAGCCTACGAACCAGGCTTTTAGAAACTGCATTAACTATGTTTTTTTCTATTTTAATTTACTTATGAACTTTTTTAATCAAATGTTGTTATAGCCATCTTGATGATGGAACACCAAATGGAAAACCAACCTCAATACTTAAGCATGAAGCAACGTTATGTGATTCAATAAAAACATCATTCCAATAAAAAAGGGAAACCAAAATCTAGTTAAAATGTTGAACCTCATGAAAGCAATTTGTGGACTAAGCTTTGAAATCTTAACAAAGTCTTCATCTTTAAAGGAAAACTTTGCATCCGACTTTCCACCTTCATATGACCCTATATACAGACACAGACCCAAATCATCATACTTGATGGCATGGCATTGTAAGAGAAACCAATCATTAAAATTAGCCAAGTTAAATATAATGGTAGAAATCAATAATTCAAAGCAAAATTGTAACGATGGCTGATTAGCCTCCAACTACCTAGGCAACAATCTACAATATGAAAAAAAAAATTGAAAGCATTTAATCATAGAAGATATGGCCATGACCATACAGTAGAAAATGAGATCAGATAAAGAAGAAAACATCAAATGACTGGTCTATCTTTAGGATTCAGGTTAAGTGCAGTATTTGATTCACTAACTTGCAGGTTAAAAATATTTAAGAAACATGTGCAAGTACTTAAATCTACCATTTATAATCCATATAGTGATACTCACTTATCAAGAAACTATTTGTACTTTGGATGTACTTCCACAAAATTGATTCAATAAACTACCTAGTGAACAGCTGTGTCTACACGTCTAAGAACAATCATATCTCCAGTTAGGACAAGAACACCCATCTGAATCATTGCTTCAAGGATATGCATAAGTGCATAAGCTTCATTTGATAATAAACTTAGATTGAAAAAAATTGAAAAAAAAATGGAATTTCATGCTAGAGTATTCATGACAATATGGGACTCTTTTCATAAGCTCCAAAAATATTTACCTATTTGGATTCTTTTCATAAACTCCATAAAAAGCTTTGAGTGAACCTTCTCTAATATTTTGAATGATACTGTAAGATACAACACAAACACAATTGTAATAAAAATCATCTCACTAATCTTAAAATGGCCAACCTCTAAATCAATATTTCAATTACACAAAAGACATAAAGCACATACCTTCCCATCATACCAAAATCATAAAAGATCAATATTCCATCATTGACATCATTAACTACAATGTTTCTTGGATGTTTCCTGGACAATGTATATATTATTTGGATAAGAAGAATCCAAATCATTGACACTCCCAACATGAGCCTCAATATGAGTTACAAAAACTAAATAAGCAGCCATATATCACAAACATAAATGAAAAGCTGGAATTCAAATAATAGATGAATAATGATCTCGAAGAACATCTATTAGCTTTAGGCACAACAAACCTCTAGGTGGTTTCTCAAATCATCCCTGTCATGATTGGAATATATGTGGACAACATGTTTAGAATAAGGAACACCTGAAGTATCAATAAGGATAAAGCAAATTTTAGAACTCGTAAAAGGAAAGAATAAAAGGTTCTAACAATGATTAAGTGAACTTGTTCTGTGTCTAATTTCAATATTTCTTCTATATTAAATTTGATTGTCTTACTTCTCTTGTTCAGATCATTTTTACTGATATTTCTTGATCAAGACACCAATATTAGCTACTAAATTTGAGAGTGTTGGTTGGGTTTATTTTTCAATATATATATATATATATATATATATATATATATATATATATATATATATATATATATATATATATATATATATATATATATATATATATATATATATATATATATATATATATATATATTGAGGTGGTGCGATGACAAAGATATTTATTTATTTAATGTATAAGTTAATAATTTTAATTAATTATTAAATGATTTTTCACTAAATAACAATTATGCCCTTTTAACTGAATGTCTAAACTTTTTTTATTACAGAGTTAAATGTGATTATTTACACATTTGTTTCACTCTCGTTCATTTTGAAATTAATGAGTCTCATGTGTCACTCATACATTTTTTCTTATTGGATTTTTATTTATTTTATTATAATAAATGTATTATATCCTCATTGCATTGTTTAAGAGCATCTTTAATGGGAGCAACTAAATTGGATGAACTAAGTTATTTTAAGTGGGTCCAAATTGACATGAAGGATTTAAGCAATCCAAAATTGAATTAAGAAGTTCTTACTTCAATGGTGATTGTTTATAAGGAATTCAAACTTGGTATTAAATGGTTAATAAAAATCTATTATTTATGTTAAATAATTAATAAAAATATATTATTTATGTTAAATAATGAGTTAGAGTACGTTGCTTGTGTAGATCACGTAAACTAGTTTTAGAGCATCCCATATGCCATGTCAGCTCTACTATAATGCAAATTCCTTATTACTAACGTAAGCTATACAAAATTTTGGTTTAACAACTATGCGTTAAAGTTGCTCTAACGTCATACAACTCTAACTCCTATATTCCAAACGAATTCCTCCCTCTCTCTCCTCATAAATCTCTCTCTCTCTCTCTCTCTCTCTCTCTCTCTCTCTCTCTCTCTCTCTCTCTCTCTCTCTCTCTTCATCAAAACACGCAAAGTCACTTTTTTCATTATTATTTTTATGACTATATCAGCATACTTTGAATGAAGAAACAATCCACATCTCTTCTCCTTCCAAGTCAGATACAACTCTCGCCTCTCCATCTCCAAATGATGTCTGCATGTTCTTTTTTCTTCAAATTATTTTCTCTTTATCTCTATTTTTCATATCTTCTCCTTTAATTAAATTTGGGATTTGAAATTGTTCACGAAGTAAATCTGTTTACATTTTCATGACAGTTGTACATTTTAAGACTCCCACATCTTAATAATAAGTTAAAATGATGTTGCACTATTTCACTCAATATTATATTTGTTTCTAAAAGGAAGTGAAACAAGCATTTAACTTTTAGGGCACCCTTGAAATTGACATATCTCATTTAGAGTGCATGGAGTAATTTACTTGATAAAGTTAGGCGTCATAGAGTTAACATTGATGATAATGTTTGTAAATATCTCATTCTGACATAACAAATTGTCATCTTGTGTATTGGATTGTTGCCAAAAGGAATTATGCTCCGGGTCGAATAAGTTTACTGGAGCACAATTCCTTTTGGCAAAAATCCAATACACAAGATGACAATTTGTGGTGTCAGAATGAGATATTTAAGAAATTTCTCATTACACTCTTATATGTGCATCCCATACTCTTGAAAATCCAAAATTTCCTTTCACGCGTCAGAAGATGCATCTCTAAACGCATCCAAATCACATCAAAATGTGATATTCTAAGATCTACCTCGCTTTGATCAAAAATATGATCTGAAGATGTATCTTCGTATATTATTTGGATGTATCCGGAGATGAATCTCTAAAATTTCTCTAAAGGCCTTTTACAAGTATTAGAAGCGTGGTAATTGCAAGGGAGATTACTTCGGAGATGCATCTCCGAAAACTCCTCTGAATGGTATCAGAACAACCTCATTGTCCAAACATTATAATTTTTTAAGAGCAAGTTATATTAAAGTAAAATTAAAGTAAAATTGCAGTAAAATCAAGTTTAATTAAAGGTAAATGAAAGTAAAAAGTCATACTTTAATTAAAAATGCAACAACATACATAATATTTGTTCGAAAATACAAAAAATAATACATCCAAACGTAAACTACTGTGTATGTCAAATCCCGTGTCTTCTCCTCCTCCGGTTATACTGCACGACATTTCATAAATCGACAACCATGTTATCCACGAGGGCCAACTGGGGACTTCCATCCTCAAAGAGTCATGCATATATGCCTGCTCTACCCATCTCCACAACCTGCTGACAGACCACCGTCACGCTCTCGGTGCAGTCATCCTATGACTTAAGTATCTTGTGGTTAGCTGGCCTAGGTGGTCTTCCAGGAACATCTAGTGTAATGATAGGGTGCTCTACCCATCTCCCAAAATAATTAGAATATTTATTTATTATAAATATTCGTGATTTTGGTGAATCTTGACAAAATATTTTGATGTCTGATGTTTTGTGTTGGGAGGCATTATTAATGCTAAGAGGGTGTTGAGGATATTTAGAAGTATATGATTTATTAGAATTATTTTGATAATAATAGTGGATAATGTGAATATCTTATTATTATTGTAAATAAATAATTGGAACACTAAGGGCAAGATGGTAAAGTTAGGTGAAATAAACGAGGATAAAGTTGGGAAATCATATTAAGGGTCCAAGGGGTAAGAGTGACATAAAGGAAAATGGGAAAGTGAGGAATTCATTCTGAACAATCGTGTTTTGGAAAGCGACTCAGAGGAAAAGTAGAAGAAGAGGCTAGGGCTCAGAGCAATTTCGAAAGAACTCAAGAGGAGGATCAGAATTGAATTCTCTAAGGTATGGGGAGTATCACATGTCATTATAATTGAGATAAGGATAGATGCATGTAGGTAGTTGGGGAGTTTGGGGAAACATGACGAGATTGTGATGAAATTGGGGTTTTGAGTTTTATGAGATTGGTATGTATGAAACCTATTATGATGTATTATTGTTATTGTGTTGATTGTATTGTAAATTATGAGTAATTTTGGAATAATTGGTGTTGGAATCGCAAGGATAATTGGGTCCAAACTACTGCAGAATCGTAAGAAGTTACAGGTTCGCAGCTTTTTGCCAGGCGAGTTCCCCGTGTCGCCAGGCGAAGTATTTTTGCCCCAACCTTGCCAGGAGAAAGTAGAAGCGAAAAGAGAGTGAAAAATGGGTGTTCTTGGTTTTTGTATGGAGGAGGGAATTCGCCCCTGCTTCGCTGGGCGAAACCCAGGCGAGCAAGTTGCTACGCTGGGCGAGCACCAAGCGATCAAGAGCAGTAGTTTTATTTATTTTATTTTTCTTTTTCATTTCTTTTCTTTTCTTCTGTTTTGTGGTGCTGTCTTGTGCCATATGCCTTGAGTGGTTGACGTGTTGCTTTTTGATGAGTATAACATTTTGATGTGTGATGTAATATGAGGACTTGTGATGCATAATGATGATATAATACCACAATGTTTTTATGAATATTCATGAATGATGATGAAACTTGACGATCCGGTGATGATGTTGATTATGACATAGTTCATCATGCATTCATAGCATAATAGAACTTCGGTCCAGTGTTGGCTTCAATCCCATTGTGTGGATTGATGTGTTTATGTTGTGCTTCAGTTCTTATGCAGAATCAATCCTATTGGTGGGGTTCTTTGGAGATGGCCCATTGTCCATCAACATGTTGATTTGGTACCACGTGCATGAGTCTATGTTGTTGCATTTCTTGTTATGTGACATTGCATCTATGTGAACGACTGTTATTATTGATGAGATGATTTTCAAATGACGTGTGATGATGATGTGACTTAAGTGATGTTTTGGTGATGAGTTGTTAATTTGATGACTTTATGAACAAATATGTGTATATATATGATACTATGATAAGAAGGTGTGAGTATAATACGTGGTAAATGATAATGCATGGAATTCATGATGATGTTGTTTTGTATGATGAATGATATCTTGATATATCTTATCTTTATATCTTGTATAATGATTTGTGATTACTCACCCTGCTTGTTTGAATGTTTCCTCCACGTGGGTAACGTACAGGTAATCAGGATTAGCCCTTGGTGCGTGAAGGTTTAGCTTTTGAAGTGTGTAGTTTTAATTCCGTTAAACTTAAAAGGTGTCTTGCTCTGATATGTAACATTGGGTCAGGACGATATTGAGTTGAATTTTTATGTTGGTTTTATAGACTTGACGTCATTATGAATTTGGCTATTTTGACGGTTTTTGAGATTGTGATATTTCCGCTGCAATGTAGTTCTATTTGTTTTGAAACTTTATTGATGATAGAACCCGTGTTACGGAGCAGGATTTTATTTTGATGTTTTGATGAAACGTGACACCCTTGTGGTGATTTACTCTGATATAACTGTTTATAATTATCGTGAAAGTTCTTTGGGATAGAAGGGTGTTACAGATATTGTGGAAATGTGCTTAGTACCAATGTGGTCATACCTTCTAAATTCAATGCATTGGATTTTGAAAAATACAAGGGCTTCAGTTGTCCTAAAAGTCACCTCCAGCTGTTTGTTCGAAAGATGGCTGCTTACAATGCAAATGAGAAGTTGATGATGCATACCTTTCATGACGTCTAAGTGGAGCATCCTTGGATTGGTATATGAAAGTGGAGAGAACTCATGTCAAGACTTGGGAAGACCTTGCTGATGTCTTCCTAAGACAATACAAGTACAATATGTACATGACTCCTAATCGTATGCAATTGCATAGCATGTCTCAAAAGGGTAATGAATCCTTCAAGAAGTATGCTCAAAGATGGATGGAACTGACTTCTCGCGTGCAACCTTCACTATTGGACAGAGAAATACCTTACAAGATCCATATTATAAGAAGATTATTGGTTTGGTATCCACTAGATGTGATGACCTGGTAATAATTGGGGGAAACAATTGAGAATGGCTTGAAAAGTGGGAAGATTGTGAAATCATCCTCCAAGGATTGGTAATAATTCGACCCCATACCCACATCATATACTCGTATCCTGCCTTATCTTATTCAAAAAGGATTGGTAGAGAATAAACTCTAGCACCTCCACCAACACCTCTTCCTCGAGGTTACGATGCTAACGATAGATGTGACTTCCATGCTGGTTCACCTAGGCATACTACTGAAAAATTTCTGGCCTTCAAATTCAAAGTACAAGAGCTGCTCGATCGCAAGATTATCTCATTCGCTCCTGAAAATCCAAATGTGAAAGATAATCCCTTATCGGGGCACGTTGGGTTAAATATCAATGTAGTTGAAGTTCGGAAGATGACGTCCTGATCAAGAGGGTGGACCAAGTAAAAACCCTTATGACTAAGATAAGGGAAATATTTATTGGCTACGAGTCGTTCGAAAAGTTACACACTGATTATGAAGGTTGTCTGCTCAATCCTGACAAATGTGAAAAGATGAAAAGGCGTCTTCAACAAATGATAGACCAAGGCTTGGTCCAGATTGGATACTCAATGAAGGTAGATGATGTTTCAGCTATAGAATCTCAGGGGCACATACCTTTTGAAATCCCTTACCAAAGAAGGGAACCCCCGAGACCATTTCAAATACCTGTTTCAATGATTCTCATACGCCAATTCAAATACCAGTTCCAATACCGTTTTAAATTCCAGTGCTGGTAACGCCATAATGCCCTATTGTCTTCCATGTTCCTACACCATTTCCTTATTAAAGTAATAAGTCGGTGCCCAAGAATTATGGCACTATAGCATATGTGAGAGAGAATCCCCTAGTACCAGCACCAAGAGTTACTAACATAACTAGTATCGAAGGTATGGCCCATAGTGGAAGAGTGTTCGCCTCTGAACAACCAACAAAGAAGAATATCCCAGAAAGTTCAAAAGGAAAAGATACCATAAGTTCGGGGGAAGGATCTTCCAAGAATACTGTATCCCAAGAGGACACTAAAGAATTCTTAAGGCTTATAAAAAAGAATGACTATAAGATGGTGGACCAACTAAGCAAAACGCCTTTTAAGATCTCCATACTATCCTTGTTACTATGTTTCGAAGCTCATAGGGAAGCCCTATTGAAGATCCTAAATGAGGAACATGTCACCAAAGACATAATAGTTGACCAATTCGATGAAGTAGTCGCTAATATAACTGCCAGCAATTGCTTAGTGTTCAGTAGTGACGAATTACCTTTGGAAGGGCAGGCCCGTAATAAAGCCTTGCATATATCTGTCAAATGCCAAGATGATATCCTCTCGAGAGTATTAGTGGACACAAGCTTAACTTTAAATGTCATGCCTAAGAATACTCTCATGAAGCTAACCTTTGTGAGAACCTTTATGAAGAATAGTTCATTGGTTGTTAGGGCTTTCGACGGTTAAAAAATAATGGTGGTTAGGGAAGGCGACATACCAATAATGGTTGGACCATATACTTTCATGGTTAATTTCCATGTGATGGACATCAACCCTTCCTACATTTGTCTTCTGGGAGAATATTGGATCCGCGATGCAAGTGTTGTCACTTCCACACTTCACCAAAAGCTGAAGTTTGTAATATGGGCAAGTTAATTATTGTTGAGGGTGAGGAAGACATGTTTATCAGCCATCTTTCGTCATTCAGATACATATAGGTAAATGAGGAAACTATTGAAATACCCTTCCAAGCATTGGAAATCACGGAAGTCAATCGTAAGCAAGTCAATTCACAGAAGGAAAGGCCAGGTTTGTCATGGGGAAAAGTTACAGATCTAATCAGGAAAGAATATATAAGGGGATGAAGAAAGTTGCTGGAAATACCTGAGAAGAAGGATCGATTCAAGTTGGGTTACAAACCGGCTAATGAAGTGGTTCAGAATACTCATCAGAAGAAGCTTCGTACTCTCCAAGAAACTTTCCACAGTGTTGGGTTCAGAAATGAAGATCATGTGGCTGCATTTGAAAAAGAAGTGAATGAATGCTTGACTTGGTGTGTCACTGCTCATCAGATGCAACTCTCAACAATTGGAAGGCCATCGAGATTCCTGAGATTATTCCAAGTCCAAAGTAATTTATTGTTTTCTTTTTAAAAAAGTAATAAGTCCTTTGCTCTGCCCAAGGAAAATGGACAAGCTTTGGAGGGCCCCCATTGGTTTTAAGGGCTTATTTTATCAATAAAATTTCATTTTATTTTCAATCAAGATCCCTTTTCTTTCATTCCCAGTTTTTCAAAAAAATGGCAATATCTTTTTTTACTCTCATTCCTAGCATTTCATTCTAAAAGAATAAATAAAAATAAAAAATCTCCTTCATGCTAATTTAAAATTGAACCTATTGAAAACGACACTACTACAATCCCTTACAACTTTGAATTCTTGATTAACCTAGCGGAAGAGGGCGATGAGGACGATTGTGAGGTTCCTGAAGAGTTAGCCAGACTGTTAAAGAAAGATGACAAAGTAATACTACCTCATTAGAAACCAGTGGATGTGATAAATCTGGGAGCTGAAAAAGATAAGAAAGAGGTCAAAGTTGACACTTCTTTAAATGAGGACATAAAGAAAATACTGATCGAGTTACTACGAGAGTACAAAGGTATGTTCGCTTGGTCATACCAAGATATGCCAGGACTAGATACAAACATTGTTGAACATAAGCTACCACTCGAACCAGAATTCCCACCGGTTAAGCAGAAATTAAGAAGGAATAGACCTGACATGACTCTCAATATTAGAGAAGAGGTCAGAAAATCGTTTGACACAAGGTTCTTAGCCGCCTTAAAATATCCAGAATGGGTAGATAATATTGTGTCAGTTCTGAAGAAAGATGGGAAAGTCATAATGTGCGTGTATTATAGAGATCTTAATAGAGCAAGTCCTAAAGACGACTTTCCTCTACCACATATTGATGTGTTAGTGGATAACACTGCTCATTTTTCAGTCTTCTCGTTTATGGATGGGTTCTCTGATTATAATCAGATCAAGATGGCGCCTTCAGGCCTGGAAAAACCACGTTCATCACCCCTTGAAGCACCTTCTGTGATTTGACAATGATATCATCAACACGGATTGAAGAGGATCACATAGTTGGCACACCCTAATTTTTTACTTTAAGATCCCACCTCTTTTGTGCGTTTTCTTGCATTATTTGACTTTGTATCTTATATTTATGTTTATTACGACTAACGAGTTTGCGCAGGAATGTCAAGCAGATAATGTTGTTTCTTCCAACTTAAGCCTTGCAAGCTGTCTTTGTCAAGAGGTCCACCAGGTCACGGAACACTGTTTCTAGAAAGAGCCGAATTGATTATACTTTGGATTTTATGATACTCTAAGACTTTACAGTGATATTGTGGTTCATACAACGATGATTAAGTCCTATTTGGTTGAAGCGTTCCGACTATCATCTGCAAACCGTTTTAATTCGCAAACCAAGATCAGGGTGGAGTTATGATGCTTTAAGCATTGTGGGATATTTCTCAAGATTCGACCAGACGTTTTCAGTTTATTAGATTCGTAATCGAAACTTTTTGGATCATAAGACTTTTATTCATTAATCAAAGGTGGTTTGCATTTTATTACAAGGCATTGGATTACAATTTACAAGTTTGCATCAGAATCCTAAAACTATTTCCTAAAGCTACCTTAAAGCCCAAAGTGTCTTCAAGAATGTCCTCCATCTTCGTCACATGCCGAACCTGCACAGTGAAAAAAATGGTTAATATAAGTTTTAAGAGTAAAGGTTTTTTATTAGTTTTTTCCTCAGCCCTAAAAAAAGTGTCATCATCGGGTCGGGACGGAAGGGCAACAACTGAAGTCGCTGTCAGCTTTCTGAAAAATCAGGGACAACATTTTTTACGGCTCAGCAGCATCAAGGCAACATTTATTCTAATTTAAAAGTTTTTTTTGCAACTAGAAGAAGTAAGATGGCAAGGTCAAGCCTTTAAGACAAGTCCTTGTTTCCAAATCAAGCACCATCAAGTTAACGAATCTAAATGGAAATATGGACAAAATGGAAAAAAAAACCAACAACAGTCCATGGTGGCACCATCATAAACCATCCTGAAGGGTCTCAACAACATGTAACGAAAGTCTCAATATCTGGTCATTATCATCATTAAAAAAATGATAACGTCAAATAATGATTTTCACAAAATAGACGAATCCCACATCCACGAGCAACATGGGACGGTACCTTTTTTCTTTCCAAATCCGTTAAAACATAGTAGTAAATCAAAACGAGAAGAAAATTAAAGATTTCAGGAAGAAAATCCTTCCAAATCTGTTCCAACACAGTAGAGATCCAAAACCGGAAGAGCAAGTCTTAATGAAATTTTAAAAACTTCCCAAATCCATCTTTGTCCAAATCTGAAATCATCACAACAGATCAATACGAATAAAGAAAGGATTTAAAATCCATAAAATCTTTCCAAACAATTCCGGACAATATCAAACAAAAGAGGAAATCTCTTAAATAAAGGCGTTATTGCGTGTTTTCAAAGGCCATATATAAGAAGAAGGGAAGATCACAAAACCAAGATGAAACAAAAGGGCTCAGATCGGAAAACTTCATCATCGCAAAAGCTCAGACTTTTTCCGAATCATCATCACCAAAAACCCAAAGAAATCATCATAACAGTTTCATCAGAAAGTCCGAAAACCACCCAAGAATCGCAAAACCGGGACGAGACTCAGAGAACCCAACTTGTCCTCGTCATCGTATCCGAACCCGAATTCAAAACCGTCATCACCGTTTCATCTCCACCGCCACCTTCGAAATCTACGGAAAACAACATTAAACCGCGAGTTTTTACTAATGTTAATTTATTTTTTATGATTGATGCAATAAATTAGAAGAAATAAAATATTGAAGATGAAAGGGGATGAAATCATTGAGAGGAAGAACGCGAGATCGAGGAGGAGAAGGGTGAAAATGAATCGCAAAAGGGAAGAGAGGGGGGGAGTTGGTGGAAGAGAGAAGTGAGAGGGAGAGAGAACAGAGTGACGGCGAGAAAGGGGGGAGTGATTTTAGGGTTCAGTTTTTTTTCTTTTTGTTTTAATGTATCATTGTAATCCCGTGTGCACAACCTCACCACAATCTCGTACTCCCTCACTATCACAACCCTCTGATACATTATCATATCATATCATGCACTATCCACCGCGTCCACACGGTGAACTCCTTCACCTGCACCCACACACGATTCGTCCGCCCACCAACCCTATCCCTATTTAACCTGCATTAATCCCACTAATATTTTTATTTTAATTAATCATTAACTTATTTTATTTTAATTAATTAACTAATATTTTAATCATATCCTTAATCAACATTTAATTAACCAGTTCACCTAATTAACCTTTCATTAACCTAATTAACTTAGTAATTAATATTTAATCTAATTAATTAATATAATTAACCTATTCCAATCAGTTTTTTTATTTAATTAAAATGAATTAATCAATCCTTTTCTATTAACTTATGTTTCTAACTAATGTCCTTTTTTTATCTAATTATTTTCTTTATTAATTAACTTTAATTTACTCTCTACTCAATAAAAATCATTTTTTTTATTCACTGTATTAATAAATTTACTTTATCAATTCATAACTTTTTTATATCATAATATAATTGGTTCATAAAAAAGGAGCTATTTCATAACTTTTTTATATCATAATATAATTGGTTCATATTCCATATTAACTTGTATCTATTTTATAACAATTAATAAAATCCATTCTATTTATTAATAAAAGTTTTTTTTTTCATAACCTAATTATTTAAAATCATTTCTATTTAAAAAAATCTAGTTCATTTATAATTTAATTTAATCTCGCTAAAAATAATCAAGTAACCTTTTTTTCTTAAAATTAATTTATCACCTAATTTTTTTTTACTAACTAACAAAAAAATCAATTCACCATTTAAAATAATTTCTCTTAAAATCAATCTCACCAAAATTTAATCGAACACGTACACACGCTCCCATCCATCCAAGCACCGATTCAATTTTAATTTGCATGATTCCGTGCTTGATTTTCCTTTAAGCCTTTTATCCGTGTGTATAGATTTAATTATCGTTGTGTATCTTATCGTTATTCATTTTATCGCATCGCATAACGTCCAAAGGAAGAACCTGCGCATAAATTAACACTTGTGCGTATCGCATTTCATTTGCACCATTTTCCCCACTTGATCCTTGATCCTTTTCAAGTTGATCAACTTAAGTCTAGATCCTACCCCTTAAGGAGGACCTTTTTCTTTTATCTTTTACAACATAGATAAACCATTTCAACTCAATTCAAACTATTATCCCATTGGAGAATTAGACGTGAGTCATCTTGACCATCGAGATATAATTCTCCTTCCCCATAACACAATCGTGTGATGTAGATCTTTTCCGCTTGAGAGAGATAGTGGCATACTCGTCGATAATCTCGAGTGTTTGAGCCGTCCTTTCAAGACGACGCAAAGACCATCTCCTACAAGTTGTGGTGGTTAAGTCGAGTGTTCTCCCTTAAGATGATGACTCGTCTTTTCTCCTAGAATCAATCAATCAACAACCCTTATCCCTTTGGAACTTTGACTAACAGTCAATGATTCCTCAAACCCTTTAGGGAAACTACAAATAATCTGATTCCATTCTCGTCAGGATATGTAGGCACGAGATGCGAAGTCTTGGCAAGTATATTTAGAAATAAACCACTAGGTCTTTCGCCTTTAAGAAGATAACCCTTAGCAATAAACACAAGTAAAACAAAAGGTTCCTGTAGAGTACTACAGAAACTTAGAATGCTAGCATCTTCCCTAAGTTTAACCAACCCCCGAACCTAAACTCTCTAGCTTTTGCATTTGCATTGCATTGTAGGTAATTTGATCTTTTTCCCTTCCTTTGGACAAATAAAAGACTGGTGGTGAACTAATGAATTAAGATTTAAATTAACTAATAATTTGACATCCGATTCTCATTGCAACAAAAACAGCGACTTCACTAGGGATGCTTTTATGGATTTCCCTAACTTGTTTTATTATGCTTGTTTATTGATATATATATATATATATATATATATATATATATATATATATATATATATATATATATATATATATATATATATATATATATATATATATATATATATATATATATATATATATATATATATATATATATATATATATATATATATATATATATATATATATATATATATATATATATATATATATATATATATATATATTTGCTTATCTGCTTATTTGTATATTTGTTTATGCTTGTGGGTTGGTATCCTTGTGTGGTGAGGTAAGTCCTACACCCGGACTTAAGTGAACTTATTATAGGAAGGTGATATATTCGACGAGGCTTATAGGGAGTGAGTCGCAACCAAGTTGACTTGAGAATCACCGCTCAGTTGAGGCCCTCTCGAAATAGTATTGTTGAACGAGTAGTTGTGAAAACATTTGTTGCACCCTAATTTTTGACCTTAAGATCCCACCTCATTGTATTTTTTTTCTCTTTCCTTGCTGGTTTTACTTTATTGTTTTTTTGTACGCATGTTTATTATGACTAACTAGTGTGTACAGCTGCAGTAATTCCAAGTGGAAATAGCTTTCATGCTCACAAATAAATATGTCAAAGGCGTAGGTCATGTTTTATAAGGAAGTTTGAAGCAACAATGTTTAAACCCAAGACTTATGTCCAAGATGCATTTTCCGAATGAATGGTTTGGGCCTAATAAGATCCTCAAGCAATTAGGCCTCTTTAAATATTTAAGGAATTATAAGACTTTCAAGAGTTACTCAATAATCCAAGGCATTCAAGATTCAGGCATTCAAGATTCACGAGTTGGGACTGATGCCATAGGTCATCTCTCAAAGTATCATAATTGAGAGTTTATGTTTCAAGACTTCTAGTGCTTATAAGTTCAAAGACGTCCAAGATGGCCCTCATGATCTATCGTGCTAGAGGAAATGAGTCTGGAATGGACAACATAAGTTCAAGGCAAACTTTGTTTTAATTTGGAATAAGTTTGAAGTTCCCTTATGAAAGCCAAAGTTTTTCTTCTTATTTTATTCAAGCCAGTCATGATAACATCAACTTCAAGATATTCCCAAAGGTTAAGAGCATAAGGCCTATGACTTTAACGTCACATACTCGTATACATATAGTGTATAAAAAAGTTATTACAAATTGGATCATAAAGGAGCTTCATAGTCACTTTGTTCATTATTACAAAATTATCAAAATATGATACAATATACAAAACTACAAGTGCAAAAGCCATCTTGAATGCTAAGACGAAGTAATGTGTTTAAACGGTAGCAGGTCCATTCCCTTTGGTTCTAACCCAACTTTGAAGTTTCCTTCCAAATTCCTTCTTAGCATTGAGAGTAAAGCTATGAAACTTTGTAAGGCTAGCCCCACTGTTTCCTGCTCATCACCTCGCCATGGAGGGACTGGATACCTTGAAAACAGTTTTTAAAAAAAGTGTGTTCTTCAAGCTTTGACATAAACTAATGGGTATGTTCCTCACTTCCCAGCGTCCACCAACAGGTCATACAAAGCTCAGCGGCTGTTAACCCTTCCTAAAATGGAAAACTGACTTGTTCACTCCAACATGATCTATCATTATGATGGTGTTAATCTCTGCCAAAAAGAAAGTCAGGCAGTGTTTATTCAAAGTGGTGAAAGCAAAAAAAACAAGTGTGTTGTAAAGTCATTGAATGAAATTACGATTCATCGAAACGGAGACGGTTTTTCTCCAAACATTGGCAAACCATCACTGTCGGCGAGGAATTGCGAGTAGCTTTAACCTTCAGCAAAATCAAGCCGTGGGATCTCTGACTCGCCTCATCATTTATCAAGCGGAGCATGAACCTCAATTTGGCATACATAGAGAGTAAATGCTGCATCATAAAGCATACAAGTTACCATCCTTAACATTCCCAAAACAGTGCTGAAATATAAAGGTATAAGGAGAAAGCTCACATGTTAGGACCTTGCCATGCCAGCTCGCAGAAGTTCACATCCACGTACATGGTCAAGACCGCTCGCATCGCTGCCAATTTTGTAGAATCATACAGCCAAATCTTGAGTCCTGTTACAAAAGTTGCCAAACATAATCAGATGGAAACCGAAACTCATCATCCATTTCAGATTTAAAATTTCCAAAATAAATGCCAGACATATGAACAATGTTACAGGGAAGGACAAAAGTAATGGTAACCCATATGACTTTGCACTCCTATCTAATAATACCATCAAACGTTTCTTTGAGCCCGGACATGCTGGAGCTTTTGGTCACATTCGTAAGCTTTCAAATGAGAGTGTTGGAAGTGATGGAATCTCAATACGAGGTAGTGACAGGTCTAGTTTTGAGGTGCCAAATTCATCTGGTGATGGCTCTGTTGACCTTCCTGGGTGTGTCCCAGTTTCAAGAGAAGCAGATATTACGAACCACAAGTTGATGTCTACCGGCAACGCTCAATTAGTCCTCCCGCTATATCAACGAAATAAACTGAACATGATTCGTTCAAACCTGTAGAACATAAACAATGGTCGAGACATAAGAAAGCGGCTACACGCTTCAAAGCAAATCAGAAAGCTGGAAAGTAAATAAATTTGTTCCTACGGTTCAACATGCATGTTTGGACATATTTCATTCGAAAAGGGAACAAATTAAAGCAAGAAATTAACGTATCAGATGAGTAAAACGCGATTCAACGGATTAATCTAAAAGCAGAAACATTTCAAGATTGTTTTTTCTGTCCAAACCAACAAGGAAATACAATTAAGCACATTCAATTCAGAGTACTATAAGAAGAGGAGACGAGATTCAAAAACCCTATCTTCCACAAATCTACACGAACCCTAAAAATCTCTAATCGAAACCCTAAGATTCGAAGTAAGGGAGAAAGAATTATCTTTCTCTTTCCGTCCACCGCGAGACCACTCTTGCAAACCTCAACCTCGCCAGAAACCCTTCAACAACTCCATTGTAACCGCCGCGAGATCACCTTCACTACCACCGCCATGGAAACCGTCTTGAACCTCGACCCTTTACGCTTCACTGTGATTTGTCTCTTTCGTCCGTATCTTCCACCGCAAACCATCATCGTGCCGGTTACACCTTTTTAAACTCCGGCGCCGTTTGAAAACCACCACATCCAGAAGCCTGCAAAACCATACAAATCGTAAGTTGTTTTTTGATCTAACCATGATAATCTGTTGTTTTGTTATTTCAGGAAGGAGATCGAAATGAAGAAGACGGAGAGAAACAAGAAACAAGAGGAAATGAGAAGAGGAAGGTAGAAGCGGCGCAGAGGAGTATAAGAAGTGGGGAAAAGGGATTAGGGTTTATGTTTTAATTTTATTGATGTAATCCTGTGTATGTACACCGTACCATTTATGATGCACCTCACGACACACACTTTCAGATCCAACGTATGACGCGATTACACGATCCATATTGCATGCCCACGATGCACGCCCACTGCTCTACCACACCTAATCCGTCCGCCCAGTTAATCCCTCATTAAAATAACTAATCTGCCGCTAATTTCACTTAATCAAACTTTTTTAATCTAATTCATTAATATAGTAACCCCAATTAAACCATTAATCTATTTCATTAATAAACATGATCATTCACTCAACTAATTTAATTAACCTTTTAAAACCAGTTTTTTTATTTAATTAAAACAAACTAATAACCTTTTTAATTAATCCTTTTATTTAAATCAACTTTTAATTAACTTACTAATTTACATTTTATTTAATAATCTCATTTTATTAAATAAGTTAATATTATTCACCAAAAACCTTTTTTCTAAATAACTTGAGTTTTAATAAAAACAACTTTTTTTTATAAATAATGACTAAAAAAGAAAACTATTTTTATAACAAAAAGACCTATCTCATAATTTTAAAAAAATAACTTATAATTATTAATAATAATCAAAATTACCTATATCTTTAATAAAACCTTTTTAATAAACCTTTATTTATTTTAAATATTGTTATCCAACCAATTAAATTATATTTTCAATCTAAATAAAATTCAACATTTTTCTTAAAACAAAATAATACAACTTTTTTCCTTAAAAATCAATTCAACCATTTTCCTAAATAATTAATCAAACGTCTCTTAATTTAATTAATCGTGCACGCTTGCGTCTCCGCTTCGATTCCATTCATATTTACACCTCTCACACTTGTGCACCTTAGCGCTTTCATGCGTCTGTGTATGAATTTATTTATCTGCCTTTACTTTATCCGCAATTTACATTTACCGTATTTATCTTTCTCGCATTGCATAGCGTCCAAAGGAAGAATCTGCGCATAACCTAAACAATTGTGCGTATGCATATCATTTGCATCATATTCCCCTATGATCTTTGATCCCATTCAAGTTGATCTTTTAAGTTTAGATCCTACCCCATAGGAAGGACCTCTTCTTTTATCTTTTACAACATAGAAAAAACCAACTCAACAACTCAATTCAAACTATTCAAACATATTAGAGAATACGATGTTAATCATCTTAAGCGAGATAAAACTTCTACCCCATAACAATTCAATAAATATGTAGGGACTTTGCCTTAGGAGAGATAGAGGCGTACTTGTTGACAATCCGAGTACTTGAGCCCTTATCTTAAGACGATGCAAAGACTATTTTCCTACAAAGTCGTGGTGGTTAAATCAAGTAATCTCCCTTAAGATGACAACTCATCTTTTCTTCTAAAATCAATCAATCAACTACCTTTATCCCGTAGGAACTTTGACCACAGTCAAAGAAATCCTCAAACCCTTTAGGGGAACTACAGATACTCTAATTGCACTCCCGTCAGGATATGTAGGCACAAGATGCGATATCTTGTCGAATATACTTAGAAATAAACCCCTAGGTCTTTTACCCTTAAGCAGATAACCATAGCAATAAACAACATAAAACAAGAGGTTCATGTAGAGTACTACAGAAACTTAGGATGCTAGCACCTTCCCTAAGTTTAACCAACCCCCGAACCTATAACTCTCTAACCTTTGTATGTGCATTGCATTGTGGGTATTTCGATCTTTTTCCCTTCCTTTGGACAAATCAAAGTTCGGTTGCAAATGAATTAAGATTCAAGCTAATCAATAGCTTGGTATCCAAATTTCACCGCAACAACATTCACTATTTTCGACCTTGGATCATGTGATACTGAGGACTGTAGTTACCTTTAACCCCACTTTGGCCTATATTCAGACGTAGTGTGATGACTTTGAGGGAGTAGTCCTGAAGTAGTTGCTACGCGATGCTACACTCAAAAGAGGTTCTCTTGAGAATATTATTAACCACCGAGTAGTCGGAAAATTGATAATATCCGAAAGACGGACTGATTATTTTGGGCACCCCTTTAGAACCTTATTCTGCAGGTACAGTCCACCTTTAGCCCATATCCTTTGGGAAAGGGTATACCCTTTGCTCCATGCTCGTTGCAAACCTAGGGTTTTCCTGTTTGTTTTGTGTCTTTATGTGCTTACCTATGTTTTTGCATCCATAAAGCATCATCCTGCATTGGACTTTGTGGAATTCACCTTTACTTATGAACATTGTAGGACACTATGGATTACAACAGGAAAAATACTTTGAAATATTATTTTAAGAGTCTTAAATTAGATGGTCTAAGGAAGTTAGGAGCTTTGACTGAAGACCAAGAGGGATTGAGGAACAAGTATGGGAAGTTGTTATCTTTGTTGAGACTTCGAATGGACGAGAGACTTCTTTCTGCTTTGCTACAGTTCTATGATCCGGATTACCATTGCTTACCTTAGAAGAGTACTCTCATTTGGTTGGTTTACCTATTCTGGATGAGTCTCTTTTCCCTTTCTTGGAGGTGAACCCTAAAGAACAAGACATTGCTAGAGCCATATATTTAAAGGTATCTGATATCAAGGGCAATATGATTACCAAAGGTGAGACTTTTGGTTTGCGTACGAACTTCTTAAATAAGAAAGCCCAATACTACACTGATCATATGAGCATGGTTATATTTGAGGCAATTCTCGCTTTACTTATTTATGGAGTGCTACTCTTCCCAAGTTTTGAAGGATTTGTTGACCTTAACGCCATCAAAATCTTTATGAAGAATAATCCGGTACCAACTTTACTGGCTAACACTTACCATTCTGTGCATCTCCGAAACTTTCATGGTGGAGGGATGATCACCTGCTGTGTGCCCTTATTATACAAGTGGTTTATTTCGCACTTGGCTAAGTCTACTTCTTTTTGGGATCTCGATAAAGGACACTGGTTACAAAGGATTATGGCTCTAACTCACTTGGACATCGATTGGTATAGCCGTGTGTATGATGGGACATTAATCATTGATAGTTATAGAGACTTTTCTAACGTGCCCTTGCTTGGCTTTGATGGATGAATTAGTTACAATCCTATTCTAGCACGCCGACAGTTAGGATATCCGTTGGAGGGACCACCCAAGAGTGTTCACGTGGAGAGTATTTTCTTCAAAGACGACAAAGAACTTCAAGATAAGATTGTGGCTGCTTGGTGTCATTTGCATAAGAAAGGAAAGGAAAGTATGGGAAAACCTAATTGTGTGTCTTTGGAACCATATCTTCATTGGGTCAGAGAAAGAGCGATCAAGCTGAAGATGCCTTATCCTTGCCAAGATCCTATACCTCCAAGAAGAGAACTTGTTCTGGCTTTTATGCTTGAAGTCGAAGAGTTGAAGATCACTTTAAGAAAAGCACAACATGAGTCAGAAGCATGGAAGAACAAGTATCAAGTGGTTGTCGAAGAGAATGCTGAACTTCAGAAGCAACTTCAGTCGAAGAATGAAGAATCACTTTCTTACAAGAAGAGAAAATCCCAAGAGAATTTATTTTCCTTCAACCCTCAATCTACCCCTTGGAAGTTAATTATGGACAAGCTCATCCTCGAGAAGACCCAGCTGGAAGAGCAGATCAAGGAGCATAATTTGATACTTCCTTAGGACTTTATTAGCTTTTATTTAGCTATTTATTCGAGACTCTTTAAAGAATATTTATTTGTAATCCGTTATTAAAATAATAAACGTTTTCTTTGCACCACAATATTCATAAATATTGGAATTCCATGAAGTATTTTCATCTCTGCATTGCATTTTTCTCTATCACTTCAAGAAACTCAATTTTGTTTTGCATGTGTTGTAACAATGGATTTCAAAAGAGAAACATTGAAGTACACTTCCAAAGACCCAACATCGAAAGCTTAAGAGAATTAGCAAGCCTAATTAACAACTGTCTCACTTTCTCATCAGAATATGGAGGAATCTTCCCGCTTCTTCGACTCAGGATGATAGAAGGGCTGTTGGATACACTTGTTCAGTTCTACGATCCCCTCTACCATTATTTCACCTTTTCAGATTACCAGCTGATGCCGGCCTTGAAGGAATACTCTCAGTTCATGAGTATGACTGTAACCACCCGAACTTTGTTTTCTGGATTGGAAGACGCACCTAGTGACCAGGAGATTGCGAATGTTATCCGCCTCAGTCTAGAGGATGTTCAAACCCACCTGACCACCAAGGAAGGAGTCCTTAGATTTCCAGCCGATTTCTTGATAGAGAAGATCCGTTACCATGCTGAAAGGAAAGCGGTTCCGATACTCGAAGCTACCTACGCCTTGCTGGCCTATGGGATTTTCTTATTCCCAAAGATCGATGAATTTTTTGACATGGATGCAATCAAACTGTTAATTCTCAAGAACCCTGTTCCCACCTTGCTAGCCGATAATTATCATTCAATCCATTTATGGAATGCTGAAGGAGGATGGCACGTAGTCTATTGTACTGCTCTGCTTTATTCGTGGTTCATTTCTCGTCTGACTGGTATCCAACTATCTGGGCATTGAAGGAGGCACCTTGTTGGCTAGAAATAGTTATGGCTCTTACCCATTCTAACATCATATGGTATGATCCTGCATACGGTGGCATTAGAATGATCAACAGTTGTGGAGATTTCCCGAATGCACCTCTTATTGGGACTAAGGGATGTGTCAGTTATAATCCTAATTGAGTACTGAGTGTTTTTGTGAGAAGAATTCTGTCTGCAACAGTTGTTCTTCATGTGTAAGGTTGTGCATTAGGATTTCTTGTGAGCCAAGCAATTATCTGTTGTATGATTGCATTAGACTAGTGTGTTTGAGCTGTATGTTAATTGTGTCACTCTAAGCTTGTAAGCAGGAGTGTTGTGTCTATTGATTGATGCTGTGAAGAAGATCAAGACTTGTTTAAAGTGTGTCTTCATTTTCATCTGTAACTTTAAATTGGTTGATATCACAGCTGTGATTGAGGGGGAGTGAGTTAGTACTCAGGTCTAGTGTTAGGCTGAAGTTTCATTGGGTAGGTCTTAATTGAAGAGTGCAAACTGGTTGTTTAGCTCTGAATTAACACGACTAATAGTGGATTTCCTCCCTGGCTTGGTAGCCCCCAGAGTAGGTGTGATTTGAACCGGACTGGGTCAAAAATTCCCTGTGTTATTTACTGCTTTCATTTCCAATTTATTATTAAGTTCTATAGTCTGCTCAGTGTCGCTACTGCGAAAATCGGCGCCGGCATGACAGAAGAGTCGCCACCGTGCGTTATTTATCCCAACGGAGGGAAAGGAAACGCTCGAAGTAAACCTCGCAAAAAAACGGGAAAGGTATGGTCATCGCAACCAAAACCTGGATTCGGGAGTCGGTTACGCAAGGGGAAGGTATTAGCACCCCTCACGTCCGTCGTACTCGACGGGATCCACGCTTGGTGTTTATAAGGAATAAGGTGTGTTTATCTATCTACGCTAGTGGTCAGTCTGAAAAGAAAAGAAAAGGACAGGACTTGACAGAACATACGCTGTTCTGGGCCTACGTACTCCCTCGTGCGATGGGAAAGTCAGAGTCAACGTAGTTCGACTACCTACGTCTAGACGGGGGGAGGTTGCTCGCCAGGACATCGCGTCCTGTGCCTACGTACTTCCACACGGCATGGAAGATCAGAGCAAACGTAGTTCGACTAACTACGGCTAACCGGGGTATTCTCACACAGCAGTGAGAAATTAACTGGTTTCAAAGGTTCGGGAACCTATGGGAACTACAGCTACGGTCTGGTCTCAAATGCCCTCGGGCGAGAGAAAAGGGTAACAATCAGTCGTCAGCGGGGAAGTCTCGATCGCACAGCCGCGAGAGAACAAAAGGTTAGTTGTTAGTGTGCTCGCTAGGATATCGCATCCTATGCCTACATATTCTCGTCTGGTACGAGAAATCAGAGCAGCTGTAGTTCGGCTAACTACGACACAAGCTACTCAAGTGTTTTTCTATTGCTGAGAAAGGAAAAGACACCCTAAAACTATGGTTGAAAAGGGAAATCTACCTACTGTTATCATGCCTGGTTGACCATCCTAATGTCTATCATAACTCTTCCGCAGCGGAGAAGTTAGAGCTCCTAAGGGATCATGGCAACAGGACTAAACAACAAACAGGAATCAACTGCAAAGTAAAGAAATACTAGAAATATGCATGAATGCAACAACCAAACAAGCAAGGCACAAAGGCTGCAAACCACAGAGGTAAGGGAGCTCAGCTCTACCAAATACCAGCAAGCAAAGCCACTCAATAACAAACAAGCAGAAGGAGGACCACCTCAACTTCTCATGCACACAAAGCCTATTTCTAAGATGCACCTACCTCAGAAACATCTAGATGAACCCCTAAGTCTAATGCAGCACAACACCACACAAGTCAAACAACACAAAGAGAAGGCGAACCAGCCTGACAAACTCCTATCCAAAACTTAAACCAAAACCCTGAGCAGGACCCCTAAACAAAACCCCTAATCTACCCCTGAACAACGCCCTATGCAAAACCCTAAGCAAAACCCTAATCAAATCTCTAAGCAAAACCCTACACACAATAGAAATCAATCTCAGTCTTCAAGCTTCAAAACAAGCTTACCAAAGAAAGGGAGCTAAGCAGACAAACCCATAGTGCCTTCCTCAGGAAAGTACTAGGAGGTTACCACTCAGGAATCATATCCTATGCGGCTCAACAACTGTGATCGGTTTATATTCCTCCTCAGGAGAAATTAAACTCACATGAAGGCTCCAACATCATTGGATACTTGAGAAAGCCTATATGAACTAAGGGAACTAAGTGAACAGACCCATAGTGCCTTCCTCAGGAAAATACTAGGGGACTTCCACTTAGGAATCGTATCCCATGTGGCTCAACAACTGTGATCAGTTTACATTCCTCCTCAGGAGAAACTAAACTCACATGAAGGCTCCAACATCATTAGATACTTGAGAAAGAGGTGAGAAGAAAGAATGAAAGACATCCATAGTGCCTTCCTCAGGAAAGTACCATAAACTTCCCTCAAACTTCAGGATCTCAAACCTCACAAACAGAGAGCAAGCTCCTAGGCTAGGTCTTCAATCTATGCATCCCTGCAAGCTCCATCAAGACTTCATCCAGCCTCCACTTCCAAGAAGAAACCACAGACCCTCAACCCAAAGGAAACTAACTCTGAAGTTCAACCACAGTTGAACTTCAAAGTCAGAAGCCCATCAAGACTTCTCCTATTCTCAGGCTCAAGCAAAAATAACAGAACACCCTATAAAAATCTACCAAAAATCTAGGGGAAACCTACATGGCTCTATGATCCCAAGATCAAATCTCAAAGCCTAAGTCAACTTCTAAGGCTACTAAACAATCCCTAATATATGAATGGTCAAGGGTTAACCCGCAAGTTATGAGGTTTCTATTCTCTAACCCTAAAACAAAATCAATCAACCTTTAAAAAATCTATGAAAAAACTATGGGGAGCATGCATTAGTCTAGTATAACATACTAAAAAACTAGAGCAAAATTCAATACCAAATGAGAGAAATAAAATCAGCAAGGCAGATACATCACAAACCAATTATTCAATATCAATTAAAATACAAAAATGCAAACAAAAATGAAAATGCATGATCTAATCAATATTTTTGCATCCTAAAATCTTAAATTTAATTATGAGTCTACAGAAAAAAGAATGGAATTATTTGGACACTCCTACTATTTTTTAGGAATTAATTTCTAACATGCATGAAAACAAAGCAAAATAAAGAAAATAAAAAAGAAATAAAACAGGGGGGGTGCAGCGCTAGCAACTCTCTAGTTGTTTATCCACTGGGCCCATACACGGGGGGGCGCGCATAGCAAATAGGGCAAAGCCCAACCCATTTCCCCTCAGCAATCTCACACGCAGGGGGGGGGGACAATGAGCAAATGGAGGGGTGATTGAGAGTAATCACACATTGGGCCTTGACCCAATCCAACCCTAACCCAAACGAAAGACAAACAAAACCAAACTTCCCCTCTAACCTCTCGGTCTACTGTTCATCAACCTAACCCTAACGCCATTCCCCCAACCTCTCTCCCCTCTGAAACTCCTCTCCAGAATCCTCAAACACATTTTTACAAATCTCAAACAAACCACCGCTACCCCACTCGAATCCAAACAAACTTAATCTAGACTCTAAACGAATCAAAACGAAACCAGCAAATCTCAGCAATCAGAAGGGAAATCACAACCAAGATCGTATGAACGTGTACCTGGATATGGAGTACGAGTGAGTCTTGAAGCTTCTGGAATCTATTAGCGAGAAGTTCTTGAGGCGTATTGAAGATTTTGAAGACGTTCTGGAGGATCTTGAAGAATCGCTTGAAGATCAACAATCTTTCTGGGAAAAACTGAAGAACACGCTCAAAGATCTTGGACCTGAAGGGTTGAAGAGCGCTCAGCCTTCAAATTTTAGGGTGCAACAGCTGCCCCTATTCAAGCGACTTGGACCTGAAGGGTTGAAGAGCGCTCAGCCTTCAAACATTCAGAGGTACGAGACGGTTGAATACCAATAAACCCAAAAATTTGCCAACTGTGAGAATATACTGCAAAACTGCTTGGGGAATACAATCCAGAAAACCGAGTCCAGTCATTACGGCAACAAACTGATCAATCATCTGATAAGAGCTGACTTGATTTCGTCCTCAACCACCTGCGTGACGCCACAGGCCTTGAATCCACAATTAATTCCAAATTTTGCTACAATAAGCATGCATCGAGCCAAAGGTAATAACTCATTCAACCGGGGTATAACTGCCTCAAACAAGGCATAATAACTCCTCAAACCAGGGTGTAACTCCATCAACCAGGGTGACAACTCCCTCAACCAGGGTAATAACTCCTTCAACCAGGGCAACAACTCCCTCAACCAGGATATAACTCCTTCAATCAGGATATAACTCCTTCAACCAGGGTATAACTCCTTCAACCAGGGTATAACTCCTTCAACCAGGGTATAACTCCTTCAACCGGGGTATAACTCCTTCAACCAGGGTATAACTCCTTCAACCAGGGTATAACTCCTTCAACCAGGGTATAACTCCTTCAACCAGGGTATAACTCCTTCAACCAGGGTATAACTCCTTCAACCAGGGTATAAATCCTTCAACCAGGGTATAACTCCTTCAACCAGGGTATAACTCCTTCAACCAGGGTATAACTCCTTCAACCAGGGTATAACTCCTTCAACCAGGGTATAACTGACGACAACCGTCAAACACCTACTTCGACGGCAGGTAGTAATTTCAAGATTTTCAATACTGACGTGACAACAGTCTGAAGAATACTTCGCTGGGGAAGAAGAGAAACTCAACTAAGCAACTCTAATGGGGAAGAAAACTCTACTGGGGAAATCACGGCGATAACTCCAAAAAATCTGAACTATGAAATCTTGTAATGCCGACATAACAGCGACCTGAGAAGGACTCAACTGGGGAAAAAAGAAACTCAACCAAGCAACTCTGCTAGGGGTCCACATGATAGGACGAACACGATCACTGCTCGCCTTGCGCCACAAGTCCGACTATCCGAACATCTTCCTGAATCATAATCTCAATTATCTGCAGGGGAAAACAAACATCTGAAACCAACGAGGTAACCAACCTGGTTTATGCTTCGCATGCATATGCGTATGCTCGAATCTTTCTATGGCGTAATGCTCCATTCAGGATGGAAATGCTACGCATCTTGAAAATGAAATGCAAGTATGATGCAAATATGATGATATGCAACATGCTAATGCAGGCTCGGGCTGCTGGGGAAAGCTGGGTACAGAAAACCACTTCGGCAAAATAAATGCTGAAGACGAAGCCAACTCCGCTGGGGATAAACCGGATATCACAGAATTATTCCAGCAAAATAAATGCTGGAAGAGTAGCATCAACTCCGCTGGGGAATTTGGGAACTTAACCAAACACCTCGTTGAAGTAACACCCTGCTGGGGAATACAACTCCGCTGGGGAGTAGCAAATGTGCCAAGTATGATTGGACTTCTCTGGGGATAGCTTGCCCGTGCCAATGAGAAATTGGACTTTGCTGGAGAAAATAGTCGGAGTCTTCCTGCGCACTGACGAAGATCGGATTTGGAAACTGATGCGCCAACACGGACGGGCCTTACAGTGATTGCCAATACATTTTTCTGGTTGAAGAATCGGAAGACAGTAACATGACTTCCCGACATTCGTCTCACACTTTAAGATTGACTGAATCTGCTCGAATAGCTCGGAGAAGAACAATTCCTTCGCTTCTGATATGCCCCGGCCTATGGGACCTCTGTGGGGATAGTCCTCCAAAGGGAATCTGAACATCTGTACCCCGTTGGTCTGATATGAACTGCCCCAGCATTCTGAACTTCGGAGAGATACTTCCCATCAAATGCTTCTCGAATAAAGAATAACCTCTGCGCTCTTAAGATGGCCTGCCCCTAACGGCAATGACTTTGTCCCTGATTATCTGATTCAGAGTAGTCCCCCTGACTACGACATATTTACCGAATCTCAACCTGATTGCCCCAGGCTAACTGACTTCGAAAGGCTGACCTGACTGGGGATCATGATAATAGCTTGCCCCTGCTCTCGGAACATTCGGGCGCTCTGCATTCTATCCTGACCATACCTTCCATCGTAGGAAACTTTCCTGCTGTCAAGCGCTTACTCGCAAGTAAAACAAGCTGTTCTGCGTAAAAGACATATTAATGCAACACATATGACAGCTTTGACATCCAATATGTTCACTGGGAAAAGGAAAAAACAGTTTATGGCATATAATGCACAAAACATTTATCAAGAATATCAACATCAGTACCAACATGGTAAGGAGAACCCTTTTAGGAGTCAGAATCGACGCGACCTTTACCGAAGTATGCTTTCGAAATAACCTGCTTCAATTAGGACTTTTGAAGGTTGTAACGTGGTCAGATTCATGGTTTTGAAGGAAATGATAAAGGTTCAAAGTTTATTTTAACCCACCCATTCTCCTTGATGTTCTCCCATCCTACGTTCAGCTAATTCGACCTTAGCGCTCACCTCTCGGAGGTTGACAGATAGGAGTGATAGTTCGAGAAACTTTTGGAGTTTTTGGAGTGACAGTTACTCACTCTTCGTCTTTGACACCTAGGGTCACACGACTCGTGTTTCATTTGAGGATTTTTCCTTTTGTCATCCTTTCATCTTTTTCTTATCCCTAACTTTTGCCTGGACTGACTCCTTTTGAGTTTCTTTTGATTTTTTTCAAGTCCAGCGGGATGCCCTCATTTTTGCCTAAGTCAATTGTTTTCTTTTCTTGACTTAGCGGGCTTTTGATTCTCTTTTCGCTTTCTTTTTCCGAACAAGTCGTGTGACACTGGTTGCCTAACTCATTGGAGAATAATGTGACTGTCTCACTCTTGATCTAACCATTGTGGTTTTTTAGGCACGACCTCTAGAGGTGTGATTGATCCTCGAACGGACACTCCTTTTGCAACTCGAACGCTCGGTCAAATTAGCTAACACCTACCCTGCCCCAGGTTAAGATTGAGAGTTTTTCATTCACAGAAAGAAACTCCTACTACAAGGCTCAAAGGGGTTGACAAGGGATTATCTTCCTTATATCACCGGTGTTTAGGGATTTGAAACAATGCCTGTACATCATCAGCAGGTTTTATCTCAAAAGCATACCATATCGGAAGTTGCATGTCGTTCATTTCGTCATCCTCCCCAGATTCCTCTTAACCAGACATTGGACATTTGCAAAAACAATTAGTGAACACGACTGGATTTAATCAAAACATGCATATTTATTTCATTATCATCAATTGAATGAAAACAACAAGTTTTACAAACAAGATCGCAAATTAAACAGGAAAGAAACTACAAATGTAAAGAAATGACAAGATAAAACAAAGAAAAATGCCAGCTTCCGAGAACCGGGCTTTCATATCTGTCCTGCTGCTGAACCAGCCATCTTCACAATCAGTTATTAGAGGCAACCCAAAGTTGTCCTGATCTGCTTTCAGCGACCCAACCCAATTATAGAGCCCTCCTCCTCATTCAGATGATTTTGGGCCCTTCCTGCCCGAAATTGATAGCTGCACTGTCAAGTAGGTCCTGCACCTTGTGCTTGAAGGCCAGACAATCTTCAATGTTGTGCCCCGGTGCTCCTGAATGGAAATCACAGTGCTCCTTGATATCGTAACCTGCTGGAGGCGTACCTGTCAGCGGAGATAACTTCCTCTTCTCAACCAACTGTAATCGTAGCAACACCTGAAGAAGTTCGGCATACGGCATCGGAGGCACCTTAAATACTCTCACCGGCCTCTGATTTTGAGCTCTTCGCTGATTGGGATGCTGCTGCCTCTGCCACTGTTGAGATCGTTGCTGTTGTCGCTGGTATCGGGTTGATTATTGAACAACCTTCGTAGCAAATACAACATCGGTTTCTTGACTTTCACCGTACTGATTAAGGCACTCCTTATGCTTAGCCATCTTCTTTCTCAGATCTGCCCCAGGAATAGGCAACAGTTGTGGGGATGGAGATTCTGACATCATGGAGTCCAGGATACGCTTCTGACCCACTACAGCTTTAGAAACATCCATCATCTTAGCATCAACTGAGACAGGATCAATACGTACAGCTACACCGCTTGGCGAGAATTCAATATCTTTCGAGTCAATCAGGTCTTGAACATTGTGCTTAAAAGCATGACAACCCTCGATGTCGTGTCCGAGTGCCCCAGAATGAAATTCACATTGCTTACTGGTATCGTACCCATAAGGAAGCGCTCCTGTGGGTGGGTCCAACATTCTCTTTTCAACCTTTTTGAACCTCAATAAAGTCTGCAAGAGCTCAGCATACGTGGAAGGTGGCGCCTCAAATACCCTCTTTGGCCTCCCCTCCTGAATCCTCTGTTGAATCGGATGTACCCTTTGTTGTTGTTGTTCAGGTTCCACAGGCACAGGTGGCACGAGCTTCTTCACTGCGGCTTCAAATAGCTGATCATCCCCTTTCCTAAGCACATTCTTGATTACTTCCATGATCAAGCTCATTTGGGTCTTCAGCTGACTATTTTCCTCCTTGAGGATCTTCTGCTCCAGACGCATCTCTTGCATATCTCTCATCATCTGCCCCAGTTGGCTTCGGACTTCGATCAATTCAGCCTGATTCTGTTCCATATCTCTGAAGGAATTCCTGCAACAAACTGTAACTGACTACACTGCTTGATTCTGCTCAAATCTGCTTCAGCCCCTTGGTCGTCTTCAACACTCCACTCTTGCCTCGAACAATCCCCCGAGAATCACCCTCTGGAGAGAAACAACGGCTGGATAAGTGCTCTGGCCAGCTAGAGAAATGCTATGCAATATGATTTATGCAGACAGAATACAAAAAATGCTAATGTGCATGTGTGCATTGGGGATATTTCCCCTCCAATTCCAGTGTCAAGGTAGCAAGACAAGATAAACCATAAAGACAATATTTAGAAAAACCCCCATATATTTATTGGAATAACAGTCTTGTCATGACGTTACACAACTATGTTCCATACAACTGATATGATAAAGGAGGATCCCAACCAACATGTCTGATGGTGATCTCAACACACAGAATACAAGAGAGAAATCAAGTGCGGGTACGGTTGCGGAAATCCTCAACCAGCTTCTTCGTCTCTGCGTGATCCGGTCGATAAATCAAGCCTTCTATCAACTGATCCCTTTTCCTGACCGTTCCATGGATATCTCTGACAAAATCTTCCCAAGCCTTATCCTGGGCACCATCCCCAGGTTTGGGCCTCTTGATATCTGCTCTGCGCTGACAATCTTCTAGATTCTTCAAGGCATCAATTAGTTGGCGTTCGGCCTCGTATCGACGGCGTGCTTCTTCTTCAAGCTCTTCAAACTTCACTCTAACCTGTTCTCCCAACTGAGTAACCTGTGTCTTTAGCTCTTCTTCCCGTTCTTTGCGTTTGGCCATAGTGAGATCCCAATGCTCTCTGAACTTAGCTAACTTTGTGTAGGCCCTTTCCAGCTCTTGTTTCTTAGTAGCCAATACACTGCTAACTGAGTCTACATCTAACTCCAGACGCTTCTTGGTTTCAGTCAACTCCAATAAAGTAGTCTTCAGATGTTTCAAAGTTTCGGCCTGTTGCTTGGAAAAATATCCTGTTTCAATCTTTTCATGACGAAGCTGGGCATTCTCTTTCTCTAACGCCTCTTTAGCCTTTGCTAACTCTTCTTTCTCCGCCATCAACTGCTTGTATACCTGTATGTCTATAGTGGTGGGCTCCTCCCCCGGAGAAGGATACAATGGCTGAGCTGCAGGATAAGGCATAAGGAATTTCGTAGCTCGTTCACGAATCCATTCCACATACGGACCAAGAACTCGAGTACTCCCTCTGCTACCTGAAGGCTTCCCTCTCTTATGCAGGTTCTTCCATACTTTCTCAAGCTTGATCAACACCTCTTCCTCTATTGCCCCAGTGAGATACAGAGATTCCTGTATCTCCTCGGGCTTCGGCGCTTCCTGAGGTGCATACCCAAACTGCCTGATTAATAAGGAAGGGTTGTAATTGACACACCCTCTCCTTCCTATCAAAGGAACATTAGGGAATCCTTCGCATCTGTATATGACCTCAACTCCGAACACCTCCTCATTAACCCACACCACATTCTCAGAAGTCAACCCCATCAAGCGCTCAGGCCATCCCAAAGAATCAATAGAAGTGACAAAAGGCCCTGACTTCGGCATATGACTAGTAAACCACCTGCACAGTAGAGGTACACAGCAAGATACATTCCTTCCTCGCCGCTTTTCATTTTGGTAGTGAGTGGAATGGTGGATATCTCCCAGCAAGGTAGGAACTGGGTTCTTTGCAGCCAGAATATAGAAAGCATCTGCGTCGACAAAATCAGGAAAGTTTGGGAACAATACAATGCCATAAACACACACAGCAAGGATGGCGTCAAAAACAACCCAGCCACCCTTCTTGGCATACTCCCGAGCCTTCTCTACCAAAACATCCAACGAAAATCCCCACGCATCTCCTCTTCTGATCATCTTCCCCGTCAGCTCGAAAGCTTAGCCAGATTAGGCTTAGCGTCCGTGTGATAGAAAGGCATCTGCTCGCGAATCGGTATATCCAAGAGTGCAGAATACTCCTCCAGGGTAGGAGCCAAGACAAAATCAGGAAATACGAAACACCTGAGCTCAGCATCATAAAACTGCAACAGGGTGTAAATGCCGCTGATCTCATAAGCCGAGGGCTGGTAAACATAAGTCAGGATCCTCCCATATGTCTTTCTGAAATCTCCCATCACCTTCCTCTTAGCAATAGTAATCAACTCTGACAACAGACTGATATCTGGAGACGGGAATCTGTAGGGTAACACTCTCTTCATGGCTTCCATGTCTTGCTAGGAAACAAACACCGGAACTGGGAGGGAAAATATGTACCTGCAATACACACACGTTAGTTGGATGCAAATGGTAATGCAATGATGCAATATGATAAATGATGCAATCAGTGAACACAGGGGCCATGTTGTAGCCTGAAGAGGAACATCTCTGTGACGTTAAGAACAGAAAACCACCACAGTCACCAGAACTTCATGACACTAACTATCATCTGACACTCAAAATACCAATCCCCTGGTAAGAAATCCATCTGAACCTCTGTACCTGACGAGAAAACCATCTGATAATAGTACCAACCTCAGACAAGAAACCCATCTGATTCAAACAACACCAGGAGATGAATCAAGAACATCGTCTGATAAATACTGAATCATGGTTTCTGAAGGCCAGTTTTCCTGCAATAACCCAATCCCCCTCACAGGTATGGACCTAATCCACGGACAAAGGTACGACATCCTATGCGGTCATCAGCGTCACAAACTTTCATGAGTGATGATACGATTCCCAGAAGGAGTGGCATCATCAAGTCATGAAGAGGCCTCACTTAGCTGACTTCCAAATGATCGGTCCCCAGAGTCGACAATCCCCACGTCTGGACTCCCCTCAGATCCTCAGGACCGGAAAGGAGCACCTCTGCGAGAACCTCGTCTGAGCGCAGATTTTGTAGGGAACTGTGCCTGCTCAGCAGACAGGTCCGTCTACTACTCTCCGCAACTATGTCTAGGTGCATACTCAAGCCCGGGTCCGGCTTCTCACTCATAGTAACCTCCCTCTCCCACAGCAATAATCATAATAATATAGTGTTGAAAGTAAATGCGGAAAGGTAAAGGTACGGAAAAGTAAAGTGCGGAAAGATAAAACACATATACACAACACCCAACAGATAAACACCCAAGCGCTAGGATTGACTCGCGTAGGGGATGAGAAACAGTCCCAGCATAAGGGATGGGAAAAGTCCCTAGATGCCACATCATTCCCCAGCAGAGTCTCCAGCTGTCGCTACTGCGAAAATCGGCGCCGGCATGACAGAAGAGTCGCCACCGTGCGTTATTTATCCCAACGGAGGGAAAGGAAACGCTCGAAGTAAACCTCGCAAAAAAACGGGAAAGGTATGGTCATCGCAACCAAAACCTAGATTCGGGAGTCGGTTACGCAAGGGGAAGGTATTAGCACCCCTCACGTCCGTCGTACTCGACGGGATCCACGCTTGGTGTTTATAAGGAATTGGGTGTGTTTATCTATCTACGCTAGTGGTCAGTCTGAAAAGAAAAGAAAAGGACAGGACTCGACAGAACATACGCTGTTCTGGGCCTACGTACTCCCTCGTGCGATGGGAAAGTCAGAGTCAACGTAGTTCGACTACCTACGTCTAGACGGGGGGAGGTTGCTCGCCAGGACATCGCGTCCTGTGCCTACGTACTTCCACACGGCATGGAAGATCAGAGCAAACGTAGTTCGACTAACTACGGCTAACCGGGGTATTCTCACACAACAGTGAGAAATTAACTGGTTTCAAAGGTTCGGGAACCTATGGGAACTACAGCTACGGTCTGGTCTCAAATGCCCTCGGGCGAGAGAAAAGGGTAACAATCAGTCGTCAGCGAGGAAGTCTCGATCGCACAGCCGCGAGAGAACAAAAGGTTAGTTGTTAGTGTGCTCGCTAGGATATCGCATCCTATGCCTACATATTCTCGTCTGGTACGAGAAATCAGAGCAGCTGTAGTTCGGCTAACTACGACACAAGCTACTCAAGTGTTTTTCTATTGCTGAGAAAGGAAAAGACACCCTAAAACTATGGTTGAAAAGGGAAATCTACCTACTGTTATCATGCCTGGTTGACCATCCTAATGTCTATCATAACTCTTCCGCAGCAGAGAAGTTAGAGCTCCTAAGGGATCATGGCAACAAGACTAAACATCAAACAGGAATCAACTGCAAAGTAAAGAAATACTGGAAATATGCATGAATGCAACAACCAAACAAGCAAGGTACAAAGGCCGCAAACCACAGAGGTAAGGGAGCTCAGCTCTACCAAATACCAGCAAGCAAAGCCACTCAATAACAAACAAGCAGAAGGAGGACCACCTCAACTTCTCATGCACATAAAGCCTATTTCTAAGATGCACCTACCTCAGAAACATCTAGATGAACCCCTAAGTCTAATGCAGCACAGCACCACACAAGTCAAACAACACAAAGAGAAGGCGAACCAACCTGACAAACTCCTATCCAAAACTTAAACCAAAACCCTGAGCAGGACCCCTAAACAAAACCCTAATCAAACCCCTGATCTACCCCTGAACAAAGCCCTATGCAAAACCCTAAGCAAAACCCTAATCAAATCTCTAAGCAAAACCCTACACACAAGAGAAATCAATCCCAGTCTTCAAGCTTCAAAACAAGCTTACCAAAGAAAGGGAGCTAAGCAGACAAACCCATAGTGCCTTCCTCAGGAAAGTACTAGGAGGTTACCACTCAGGAATCATATCCTATGCGGCTCAACAACTGTGATCGGTTTACATTCCTCCTCAGGAGAAATTAAACTCACATGAAGGCTCCAACATCATTGGATACTTGAGAAAGCCTATATGAACTAAGGGAACTAAGTGAACAGACCCATAGTGCCTTCCTCAGGAAAATACTAGGGGACTTCCACTTAGGAATCGTATCCCATGTGGCTCAACAACTGTGATCATTTTACATTCCTCCTCAGGAGAAACTAAACTCACGTGAAGGCTCCAACATCATTGGATACTTGAGAAAGCCTATATGAACTAAAGGAACTAAGTGAACAGACCCATAGTGCCTTCCTCAGGAAAATACTAGGGGACTTCCACTTAGGAATCGTATCCCATGTGGCTCAACAACTGTGATCAGTTTACATTCCTCCTCAGGAGAAACTAAACTCACATGAAGGCTCCAACATCATTGGATACTTGAGAAAGAGGTGAGAAGAAAGAATGAAAGACATCCATAGTGCCTTCCTCAGGAAAGTACCATAAATTTCCCTCAAACTTCAGGATCTCAAACCTCACAAAAAGAGAGCAAGCTCCTAGGCTAGGTCTTCAATCTATGCATCCCTGCAAGCTCCATCAAGACTTCATCCAGCCTCCACTTCCAAGAAGAAACCACAGGCCCTCAACCCAAAGGAAACTAACTTTGAAGTTCAACCACAGTTGAACTTCAAAGTCAGAAGCCCATCAAGACTTCTCCTATTCTCAGGCTCAAGCAAAAATAACAGAACACCCTATAAAAATCTACCAAAAATCTAGGGGAAACCTACATGGCTCTATGATCCCAAGATCAAATCTCAAATCCTAAGTCAACTTCTAAGGCTACTAAACAATCCCTAATATATGAATGGTCAAGGGTTAACCAACAAGTTATGAGGTTTCTATTCTCTAACCCTAAAACAACATCAATCAACATCTAAAAAATCTATGAAAAATCTATGGGGAGCATGCATTAGTCTAGTATAACATACTAAAAAACTAGAGCAAAATTCAATACCAAATGAGAGAAATAAAATCAGCAAGGCAGATACATCACAAACCAATTATTCAATATCAATTAAAATACAAAAATGCAAACAAAAATGAAAATGTATGATCTAATCAATATTTTTGCATCCTAAAATCCTAAATTGAATTATGAGTCTACAGAAAAAAGAATGGAATTATTTGGACACTCCTACTATTTTTTAGGAATTAATTTCTAACATGCATGAAAACAAAGCAAAATAAAGAAAATAAAAAAGAAATAAAACAGGGGGGGGGGGTGCAGCGCTAGCAACTCTCTAGTTGTTTATCCACTGGGCCCATACACAGGGGGGCGCGCATAGCAAATAGGGCAAAGCCCAACCCATTTCCCCTCAGCAATCTCACACGCAAGGGGGGGGGGGGGGACAATGAGCAAATGGAGGGGTGATTGAGAGTAATCACACATTGGGCCTTGACCCAATCCAACCCTAACCCAAACGAAAGACAAACAAAACCAAACTTCCCCTCTAACCTCTCGGTCTACTGTTCATCAACCTAACCCTAACACCGTTCCCCCAACCTCTCTCCCCTCTGAAACTCCTCTCCAGAATCCTCAAACACATTTTCACAAATCTCAAACAAACCACCGCTACCCCACTCGAATCCAAACAAACCTAATCTAGACTCTAAACGAATCAAAACGAAACCAACAAATCTCAGCAATCAGAAGGGAAATCACAACCAAGATCGTATGAACGTGTACTTGGATATGGAGTACGAGTGAGTCTTGAAGCTTCTGGAATCTATTAGCGAGAAGTTCTTGAGGCGTATTGAAGATTTTGAAGACGTTCTGGAGGATCTTGAAGAATCGCTTGAAGATCAACAATCTTTCTGGGAAAAACTGAAGAACACGCTCAAAGATCTTGAAGGATCTATGAGATTTCTGGAGATTTACGATAAACTGATGAAGAATCCTAATAGCTGCTGGAAAAACGTGAAGGAAGTTGAAGGTTGATTTATGGAGATTGATAAACCAGGTAAAGAATCGCTGGGAAAATGATGAACAAGATGAAGAATCACTGGGAGAATGATGAACAAGATGAAGAATCGCTGGGAAAATGGATGAGTTCGTATGAATTTTCCGGCGGAGTTTGAGTTTTCCGGTGACCGTTGATGAAGGTGGACGGAGGAGGAAGATGAAGATCGTCTGGGAAGGATGAAGATTGCTGCGTTAATTTCTGGGTATTTTTGTTTTCCGGTGGAAGTTGCGGCTACCGGAAGGCGTTAGGGTGGCCGGCGGTGGGAGTTCAGGGCGTCTGCATGCCCGACGGTGGGGGTCCCGGTGAAGCTTGGTGAGGCGACAGGTGGCAGGGAGATAGGGTTAGTGGGGAACATGCAGGACACCACGTGGTGTGGTGTGGCAGAGTGAGGGAGTAGTGGGAAACGTGGCAAGAGGAGGGGAGTTCTGAGAATTGAGGTGGGGTCCTCTCTGGGTGAACGCGTGGCTTCGCTATATATTGGACACTTGGCATTCAAATTTTTCTGGACTGAATGAACAAAAACGGATTCAGCAATGGTTGGGCCTCCAAAACTTACTCTGGGCCCACGAGAAAACCAATTGGACCCAAAATCTAACTTAACAAATTATTAAACCTAAATAAAACTAATTAAATCTAAACTAACCTAATTAACTAAAAATAATTACTACAATTAACTCTAACTAAAATTAAACTGTAATCAAATCTAAATGACAATTAACTATCCTAATTAATTCTAACAAATTCAATTAAATTCTAAACAAAAGATTAAATCCTAATTAACCTAATTAAACCCTAATTACATCTAAAATGATTAAAATCTAATAAAACTCTAATAACCTCTATTATCTAAAAACTTCATTAAAACTCTACTACTTCTAATAAAATCTATATTATTCTAAAACATTTAAAAGCTATTTAAAATCTATTATATTCTAAAAATGATTAAAAACTATTAAATCTATTAAAAATTCTATAAAGCTCTACAAAAAAGATTTAAACTATTAAAAAAAAAGTTAAAAAATCCATTTAAATTCTTAAAAATCTAAAGCCTATTAAAAATCCACAAAAGGCTATTAAATCCTAAAAAAAAATGCAGACAAATGCAGACGACCAACATAAAAGATAGCGCGAGACCAGATCGAAGCAAACAATAAACCCCCGGGCATCAGAATATCCCAAAAACCACCATGCAACCTGAAAACACCGAGAAACGCACAATTTCCCGAAAATAAAACCCTGATGATCTATACTGGATCTGAAATATCCGGTAGATGAAAACCAAGCTGTAACCCTGATATCGTCTGTCTGTGCACAAGTATCATGCGTCTGATTTGCGAATACGAATTGAACCATGAACCAGATAGGAGAATCGGTTGGTCAAATTTTAGGGTGCAACACTCAGTAGTGGATGTCATAACATCCGTTATAACATCAAGTGACTGTTACTAGAATTTCAATTGGCATCAGAGCAGGCACCCTGCCTGTTATTTTCTGGGTGAGATCTAGGGAAGATAAATTCTAGTACTATGGACAAGGATATAAGATTCACAAATAGACCACAAATTCTGGATGGCTCTAACTATGACTACTGGAAACCGCGTATGATAGCTTTCTTGAAGTCTCTAGATAGAAAGGCATGGAGAGCTGCTAACTCAGGATGGGAACATCTAGTGAAGACTAATAAAGATGGATCAACTGTGTTAATACCTGAAGAAAAATGGAGCAAAGAGCAAGAATCCTTGGCTCTTGGGAATTCTAAGTGTTTCACCCTAAAATTTGCTCAACCTACTTCATTTGGTTTATGTTTCAATTGCATTGTCATTTGCATAAAAAGTCATATACATAGTCTAATCATCTGCATAGCATAGCATAACAAGCCATCCAGCAAGGGACCAAATGCAATTCTTATCTCTAGGAGCATATCAAGAGGTTCTTATTCAAACTCAATCTTAGCCAAGTCATCAGAAAGAAATTGAAATCTAAGAAGTCAGTGGATCAAGCAGTGGATCTATCTCCTATCTTGAGGGTATTTGAAGATCATAAAAGAAGTTGTGAGCTGTGAATTGAGGTCATGGAGGGTATATAGACATCATGGAAGACCTAGAGAGTCATTTTGAAAGTGAGACAAGTCATTGATGTGATTACAAGAGCTGCAGTTGAAGACAGTCAACTAGGGTGTCATCTGGGTCAACCCTGGGTCAACCCTAAGTCAAGTGCTTGATTGAAGGGCATCAAGGCCTGTTTGAAAGATGTGGGATGCCTCATTTGACATGTAAATATGGATGTGGTGTTGTGCCAAGGAGAAGTCAAGAGAAATCAAGAAGAAGAGAGGTTTCTAAATTAGGGTTTCTGTGTAAAATCCCCTGATTTAGGGCAAACTTCCAAGCAAGATAATTCAAAATGCAAGCTTCAAATGGATCCTTGGCCAACATGAAACTTGTAGAGTATCTCAAAACCTTTAATTTGAGTGGTGGAAGGCATCAAGAAGATTTATAGAACTCAAGTTATGGTTCTTGCAAGTTATAGGTCATCTGAGGACACTGAAATTTGTCTGTGAAAGTTACTTGACTTCCAAGCAACTTTTACCCCTCAAGGAGCTTTCAAATGGATTTCTGGCCAACATGAAAGTTGTTCCTCATGATCTTAGATTTCTAGAAAGGTATTGTATGCCTTCATCTGATTTGGGGAACTCTACTTATGACTTTGGCAAGCAAAGGGCATTTTGGTCATTTGGACATTATAGGTCATTTCAAGCATATGCCCATATCTCCTATTTCCAAGCATCAAATGGAAAAACCTTCAACATAAAAGTTGCTTAGAATGATGTTTTAAGGCTATTAGGGTGGTCATGAGATGTTGGAAAGGCTCATAACAAAAAGTGATAAAAATGGCCTAAAAATGAGACATAAGTTAATTCAAGTGAAATGGAAAATCCTAAAATCCAAGTTCCAAATCCAAACCATGGCATATGATAGGTCATTTTGACTCCCAAGGACATTTTAAGAACAATGGTTCAGCCACAATTTTGATTTGGGTCTTAAATCTTGGGGTTGCTTTGTAATTTGCTTGCTTGCATAATGGCATACCAAACCAAAACAAGGAAAAAGTCATAAACAAGGTGTTTAAGCTTTGTATCTTGTCCAAAATACCACTTAAGGAGAAAATCAAGTGAATTACTCAAGTTGTAAGGATTTTGTCATGATATCTCACATGGTGAGAATGGAAATGCAAAGTATCATTTCATGAAAGTTCAAGTTTCTACTAGAGTGATCTAGATGATTCTAGACCCTTCTAAATCAGTCTATATATTGATTACAATCTCCATTTGTGAGAGGTTGGTGATTGTTGATGTTAATGGTGGTAGAGAAAAGAGTTTGAACCAAAAATTCTCCATTTGCAAATTGAATTGAAACTTCATTTTTCTCTTCATTACCCTTCCATTTTCTTCCACAAATCATCTCTACAAACATCCCTGAGCATGTTCATGCTAGATTGAGGTTCCATTGTTGATGAATTGAAGCTTTCCAAGTGAAGTTGCAAGAGAGCAAAAGGGATTGGATCTGAAGATACAAGTCATCTCCATCAAATCTAGTGCAATCAGAGTATTATTCATCACATAGAGACCATTCTTGAAGATCCACAAGGCCTGGTTCGAAGCTTTTCAACATCCACCATTGCAAAGTTCAAGGTATGCAAAATATCCCCCACACTTTGATTTAGGCATGGCTAGGATTGATTCTTGTTGTAAAACCATTAGAGACCATTAGGTGATTCATTTGGATGAGTTTAAGACCAATTAGTGAGGTTTCATTAATGGAGGTTGATTCTTGATGGAGGTAGAACACACTTTTTAATGGATGATAATGCACGAATTTTGGTTGGTTTTAATCAGCATGGCATAGGGATTAATTATATATAAAGATTGTTGAGTTTTATGATGGTCGAAAATTGAAGAAAGTTTGAATCCATGGAGTTGTACTGTTCGGGTAGGATGATAGAGAGAGTGTTAATACAAACCATTGCCCCAGTCGGATTCTACATAAAATTCTAGACAAATTTGGTTCTTGAATCATGTAATTTGGTGGAATAATGAGAGAGAACAAAGGTGATGAAGTTGTATTTTCATGGAGTTCTAAACCCTAACATCCAAAGGTTGAAGACAACCTTTATGCCATTGGATTTGCGCTGAACATTTGACCATAAAATCCATCCAACGGCCCACGATCGCGTACGAAAATGGAGGGGGCTGCAGCGTCCAAACGGCTGCGTTTTGGATAAGTGAGTCTTCATGGGCTCACACGAAATTGTTTTCCCCACCCCCCTTTGTCCAAGGCCCAACCGTTACACTATAATTTCTGCTATTCGCACCGCATGATTTTCTTTTTTCTTTTGATTTTTTAAATGATTTTCTGAACTAATAGCTAGGCCTAGCGCCTCCCTCCCCACCCCCCATGTTCTGGGCCCAGTTCATTTTTAACTGCATTTTATTTCTTTATACACCCCATGTGATAATTCTCATATTATTTCTTCTCCAAATTTTTTCAAACTTCAAAAATTCATAACAAATTGAAAAATGCATATTTTTTAATGAGACTTTTTTTTTCCCATTTTCTATTTTCTGTCAAGAAAAATATGAAAACATAAAATTGTCATTTTATTCCATTTTCATATTTTTTTGCATATTTTTCATTTAATAGCTTTTTCTAATTCTTTTGGTTTGTACTACTATTTGTTGAATTTAGTTTGAGAGTTTCCTTTAGAATTTTCATCCCATTCTTTTTAGTGCAACTAGATATGGATATTAGGTGCCCCCCTGAATTTTGTACCTATTTTTTAGGATTTATTTTAGGTAGTTTAGTTAGAAACTATTAGGATAGTCAATTAGAGTTGTGAACATAATGTAGGTATAACAAAACAAGTTTCTTTTTGGGTTTTCTTTAGGACAAATTAGAAGATGGGACTATAGGGGTATTATGGGTAAGTGATAGATCCCTTAGAAAATGCTAGGAATTCCCCTATTATATAAATACTATTAGTATATTCTTGTAATTGATTGATTGTGTGGTGTGCCCTCTCTAGGGTTATTGTTTGATTGTGTGGGGTATTGGGCCTGCTTGGGGTTTGGGTTTGAGCTGAAGACTTTGCTGATGAAGCCATTGAAGACGAAAGGAATAAAGACCCATTTCCAGAGTTGATGAAGAGTATATTTTACTGGCAGCTGTTGAAGGTTATAGGATCTAGGAGTTAGGTAGAGCTCTAGAATAGCAACTTGATTCACAAACATGGAAGGTCTTGTTTGCCTCCATTCTTTCTCTATGATGCAGAGTCTCTCTAGGACACTCACCCCCTTCCTTTGGAAGGCTTGGTGACAGTGTCTAAGAGATAGAACTCTTGAGAGAAACATTCTACATGTTGTTAACAGTCTGTTTGCCACCTTTGGTGGTCAACTAACTGTTTAACATTCCAGTTCATCCTCTTAACTGTTCCTCATCTTGGAAAGTGAGACTTGAAGAAAAGCCCTGAAAGATTGAAGATAGAGACCTTGCTTGAAGGCTGTGAAGATGAAGATTGATGCTTGCTTGAAGCTTGTAGATGGTTGAAGATGACTTGAAGACAGATGTTGATAAAGCTTGCTGTGCAGAGCTGTTGTTGGCTGTTTATTTTTGTTGTTTATAATTTTTGATGTATTGTTTAAATTTCCCTGACTGTATTGTTTGCCATTTAACCTGTTAGGTTGAAAGCGAATTTTGTTCGCTTTTGCCTGTTGTTTTCTAGGTTCGAGGTTGAGTGGGACTCCCTTGCCTCGCTTGTATTGCTGCATTCATGCATTTTACTGCTTTATTGTATATATGCTATTGTTTCTGTTTCCGTTTATCCCTTAGGATCTCTGTTTCTCTCTGCGCAAGAGAGGAGCATGATAGACATTAGGTCTTAACCCATGCATGATAACACTAGGTTAGTTTGATTCCCTTTTCAACCATAGGTTAGAGTTCTGTCTCTTCTTTCTCAAAACAAACAGAAAACCACAATAAGATTTCAAATCCAATAAAAGACACTTCTTCCGTAAAAGAATGTGAACTCATCAAAACGTCATTTTTGTCCGCCTGGACTGTTAATCAGAAAAACCCTTTTTCAGAAGGAATAAAAACAATCAAAACAGACTTGTGTCGTTCGTGGCCCGAGCTACGTTTGCTCTGATCTTTCATGCTGTATGAAAGTACGTAGGCATAGGATGCGATATCCTAGCGAGCAACCTTCCCATCCTTTCCCGTAGGTAGGCGAACTACGTTGACTCTGATTTCTCGTTCCAGGAGGGAATACGTAGGCATAAAGTGTGATACTTTGCCAAGTCATTTTATTTTCTTTTAACCCCAGACCTGTAGAATAGATAGAATAACAATCCGTACTAGAAAACAAGCGTGGATCCCGTCGAGTACGACGGACGTGAGGGGTGCTAATACCTTCCCCTTGCGTAACCGACTCCCGAATCCAGGATTTGGTTGCGATGACCATTCCTTTCCCGTCTTTGCGGTAGGTTTACTTCGAGCGTTTCCTTTCCCCCCGTTGGGATAAATAACGCACGGTGGCGACTCTTCTGTTCAGCCGGCGCCGATTTTCGCAGTAGCGACAGCTGGCGACTCTGCTGGGGACTGCGATGGTTCCCTATGCGAGTCTCGCCTTGGATTTTCTTCCTAGCTGCCTGGGTCACCCCCAACAGCTGGCGACTCTGCTGGGGACTGCGATAGTTCCCTATGCATTTGGGATCCAACGTCCCCCAAGAGAGTCAATCCTAGCGCTTGTTTTCCCGTCGAGGATTTTGTATGGATTTATGTTTTCTGTATTTTACATTCAGCACTATATTATTGATTATTGCTGTATTGGGGTTGTGACGGGTGATTCCATGATTGAGAGATAAGCCGGACCTGGGCTTGAGTGCACCTAGAATTAGAGTGGAAAGTAGTGGGCGCGCACATGCTTTGCATGTCCTAGTGTCCCGCGAAATCCACACTCAGACGAGGTTCTTCTGGTTGGCCTCCTGTCCTACCCTTTGGGTGGCTCGGGTTGCTGGTTAGTTGGATTGTCGACTCTGGGAACCGATCATTTGGAAGTTGGCTAAGTGAGGCCTCTTCAGGATTTGATGATGCCACTCCTTCGGGGAATCGTATCATCAACCCTGAAAGTCTGTTACGCCGACGACCGCATAGGATGCCATACCATTGTCAGTATTAGGACAACTACCTGTGAGAGGGGTTGGGGCTATGCAGGTAACTTGACCTCCAGATTACCGGTTTGTTTCTTGATTGAGATTCAGTGATATTTTGAGGACAGCATTATGAGATCTGTTGGAGACCAGGTTCGAGTACTGTTTTGGCTTGTTGAGACCAGGTTCGAGCAGTGTTATGGGTCTGGCTAAGACCAGTATGGTGGATTCTTCTCAGCCAGGGGCACTTGGTCCCTTGTGTGTGCATTTTGCATTTTGCATGACTGTTTGCATTTGCATTTCATTTTGCATATTCATCCTCATCCGGAACAGGGAGCTTACCCGTTTTTGTCCGCTTCATCAGTTGATTTCCCGACATTCGCATTGGACTTGAGTTAGTATTGGGATAGATCATGGCTTCAGGAGAGCAGAACTTGGTTGTTACTCGGGCAGAGTTTGAATTGTTGAAGCACCAGATGAGTCAGGTCATGGAAGTCGTCACAGCTATAAATGGAGGAGGAAATAATGGTCAAGGAGCTCAGATGAACAATGTTGCTCAACCTGTGCAAACCTCTGTCAGAGGTCCATATTCCTTCAATGACGTAGAGTGTCACCATTCTACTTTCTCTACGCCAGATTCTCCAAGGATTGTTCCATCTCCGAGAGTTGTTCCGCAGGTTAATATTCAGGACCCACTGACTGCTGAGTATATGAGAAGACTTCAGACGTTAGAAGATCAGATTGCTGCCCTGGTGAATAAGAATACTATTGATCTGAATGCTGCAAGCATGTGTTTGGTTCCTGGCCTAGTGTTGCCTCCGAAGTTCAAAGCGCCCAATTTCGAGAAATACAAAGGGGATAGCTGTCCGAAGCTGCATTTGGTTATGTTCTGCAGAAGAATGGCTCCGTATATCACCAATGACAAGCTCATGATTCATTGTTTCCAAGGTAGTTTGATCGGAGCATCGTTGGGCTGGTACATGCACTTGAAGAGTGATAGTATTAAATCATGGTCGGACTTAGCCAATGCCTTCGTGAAGCAGTACGACTACAACCTGGAAATGACTCCTTTTCGCGTACAGTTGCAAGAATCATCTCGTGCGGAGAATGAATCCTTTAGGGGGTATGTGCAGAGATGGAGAGAATTGGCTGCTCGTGTTCAACCACCGATTCAGGAGAGAGAAATGGTTAGCCTCTTTGTGGATACTCTGAAGGGCCATTATTATGACATGATGTTCACTTGTAGAAGCTTTGAAGGTATGATAAGAATGGGGGAGCTTGTTGGGAGAGGACTCAAGAATGGGAAGCTTCGAGATGCTCCTTGTATCCCAGTTGATTAGAATGAATCAGTTATCATTTCTCAAGAGGAGGGGGAAGAAGGAAGCGATGTTGTCTCAGAACCTCTAGCGTCTCAGGCTCAGTTTTCAGACACTTCAAACCAGCAGTCATATTATCGTCTGCCGCGTCGTCACGCCCGACAAAGACCAAGGAAACCTGAAAGGCAGTTTACTCAGCTACCGGTGCCGTACAGTCAGTTGTTGCCAGATATGGTCGAAAGTGGATTAATAGTGCCGAAAGAGACTAGTCCAACGATCCCGCCTTATCCTTCAGGTTCTGATGCCAGCGCCCACCGTGAGTACCATGTTGGGGTACAGGGGCATTCAACAGATGATTGAAAAGTGCTTAGAAGCCAAGTTCAGAATCTGCTAGACTCTAACAAGATCTTCATCATGCCTCAGGGTTTTGTTCGGATTATTGATTATCCTTCATCCAGTTGTATGGGTTCGTCGGTCGATGTTATGGGATACTCCACTGAGAGTGTATGTTTGGAAGAATGTCCAGCTGAGAGCTCAGTTGAATATAGGGGAAGTTACTAGAGGTTTCTGTGCTGGGTGTCGCATCTGTTTTCTCTGCTGATTGTTTAGCTTTCGTGCATTGTTGTTTGCTGACCACCACCAGGCTTGTTGGCTGGGGTTATTGTATTTTGTACTCGGGTGTGCATGTTTACTGCTCTTATTGACTTTGCATAGTGGTGTGAGGTGTTTATATTTGTGCTTATAGCTTGGGGTTTATTTGTCTTGTCTTGAATATGTGTTGATTTCTGCATTGCATTCTCGCATAACAGGTACATCAGAACTGTGGGTCTTATTTCCTATCATCCAGTTTGTTGCAGGAACTCCTCAGAGGAATGGAACAGAATCAGGCTGAATTGATTGAAGTCCGAAGCCAGCTGAGGCAGATGATGAAAGACATGCAAGAGTTGTGTCTGGATCAGAAGATGCTCAGAGAGGAAAATAATCAGCTGAAGACCCAAATGAGCTTGATCATGGAAGTAGTCAAGAACGTGATTAGGAAAGAGGATGATCAGCTATCTGAAGCCGCAGTGAAGGAGTTTGTTCCGCCTGTGCCTGTGGAACCCGAGCTTAAAAAACGTGTTGATCAACAACAACAACAACAACAAAGGATACATCCGGCTCAGCGAAGAATTCAGGAGGGGAGGCCAAAGAGGGTATTTAAGGCGCCGCCTTCAACATATGCTGAGCTCTTTCAGACTTTATTAGGTTTGAAGCTGGCTGAGAAAAGAACATTGGAGCCACTCACGGGAACGATGCGTCCTTATGGGTATGATACCAGTAAGCAATGTGAATTTCATTCCGGGGCACTCGGACATGATATCGAGAGTTGTCATGCTTTTAAGCATAATGTTCAAGACCTAGTTGACGCAAGAGACATTAAATCCACGCTGGGCGGCGTAATTGTACGCAATGGTATTATCCCAATTGGTGCTAAAATGACGGACGTTCCCGAAGCTGCAGTAGATCAGAAGTATATTCTGCAATCATTGGTGTCAGAATCCCCCTGTCCTCAGTTGCTGCCTAAACCAAGCCTGAGGATGAAAGCGCTTGAACAAAAGGAGTCCCTGATAGTTCAGACTCGACCTCCAAGTGGTTCGAATGATCAAAATCAACGATATGTCCAGTGTTCGTAACAGATGTCAACTCCTTTCCAGAATCAGCTGCCTTACCGTTATCGGTCAAACCTGCGTGCTAGACAGAGCCCAATGAAGTCAGAAAGGAAATTCACCCGGCATCCGTGTTAAACAGTATGGTCAACAGGCAACTTTGAAGATGGCTGGTTCAGCAGCAAGTCAGATGTGAAAGCCCGATTCTCGGAAGCTGACGTTTTTCTGTGTTTCATCTTGTCATTTCTTTATGTTTGTAGTTTCTTTCTTGTTAAAGTGCAATCTCGTTTGTAAAACTTGTTGTTTTCATTCAATTGATGATAATGAAATGAGTATGCATGTTTTGAATAAATCCATTTGTGTTCACTAATTGATTTTTACAGATGTCCAACGCTTGGTTAAGCGGAACCCGGGGAGGATGACGAAAAGAACGACATGCAAGCTTCCGATATTGTATGCCTTCGAAATAAAACCTGCTGATGATGTACAAGCATTGTTTCAAATCCCTAAACACTGGAGATATAAGGAAGATAATCCCTTGATAACCCATTTGAGCCTAGTTGTAGGAGTTTCTTTCTAAAAGTGAAAAAACCCTTAATCTCAACCTGGGGCAGGGTAGGTGTTGGCTAATTTGACCGAGCGTCCAAATCGCAAAGGGGTGTCCGTTCGAGGATCAATCACACCTTCATAGGTCGTGCCTAAAAAGCCGCAGTGGTTAAGCGACAGGAGTGACCCAGTCACATTATTCCCCAAAGAGTCAGACAACCAGTGTCACACGACTTGTTCGGAAAAAAAAACGAAAAGCGAAAAGAATCAAAAGCCCGCTAAGTCAAAACTTGAAAACAAATGACTTAGGCAAAAATAGGGGCATCCCGCTGGACTGGAAAATCAAAAGAAACTCAAAAGAGTAAGTCCAGGCAAAAGTTAGGGAAAGAAAATAAAAAATGAAAAGGATTACAAAAGAAAAGTCCTCAAACAAAATATGAGTCGTGTGACCCCGAGTGTCAAAGACGAAAAGTGAGTGGCTATCACTCCAAAAGCGCATAGTTTCTCGAACTCTCACTCCTATATTTCAACCTCCCAGAGGTGAGCGCTAAGGTCGAATTAGCTGAACGTAGGATCGGAGAACATCAAGGCGAATGGGTGGGTTAAAATTAGACTTTGAGCATTTATCCCTTTCTTTCAAAACCGTGAACCTGACCACGTTACAACCTTCAAAAGTCCTAATTGAAGCAGGGTAATTTCGAGGGCATATATCGGTTAAGATCGCGTCGAAGCTGACTCCTAAAAGGGTTCTTCTTACCATGTTGGCGCTGATATTGATATTCTGATAAATGATTTGTGCATTGTATGCCATAAACTGATTTTCCATTTTTCCAGTGAACAGATTGGATGTTAAAACTGTCATATGCATTGCATTAATATAGCTTTTATGCAGAACAACTAGTTTTCCTTACGAGTAAGCACTTGACAGCAGGAAAGTTTCCTACAGCGGAAAGTTTGATCAGGATAAAATGCAGGATGCCCGAATATTCCGAGAGTCGGGGCAAGCTATTATCAAGTGATCTCCAGGGAGGTCAGCCATCCAAAGCAGTTATTCTGGGGCAACCAGGTCGAGATCCGGTAGATCTCTCGTAGTTAAAGTCACTATACTGAATCAGCCAATCAGGGGCAAAGTCATTGCAAACAGGGGCAGGCTCTCCTAAGAGCATGGGAGTTATTCGTTACTCGAGGGGCATTTGATTTGAAGTATATCTCAGGGGTTCAGAATGCTGGGGCATTTCATATCAGGCCGTTAGGGTGCAGATTTTCAGATTTCCCTTTTGAGGACTATCCCCACAGAGGTCCCACAAGCAGGGGCATCTCAGAAGCAAAGGATTTGTTCTTCCCCGTGTCATCAGAGTTACTCAGAGCTACTCAGAGCTATTCGAGCAGATTCAGCTAATCTCCAAGTGTGAGTCGAATGTCGGGAAGTCGTGTACCGTCTATCGACCCTTCAATCAGAAGCTGTGAATTCAGACAGGATATTGTTCAGCGTCAATCATACATGACCCATCCCAGATGGCCTAAAGTCCAATCCTTATTGGCAATTTTCAAGAAGCCCAATCCATATTGGCAATCACTGTAAGGCCCATCCAGGGTGGTGCATCAGTTTCAAAATCCAATCTTCATTGGTACGCAGGAAGACTCCGTCTGTTTTCCCCAGCAAAAGTCCAATTTCATTGGCACGGGTAAGCTGTCCCTGACAGAAGTCCAATCATGATTGGCGCATTCAGTTATTCCTCAGTGAAGTTGGCTTCACTCTTCCAGCATTTATTTTGCTGGAACAGTTCTGTGATGCCTGGTTATCCCCAGCAGTTCGAGCCTGCATTTGCATCGGCATATAGTGTCATATTTGCATCTACCCAGAAAAACGCGTAGCATTTCTATACTGTATGGAGCATTACGCCATTATCAAACATACGCATTTTGAAACATAAATCAGGTGGGTTAACCTTTTGCTTTCAGGTGTATTTCTCAAACAGGAGTAGGGAATTTATTTCTCAACGGGAGTATAGAGTCCTAGCAGAGATATTTTCAGATATTCGGAGTCTCACTGTGAGACAGGTGATGATACAATTCAGTTTCCTATTTTCCCCACAGAGTTACTAATGGAGGTGATCCGATCAGCAGAAGGTTTTTCAAGTTTGTTGCTGCGGCGTCGCATCAGGGTTTCATAAAATCAAAATTTCAGGAGTGTTCACTAGTTGTCGAGGCGAGTGATTGGTGTTATTTTTTAGAATATCCTCAGTAGAGTTGGCTATTGTTGCAAACGGGAAAAGGAGTTATATACAAGGTGTTCCTGTAAGAATCAGGCAGGTAGAGTTCCGTAAGTAACAGGCGGATGATGATGATAAAGGCAGAAGTTGTACCGTATGAAGCAGGCGGAAGAACTTCGAAAAATCTGTAAGTATCAGGCAGATGTAAACGAAGTCTTCTGTAGGAATCAGGCAGAGGATGGAGTACATTCCGTATGAAGCAGACGGATGTTAACAGAAGTTGTACCGTATGAAGCAGGCGGAAGAACTTCGAAAAATCTGTAAGTATCAGGCAGATGTAAACGAAGTCTTCTGTAGGAATCAGGCAGAGGATGGAGTACATTCCGTATGAAGCAGGCGGATGTTAACAGAAGTTGTACCGTATGAAGCAGGCGGAAGAACTTCGAAAATCTGTAAGTATCAGGCAGATTTAAACGAAGTCTTCTGTAGGAATCAGGCAGAGGATGGAGTACATTCCGTATGAAGCAGGCGGATGTTAACAGAAGTTGTACCGTATGAAGCAGGCAGAAGAACTTCGAAAAATCTGTAAGTATCAAGCAGATGTAAACAAAGTCTTCTGTAGGAATCAGGCAGAGGATGGAGTACATTCCGTATGAAGCAGGCGGATGTTAACAGAAGTTGTACCGTATGAAGCAGGCGGAAGAACTTCGAAAAATCTGTAAGTATCAGGCAGATGTAAACGAAGTTTTCTGTAGGAATCAGGCGGATATGAAAAAAACTTCCGTAAGTATCAGGCGGATATGAAAAAAAACTTCCGTAAGTATCAGGAGGATATGAAAAAAACTTCCGTAAGTATCAGGCGGATATGAAAAAAAAACTTCCGTAAGTATCAGGCGGACATGAAAAAAAACTTCCGTAAGTATCAGGCGGATATGAAAAAAACTTCCGTAAGTATCAGGCGGATATGAAAAAAAACTTCCGTAAGTATCAGGCGGATATGAAAAAAACTTCCGTAAGTATCAGGCGGATATGAAAAAAAACTTCCATAAGTATCAGGCGAATATGAAAAAAACTTCCGTAAGTATCAGGCGAATATGAAAAAAAATTTCCGTAAGTATCAGGCGGATATGAAAAAAAACTTCCGTAAGTATCGGGCGGATATGAAAAAAAAAACTTCTTTGTAGGAATCAGGCGGATATTAACAGATGTCATCGTATGAATCAGGCGGGTGGTAGTGTAGTTTATCCGTATGAAGCAGGCGGGTGGGTTTGCCGATAATTTTAGAAAAAAAGAAAAAGAAAAAAAACAATGCTTCCCCAGCGAAGTCGTACATGTTTATTTACAAGTTTGGTGTTACAAAGGAGATTAATGGTGAAATCAGATTCATATTAAGGTGATTGATCAGTTGTTGCCGTAACAATCAGGCTCAATTGATGGGTGGTATTTTCCAAGCAGTTGTGCAGTTTATTTCTGCGGTTGGCAAATTTCCGGGTTCTTAATATTCAATCGTCTCGTACCTCGAATATTTGAAGGTCGTTCGCTCTTCACCCATTCGGGTCCAAGTCGTTTGAATAGGGGCAACTGTTGCACCCTAAAATTTGCTCAACCTACTTCATTTGGTTTATGTTTCAATTGCATTGTCATTTGCATAAAAAGTCATATACATAGTCTAATCATCTGCATAGCATAGCATAACAAGCCATCCAGCAAGGGACCAAATGCAATTCTTATCTCTAGGAGCATATCAAGAGGTTCTTATTCAAACTCAATCTTAGCCAAGTCATCAGAAAGAAATTGAAATCTAAGAAGTCAGTGGATCAAGCAGTGGATCTATCTCCTATCTTGAGGGTATTTGAAGATCATCAAAGAAGTTGTGAGCTATGAATTGAGGTCATGGAGGGTATATAGACATCATGGAAGACCTAGAGAGTCATTTTGAAAGTGAGACAAGTCATTGATGTGATTACAAGAGCTGCAGTTGAAGACAGTCAACTAGGGTGTCATCTGGGTCAACCCTAAGTCAAGTGCTTGATTGAAGGGCATCAAGGCCTGTTTGAAAGATGTGGGATGCCTCATTTGACATGTAAATATGGATGTGGTGTTGTGCCAAGGATAAGTCAAGAGAAATCAAGAAGAAGAGAGGTTTCTAAATTAGGGTTTCTGTGTAAAATCCCCTGATTTAGGGCAAACTTCCAAGCAAGATAATTCAAAATGCAAGCTTCAAATGGATCCTTGGCCAACATGAAACTTGTATAGTATCTCAAGACCTTTAATTTGAGTGGTGGAAGGCATCAAGAAGATTTATAGAACTCAAGTTATGGTTCTTGCAAGTTACAGGTCATCTGAGGACACTGAAATTTGTCTGTGAAAGTTACTTGACTTCCAAGCAACTTTTACCCCTCAAGGAGCTTTCAAATGGATTTCTGGACAACATGAAAGTTGTTCCTCATGATCTTAGCTTTCTAGAAAGGTATTGTATGCCTTCATCTGATTTGGGGAACTCTACTTATGACTTTGGCAAGAAAAGGGCATTTTGGTCATTTGGACATTATAGGTCATTTCAAGCATATGCCCATATCTCCTATTTCCAAGCTTCAAATGGAAAAACCTTCAACATAAAAGTTTCTTAGAATGATGTTTTAATGCTAGTAGGGTGGTCATGAGATGTTGGAAAGTCTCATAACAAAAAGTGATAAAAATGGCCTAAAAATGAGACATAAGTTAATTCAAGTGAAATGGAAAATCCTAAAATCCAAGTTCCAAATCCAAACCATGGCATATGATAGGTCATTTTGACTCCCAAGGACATTTTAAGAACAATGGTTCAGCCACAATTTTTATTTGGGGCTTAAATCTTGGGGTTGCTTTGTAATTTGCTTGCTTGCATAATGGCATACCAAACCAAAACAAGGAAAAAGTCATAAACAAGGTGTTTAAGCTTTGTATCTTGTCCAAAATACCACTTAAGGAGAAAATCAAGTGAATTACTCAAGTTGTAAGGATTTTGTCATGATATCTCACATGGTGAGAATGGAAATGCAAACTATCATTTCATGAAAGTTCAAGTTTCTACTAGAGTGATCTAGATGATTCTAGACCCTTCTAAATCAGTCTATATATTGATTACAATCTCCATTGGTGAGAGGTTGGTGATTGTTGATGTTAATGGTGGTAGAGAAAAGAGTTTGAACCAAAAATTCTCCATTTGCAAATTGAATTGAAACTTCATTTTTCTCTTCATTACCCTTCCATTTTCTTCCACAAATCATCTCTACAAACATCCCTGAGCATGTTCATGCTAGATTGAGGTTCCATTGTTGATGAATTGAAGCTTTCCAAGTGAAGTTGCAAGAGAGCAAAAGGGATTGGATCTGAAGATACAAGTCATCTCCATCAAATCTAGTGCAAGCAGAGTATTATTCATCACATAGAGACCATTCTTGAAGATCCACAAGGCCTGGTTCGAAGCTTTTCAACATCCACCATTGCAAAGTTCAAGGTATGCAAAATATCCCCCACACTTTGATTTAGGCATGGCTAGGATTGATTCTTGTTGTAAAACCATTAGAGACCATTAGGTGATTCATTTGGATGAGTTTAAGACCAATTAGTGAGGTTTCATTAATGGAGGTTGATTCTTGATGGAGGTAGAACACACTTTTTAATGGATGATAATGTACAAATTTTGGTTGGTTTTAATCAGCATGGCATAGGGATTAATTATATATAAAGATTGTTGAGTTTTATGATGGTCGAAAATTGAAGAAAGTTTGGATCCATGGAGTTGTACTGTTCGGGTAGGATGATAGAGAGAGTGTTAATACAAACCATTGCCCCAGTCGGATTCTACATAAAATTCTAGACAAATTTGGTTCTTGAATCATGTAATTTGGTGGAATAATGAGAGAGAACAAAGGTGATGAAGTTCATGCATGGAAGTTGTATTTTTATGGAGTTCTAAACCCTAACATCCAAAGGTTGAAGACAACCTTTATGCCATTGGATTTGCGCTGAACATTTGACCATAAAATCCATCCAACGGCCCACGATCGCGTACGAAAATGGAGGGGGCTGCAGCGTCCAAACGGCTGCGTTTTGGATAAGTGAGTCTTCATGGGCTCACACGAAATTGTTTTCCCCACCCCCCTTTGTCCAAGGCCCAACCGTTACACTATAATTTCTGCTATTCGCACCGCATGATTTTCTTTTTTCTTTTGATTTTTTAAATGATTTTCTGAACTAATAGCTAGGCCTAGCGCCTCCCTCCCCACCCCCCATGTTCTGGGCCCAGTTCATTTTTAACTGCATTTTATTTCTTTATACACCCCATGTGATAATTCTCATATTATTTCTTCTCCAAATTTTTTCAAACTTCAAAAATTCATAACAAATTGAAAAATGCATATTTTTTAATGAGACTTTTTTTTTCCCATTTTCTATTTTCTGTCAAGAAAAATATGAAAACATAAAATTGTCATTTTATTCCATTTTCATATTTTTTTGCATATTTTTACATTTAATAGCTTTTTCTAATTCTTTTGGTTTGTACTACTATTTGTTGAATTTAGTTTGAGAGTTTCCTTTAGAATTTTCATCCCATTCTTTTTAGTGCAACTAGATATGGATATTAGGTGCCCCCCTGAATTTTGTACCTATTTTTTAGGATTTATTTTAGGTAGTTTAGTTAGAAACTATTAGGATAATCAATTAGAGTTGTGAATATAATGTAGGTATAACAAAACAAGTTTCTTTTTGGGTTTTCTTTAGGACAAATTAGAAGATGGGACTATAGGGGTATTATGGGTAAGTGATAGATCCCCTAGAAAATGCTAGGAATTCCCCTATTATATAAATACTATTAGTATATTCTTGTAATTGATTGATTGTGTGGTGTGCCCTCTCTAGGGTTATTGTTTGATTGTGTGGGGTATTGGGCCTGCTTGGGGTTTTGGTTTGAGCTGAAGACTTTGCTGATGAAGCCATTGAAGACGAAAGGAATGAAGACCCATTTCCAGAGTTGATGAAGAGTATATTTTGCTGGCAGCTGTTGAAGGTTATAGGATCTAGGAGTTAGGTAGAGCTCTAGAATAGCAACTTGATTCACAAACATGGAAGGTCTTGTTTGCCTCCATTCTTTCTCTATGATGCAGAGTCTCTCTAGGACACTCACCCCCTTCCTTTGGAAGGCTTGGTGACAGTGTCTAAGAGATAGAACTCTTGAGAGAAACATTCTACATGTTGTTAACAGTCTGTTTGCCACCTTTGGTGGTCAACTAACTGTTTAACATTCCAGTTCATCCTCTTAACTGTTCCTCATCTTGGAAAGTGAGACTTGAAGAAAAGCCCTGAAAGATTGAAGATAGAGACCTTGCTTGAAGGCTGTGAAGATGAAGATTGATGCTTGCTTGAAGCTTGTAGATGGTTGAAGATGACTTGAAGACAGATGTTGATAAAGCTTGCTGTGCAGAGCTGCTGTTGGCTGTTTATTTTTGTTGTTTATAATTTTTGATGTATTGTTTGAATTTCCCTGACTGTATTGTTTGCCATTTAACCTGTTAGGTTGAAAGCGAATTTTGTTCGCTTTTGCCTGTTGTTTTCTAGGTTCGAGGTTGAGTGGGACTCCCTTGCCTTGCTTGTATTGCTGCATTCATGCATTTTACTGCTTTATTGTATATATATATATGCTATTGTTTCTGTTTCCGTTTATCCCTTAGGATCTCTGTTTCTCTCTGCGCAAGAGAGGAGCATGATAGACATTAGGTCTTAACCCATGCATGATAACACTAGGTTAGTTTGATTCCCTTTTCAACCATAGGTTAGAGTTCTGTCTCTTCTTTCTCAAAACAAACAGAAAACCACAATAAGATTTCAAATCCAATAAAAGACACTTCTTCCGTAAAAGAATGTGAACTCATCAAAACGTCATTTTTGTCCGCCTGGACTGTTAATCAGAAAAACCCTTTTTCAGAAGGAATAAAAACAATCAAAACAGACTTGTGTCGTTCGTGGCCCGAGCTACGTTTGCTCTGATCTTTCATGCTGTATGAAAGTACGTAGGCATAGGATGCGATATCCTAGCGAGCAACCTTCCCATCCTTTCCCGTAGGTAGGCGAACTACGTTGACTCTGATTTCTCGTTCCAGGAGGGAATACGTAGGCATAAAGTGTGATACTTTGCCGAGTCATTTTATTTTTTTTAAACCCCAGACCTGTAGAATAGATAGAATAACAATCCGTACTAGAAAACAAGCGTGGATCCCGTCGAGTACGACGGACGTGAGGGGTGCTAATACCTTCCCCTTGCGTAACCGACTCCCGAATCCAGGATTTGGTTGCGATGACCATTCCTTTCCCATCTTTGCGGTAGGTTTACTTCGAGCGTTTCCTTTCCCCCCGTTGGGATAAATAACGCACGGTGGCGACTCTTCTGTTCAGCCGGCGCCGATTTTCGCAGTAGCGACAGCTGGCGACTCTGCTGGGGACTGCGATGGTTCCCTATGCGAGTCTCGCCTTGGATTTTCTTCCTAGCTGCCTGGGTCACCCCCAACAGCTGGCGACTCTGCTGGGGACTGCGATAGTTCCCTATGCATTTGGGATCCAACGTCCCTCATGAGAGTCAATCCTAGCGCTTGTTTTCCCGTCGAGGATTTTGTATGGATTTATGTTTTCTGTATTTTACATTCAGCACTATATTATTGATTATTGCTGTATTGGGGTTGTGACGGGTGATTCCATGATTGAGAGATAAGCCGGACCTGGGCTTGAGTGCACCTAGAATTAGAGTGGAAAGTAGTGGGCGCGCACATGCTTTGCATGTCCTAGTGTCCCGTGAAATGCACACTCAGACGAGGTTCTTCTGGTTGGCCTCCTGTCCTACCCTTTGGGTGGCTCGGGTTGCTGGTTATTTGGATTGTCGACTCTGGGAACCGATCATTTGGAAGTTGGCTAAGTGAGGCCTCTTCAGGATTTGATGATGCCACTCCTTCGGGGAATCGTACCATCAACCCTGAAAGTCTGTGACGCCGACGACCGCATAGGATGCCATACCATTGTCAGTATTAGGACAACTACCTGTGAGAGGGGTTGGGGCTATGCAGGTAACTTGACCTCCAGATTACCGGTTTGTTTCTTGATTGAGATTCAGTGATATTTTGAGGACAGCATTATGAGATCTGTTGGAGACCAGGTTCGAGTACTGTTTTGGCTTGTTGAGACCAGGTTCGAGCAGTGTTATGGGTCTGGCTAAGACCAGTATGGTGGATTCTTCTCAGCCAGGGTTGTCATAACAGTCAGATTCAGCTGATGAATGTCGTTCCCCAAGCAGGAGCATAGTTTATTTCTGCGGTTGGCAAATTTCTGGTTCCACTGGTATTCAACCCTCTCGTACCGCGAATGTCTGAAGGCTCCGAGCTCTTCACCCAATCGGGTCCAAGTCGCTTGAATAGGGGCAGCTGTTGCACCTTAAAATTTGCTCAACCTTATTCACTTGGTTTATGTTTCAATATCATTAGCATTTGCATAAAGAGTCATGTACATGGGTTACTCATCTGCATAGCATAAGCATAGCAAGTCATTCAACAGGGGACCCAGCATTATTCTCATCCCTAGAGGCCTATCCAGAGGTTATTATCCTAATTCAGTCTCATTCAAGTCATCAGAAAAGAATTTGAAAGCAGGGAGTTCAGTGGATCAAGCATTGAGTATATCTCCTAACTGAGGGTGTCTGAGGATCAACAAAGGAATTATGAGTGGTGAATGGAGAGCATGGGGAGTATCTAGACATCTTGGAAGACTTAGAAAGTCATTTGGAGAAGAAAACAAGTTGTTGATGTGAGCACAAGAATTGCAGTTGAAGATAGTCAACTAGGGTTTCATCTGGGTCAACCCTGGGTCAACCTTAGGTCAAAGGATTGTTTGAAGGGAATTGAGGGCTATTGAAGAGATGTGGGGTTCACCATTTGACATGGAGAATAAAGGTATGTTGTTATGCTAAGAAGAAATCAAGAGGGATCAAGGAGAAGAGGAGGTCCTAAATTAGGGTTTCTATGTAAAATCCCCTAGTTTAGGTCAAATTTCCAAGCAAGATAAGTCAAAATGCAAGCTTCAAATGGATCCTTGGACAACATGGAACTTGTAGAGGATCTCAAGACCTTTAATTTGAGTGGTGGAAGACATCAAGGAGATTTATAGAACTCAAGTTATGGTCCTTGCAAGTTACAGGTCATCTGGGGTATCTGAAATTTTGTCTGTGAAAGTGACTTGACTTCCAAGCTATTTTTACCCCTCAAGGAGATTTCAAATGAATTTATGGTCAACATAAGAGTTGTTCCTCATTGTCCTAGATTTCTATAATGGTATGGTATGCCTTCATAGGATGTGTGGAACTATACTTATGGTCTTGGCAAGCAAAGGGTATTTTGGTCATTTGTGAATTACAGGTCATTTTAACCTATGCCCAAAACTCATACAAGGAAGCTTCAAATGGAAAACTTTACAACATCAAACTTGTTCCAAATGACATTTTGAGTCTATAAAAGTGACCATGAGAGATTGGAAAGATTCATAGCACAAGGTTTCAAAATTGTTGGATTTAATGAATAAAAATGGCCTTAAAAATGAGATTTTTCATATCTTGGCCAAATGAAGAAAAATTATAGGTCATTTTGAATGGAAAGATCATTTTAAAGACATTGGCTAAAGTGGAATTTTGAGCTTAGTTCATAATTTGTGAGTTATCCATGGTTGCTTGTAATGGAAGAAACATAAACCAAATTCAAGGGAAAGAATGCAAGGGAAACTTCTCCAAGTTTCTAGGAGGTTCTAATCTCATGTATATATTGATGCAAGATGGTTCATGCCATGGTTGGTGATTCCATTTGTTCAAAACCCCAAGTTTTACACACTTTCTCATTTTTGCATAAGCTTCCCAAACTCTCTCAAATCTCCCTCAACTCTCACATTTCTTGATTGAATCTTCATCATCATCATCCCTAGATCAGAATTCCATCAAAGATGTGGTAAATTGAAGCAAGGATCATGCTATTCATCATCATCATCCAAGGAGCACCAATCTTGGAAGTGAGTGATTCAAGGCCTTGGAACCATACTTGTTGCATACAGAAGTAATCATCAAGCTTATTGATCACTTTCCATTCATCACAAGCATCTGATTTAGAGATCTTAGCACCTGTATCAAGAATTTGCACCAGGTTTATTTTCTGCTCGAATCGCATGATTTAGTTAGAAATCTTAGGGTTTGGATAGTGTAGACTGGTTAAGATAGGATAGAGGATTGATTGTGATGATTTTGGAGGAGTTTCATGAGGTTTGAGCATGAGGTACCAAATCTGGTAGAGCTTGTAATTACTAGGATAAGGCACGAAAATGTTATTGGATTAGCATGTTGTGATCAGTGCAAGCTGTAGATAAGTGTAGGACACAGTTTGGAGAGAATTGGAGAGGTTTGATATCAGGTATTAATGGTGGTTTCCATCTGTTCTACCTATCGAATTGGTTGATTGAATGAGTTTTAGTGCAAGCTAAGGACATAGACTTGTAGAGGGGAAGAAATAGAGGGATTTTGATCTTTACAAGTTTCGTTTTCATGGCGTATTGAAGGAGAATGGGAGGCTCGAAAGTTATGCATGGGACTGTTTTTTTTTTGAAACCCTAGAAGAGGTTTGGGGACGATGATGGATGGCCGTGGGATCTCTTGTTTGACCACGACTCAAATCTCAATCCAACGGTTCGTGTTTAAAGTGAGAAACGAAGGGAAACTTCAAGCTATGAAATGCCCCGTTTCATTTATTCCATCTGAGTGGGCTTAGACTTCATTCGCTTTTGACACCCCCAATAATCAAGCCCAACGTAAATGAACTAGGATTAATGCTATATACACCGCTCTGAGGTTTTTGTTTTTTGTTGAATTTCTGCAGCGCGCTGGGCCTATGGTTTTGTTCTATTCGTACCCCCACTTCTCAGCCCACCTGAAAAAACAACTGAAGCGAGCTGCTATTCTCACCCCTCCCATTTATTCCTTTATATTTCTTTTTTTATTTTCTTTACATTTTTCATGCATTTTCTAAAAATCACATAAAATTGAAAAATCACTATTTTTTGATAATTCTTTTTGCATCATTTTCTTTAAAGATTCAAGAAAATTATAAAAAATAAAAATTGCATTTTATTTTTTATTTGATATTTTCCCCATATTTTCTAAATAAATAGCATTTTAAATGGTTTCATTTCATGCATGATTTTGTTAATTTTTGTTCTATTAGATGCTTTAATATTTTTTGTCCATTCTTTTTATGTTATTTAGTTTAGACATTTAACTTGTAAATGCAATTTAATTCATATTTTTAGGAGTTAGTTTTAGGTGATTAGTTTAGGGGTAAACAACATGAACAAATTAGGGTTGTAAGTGACAACTTAGGAGAAGTAGTTCATTTCCCTTAGGACTTAGGGATTAAATAGTTTAGCTATGGGACTATAGGGGCTATGGGTAGTTATTAGATCCCCTTAGAAAAGTCAGGATTCCCCTACTGCTATTAATCTACTGTATATATCTGATTGACTGGTGTGGTGTGCCCTTTGGGGATGATTGCTTGCTTGTTTGGGTGTTGGGATTTGTTGGGGATTTGGGAGAGAGGAAGACTGAAGATGAGGAAGCCATTGGAGATCCAGACTGAAGTCCAATTTCCAGAGTTGAAGAGGAGTTTCTTGCTAGCAGCTGTTGTGGAGATTAGGGTTTAGGAGCTAGGCAGAGCTCTAGATTAGAAAGCTTGTTTCTCAAACATGGATTGCCTTGTCTGCATCCATTCTTCTCTGTGATACAGAGTCTCTCTAAGACACTCACCCCCTTCCTTTGGAAGGCTTGGTGCTAGTGTCTAAGAGATAGAACTCTTGAGAGAGAATATCATATGTGTTAGAAGCAGTCTGTTCACCACCCTTGGTAGTCAACCGATTGCTTAACACCTAATTCACTCTTGTGATTGATCCCTCATCCTGGAGGTTTGAACTTGAAGAAAAGCCATTGTAGATAGAAGACTGATGATCAAAGCCCTTGCTTGAAGGTCCTGAAGATGGAGATTAATGCTTGTTGAAGCCTGTAGATGATTGGAGATTATTTGAAGCCAGATGTTGATTCAAAGCTGCTGAAGCTGTTTGTTTTATTGCTGTATTTCATTTCTGCTGTATTGTTTGGTTTTCCTGGTTGTATTGTTTGCTGTTTAACCTGTTGGGTTGAAAGTGAAGCCTGTTCACTTTCGCCTATTGTTTTCTAGGTTCGAGGTTGAGTGGGACTCCCTTGCCTCGCTTGTACTGTTGCATCCATGCATTTTACCGCTTTATTATATCTATTATTGTTTCTGTTTCTGCCTATCCCGTAGGATCTCTGTTTCTCTCTGTGCAAGAGAGGAGCATGATAGACACTAGGTCTTAACCCATGCATGATAACATTAGGTTAGTTTGATTCCCTTTGCAACCGTAGGTTAGAGTTCTGTCTCTTCTTTCTCAAAACAAACAGAAAAACACATAAAGATTTCTAACACAATAAAAGACACTTCTTCCGTAAAAGAAGGTGAACTCATCAAAACGTCATTTTTGTCCGCCGGGACCAGTAATCAAGAAACCCTTTTTCAGAAGGTATAAAATCAATCAAGGACAGACCTGTGTCGTACGTGGCCCGAACTACGTTTGCTCTGATCTTTCATGCTGTATGAAAGTACGTAGGCATAGGATGCAATATCCTAGCGAGCAACCTTCCCCTCCTTTCCCGTAGGTAGGCGAACTACGTTGACTCTGATTTCTCGTTCCAGGCGGGAATACGTAGGCATAAAGTGCGATACTTTGCCGAGTCATTTTTATTTTCATTTTACTTTCTTTTTAACCCTTGACCTATAGCTTAGATAGAATAACAATCCATACCCGAAAACAAGCGTGGATCCCGTCGAGTACGACGGACGTGAGGGGTGCTAATACCTTCCCCTTGCGTAACCGACTCCCGAATCCAGGTTTTGGTTGCGACGACCATACCTTTCCCATGTTGTGCGAGGTTTACTCTGAGCGTTTCCTTTCCCTCCCGTGGGATAAATAACGCACGGTGGCGACTCTTCTGTTCAGCCGGCGCCGATTTTCGCAGTAGCGACAGCTGGCGACTCTGCTGGGGACCCAACGTCCCCTGGCTGCTAAGGACTACGATAGTTCTTATGCATTTGGGATCCAACGTCCCTTAAGAGAGTCAATCCTAACGCTTGTTTTCCCGTCGAGGATTTTGTATGGATTTATATTTCTGACCTTTATTTTCAGCTTTGTATATATGGATTATTATTGCTGTATCTTGGGGTGTGACGGGTGTTCTGATATTGAGTGAGAAGCCGGACCTGGGCTTGAGTGCACCTAGAATTAGAGTAGAGATTAGTTGGCGCCCGCTTGCTTTGCTTGCTTTGGTGTCCCGCGAAATCTACGCTCAGACGAGGTTCCTCTGGTTGGCCTCCTGCCCCTTCCTTTGGTTGGCGTGGGTTGCTGGTTAGTTGAATTGTCGACTCTGGGGACCGATCATTTGGAAGTTGGCTAAGTGAGGCCTCTTCAGGATTTGATGATGCCACTCCTTCTGGGAATCGTATCATCAACCCTGAAAGTTTGTGACACCGACGACCGCATAGGATGCCATACCTTTGTCAGTTACTAGGACATCCACCTGTGAGAGGGTTTGGGGTTATGCAGGTAACTAGACCTTCAGATACCGGTTATTTCTTGATCAGAGATCCTGGGTATTTATGGAGAGTTATGAGGTCTGTCAGAGACCATTTGGAGATATGTTATGAGGTCTGTCAGAGACCAGTTAGAGGGTTCTAAGGTCTGTCAGAGACCTATTGGAGATGTGATTTGAGGTCTATCAGAGACCAGTCAGAGTTGTGCTGTGGGTCTGTCAGAGGCCATTGTTGGAGCTTTGTTTTAGGTCTATCTGAGACCAGGGTTTGAGGACTTCTAGAAAGTCTATCTGAGACTTCTTGATATGGTTCAGGCTATTCATCTACGACATTTGGTCCCTGTTGCATGTCACTTGCATTGCATTTTGTTTGCATACTCATCATCATTGCATCCCACTAACGTGTGTCTGTGCTGCAGGTGCATTTGCATTTCCCAAGTTCTAGTGTCCGGATTTCTGAGTGTTTGATCATGGCCAGCTTAAGAAGGACAGTTGCTTACAAATTGCCTACTCCTGATGTTGTTCCCCTGCTTGGGTTGATCTCTCTGGCTGATGAGGAGGTTCGTAGGAGCTTCAGAATGGGCTATGGAAGACTATTGAGATTGGTGCGCAAACCCACGGAGACAGAGCTAGATAGGCTGTACGCTTTGATGCAATTCTATGATCCCGCATTGAGATGTTTTACGTTCGCTGATTTCATTATGGGGCCTACCATTGAGGAGTATGTGGAGTTTACTGAGTTACCCGTGCAGAACCAGGTCTCATTCATTCATTCGGGCATTAAGCCCAAGCCGGAAGACTTGGCAAAAGCCTTGCATGTGGATGCTTCCGAACTGTTGACTACTGTTTCCCGTGGAGTCCCAGGCTTCTCACTCCAGTTCTTGATTGGTAAAGCTCAAGAGTACGCTAAGAGCGGATGTTGGATTGCCTTCAATGCTGTGCTGGCTCTGTGCATTTACGGCATAATATTGCTTCCCAATGTACCGGATTTTGTGGACTTCGATGCCTTCTACTTGTTTGCCGCTGGTAATCCTGTACCGACCATGCTCGGAGATTTCTACCACTCACTGCATTACAAGAATGAGAAAGGAAGAGGAAAGAATGTTCATTTCTGTGTACCATTGCTGGATATGTGGTTTAAAAGCCACCTTCCCCTGAAGGGATATTTTGTGAAGAGTGCAACCACAACTAGCTGGTCAGAGCACCTGATGAGGCTATCTTCCGAAGACGTTGAATGGTTTGATAGAGATCTGCTAGGATCTGAGCTTATATTCAGTTGTTCTGGGTACCCTAACATTCCGTTGATAGGGAGGAAAGGGTGTATCAACTACAACCCTTCTCTGTTCATTCGTCAGTTCGGATATGCGCTGAAGAACCCGCCAAAAGAGGAAGAAGTACAGGAATCTCTGTACTTCACTGGAGATGTGAAGGGGGAGTTATTGGCCAAGTTGCAGCATGCCTGGACGCACATTAACCGAAGAGGGAAACCATTGTTAGGAAAGAATGACTGTCAGGCCTATGCACCTTATAGAGTTTGGATTCAGGAGAGAGCCAGTCAGTTGAAGATGCCATTTCCAGACGCACCAATTCTTGTTCCTATTCCGGTAGCGGAGCCAACTACTGTTTCTAGGGAAGCCTATGAGCAGGTTGTGAGAGAAAAAGAAGCCTTATTGAAGGTCAACGAAGGGTTAGAGCAAGAGTTAGCCCAGGTACGCAGTGAGAAAAACAAGGCCATGTATGCTTTCCAACAGCAGATTGAGCTAATGAACAGATTAGGGGATGAGTTGACTGAGGAGAGGAAGAAGCGCGAACGTCTGGGGCAAGAGTTCAGAAGCTCCCATGACATGCTTGAATCCAAGAAGAAAGCACTTGACATCGCTCACCGAGAGATCTCTTCTTGCAATAAGACTTGGAATGCTACGCTCACCAACAATAAGAAGAGGGAAGATAAGTTGAAGCAGCAAATTTCCGACCTCGAAGAGCAGTTGAAGTCCAGCATCAAGAAGTGTGAAGAAGAAATGATGACCCGGTACAGTCTCCAGAACGCACTGAACAAGGCCATCAAAGGCAGAGATGAAGCCGTGTCTCAGAAGCGTAAACTAGAGGATCGCTTCGGAGACGGGGCATGGGAAGAAACTGCTGAAGACGTGCGTCGTGTTCTTAAGAAGAGAAACCAACTTGTTGAAGGGCTGCTCGATCGACCAAGTCATCCGGAGACCAAGAAATTGCTAGAAGAGTACCAGACCTCTGGGAGGATTTGATCACTTCATGTAGTAGCTTGTATGCTTTATTTGCATATTGCGGACCATCACCAGGATTGTTGGTTGAGGTCATGCCTTCTTATTGTACTCAGTGATATTGTATTCTTGGCCTATTAGCTTTCTCAGCAGTATATGAGGCTTTCTATGATTCAGCTCCGATCTTTGTATTGCTAGCGCTGTCACTGCACCGGCACCTCCACACTAGAATCGGGGAATGAATTTCCCTAATGCACAGACACACACATTGCATTGCATTCATATTCATATCGCATTACAGGTAATCATCGGATGTTATCTTATTTCCTGCTCTGTGCCAGGTACTTGTCAGGATTGCAGATCAGCACCCGCACCGCTATTCTACCCGCACCAATTGTCGAAGAATCATGGATCAAATGCAGAACGAGATGCAAGATGTGCGCGAGAAGCTCGCTCTCTTTATGCAGACCATGGAAGCTATTGCCAAAGGTCAGGAGAATTTGCAGGCCATGGTCCAACCTCTGTTGGCCCGAAATGCTGGTCACGGTAACGAGGATCATCAGTCTGTGCGAGTCGATACTGTTCATGGAGACGGCACTCCCACGCCAGTGGCTCCACCTGTAGTCAACATACCAGCTGCTAATGTCAACAACGCTACCGCTGCTGTGAACGGTAACGTCGGAGTTGGAAACGAGGCTGCTGTCCATAACGTTGGGCTTGGTGACGTCAACTTGGGTGATAATATGGGAGGCAACGGCTTTGGCAATGCTGGATTCGGGTTCAACGATCAGGGATTCGATAACGCTGGGAAATATGGTTTCAATGCTCAAGGCTTTGGGCAAGATGGTTATGGTGTGACCAATCAGGGTTACGGAGGTTTTGGAAATGGAAACGGCGCTGGGTTTATGGCTTTTGGGCCTGCTGGAGGCGTTCAAGGGTACGGCAACAGAGGCCGAGGTCCGGGGATGAATCAGATTAGGGCTGGACGTAATAATGGATATGATGGGTATGGAGCTGGAAATGGTATGTGGCAAGAAGATCAGCAGGAGGACGCTTTCTCCGGCGGAGGTTTCGAAGGGCCGATAGACGACTCCCAGAAGATCAGAATGCTGGAGGAGCAAATGAGGGGGGTCCTGAACCAAAGTGCTGTAGGCTTGGACATGGCAACAATGGGTCTAGTGCCTGGCTTGAGGGTGCCAATCAAATTCAAAGCTCCTACGTTTGATAAGTATAAAGGGGACACATGTCCGAAAGTGCATGTGCGAGCCTATAACAGAAAGATGTCTGCATACTCAACTGATGAGAGAATGCTAATGCATTTCTTTCAAGATAGTTTGTCAGGCCCTTCCCTAGAATGGTACATGGGGTTGGAGCCAACCAATATCAAGACATGGAAGCAATTGGCAGAGGCATTCGTAGCTCACTACAAGTATAACAGCGACTTGGCACCCAATCGGGTCCAATTGGCAGGACTGTCGCAGAAGAAGGGGGAGAGTTTTAAAGAGTACGCGCAAAGGTGGCGCGATATGGCTGCCAGGGTCCGTCCTCCTGTAGAAGATAAAGAAATGAACGACATGTTCGTCGGCACATTCACAGGCTTGTTTCATGACATGTTGTTTCACACATCTTTGGCTAGTTTTTCAGACCTGATTCTGATGGGAGAAAAGATTGAGCGTAACATCAAGCAAGGAAAATTCCAGGTTGAGGAATCAACTGCATCTGGCAGTAATAGGAAGGCTTTTGGTGGGCGCCGTCAAGGCGAGGCAAGCGCAGTATTTGGAGGCCGAGGCCGAGGCCGAGGCAGGGGACGAAACCAATATCATCAGCCGCAGCAGGTGGCGAGTGTTACTATCCCGTACCAGCAACAACCACTTCAACAACAACGACCGGTTCAGCAGCAGCCAATGCAACAGCAACAGCCGCAACAGTCGCAGCAGGGGGCACAGCAGGCTCAGCGAAGATTCCAGGGTGGTAAACCAAGAAGAGCGTTTGAGAAGCCTCCCACGACATATGCTGATTTATTGCAGACATTGTTGGGATTGAACCTGGTAGAGAAGAGAACTCTGGCACCGATAACAGGAGCTCCCCCGTTTGGTTACGATGCAAGCAGACACTGTGAGTTTCATTCTGGGGCCCCGGGCCACGATATAGAGGGTTGCCATGCTTTTAAGCACGTTGTGCAGGATCTTTTGGACAATAAGACTATCAATTTCGGAACGGCAGGTCCGAATATAGTGCAGAAACCCATGCCTAATCATGGGGCAAACGCCATTCTGACTGAGGAAGGGTTGAATCTGATTATGAATGTCGACGATTTAAAGACGCCGCTGAGCGAGATAAAAAGCAGATTGCTGCAAGGGGGTGTTTATCCAGGGTGTGACGAGTATTGCTTAGAATGTTGGACCCTAGATGGGGGGTGTGATGATTTGAAGAAAGACATTCAGGCTTTAATTGATGAAGGCACATTGCAGTTTGACCGAGCAGCAACTGAAGAGCCGGCAGGGGCAGTAGCATATGATCAGAGTGATGTGGCCACTGTAACGATTCCTCGAAAGACCATCACTATTGCAGCACCAGCTCAGCGACCACCGATTACTATAACTAAGGCCGGGCCGATCCCGTACGAGAGCATGAAAGCAGTCCCCTGGTCATATGGGTTGGAGGTGTACTGTGACAGGATAAAGATTGATGTTAATAAGAAGCCAGCCGAGGCTGTGGATAATGTTGTTGGCTCGGGAAGTATGACAAGGAGTGGTAGGATCTTTATATCACCTGAAGTGGAGGCCGAAAGACTAGCAAAAGGAAAAGGGAAAGTGGTTGAGAATGTTCCGGTGCAAGCCAGCGAAAAAGAAGCGGCATCGAAAGATGTAGAAGAGTTCATGCGCTTGATTCGAAAAAGTGATTATAAGATTGTGGAGCATCTGCAACAGACGCCGTCCAAAATATCTATCCTGTCATTGCTGTTGTGTTCTGAAGCTCACAGAAATGCTTTGTTGAAAGTCCTGGATACTTCCTTCGTACCCCAAGATGTCTCCGTGAATCAGCTGGAAGGAGTGTTGGCGCATGTGAATGCAGGCCACAGCTTGGGCTTTACCGACTTTGATTTGACCCCAAAAGGGAGATATCATAATATGGCGCTGCACATATCTGTCGAATGTAGAGGATCAGTAATGTCGCATGTATTGGTCGACACCGGATCGTCTTTGAATGTGCTGCCCAAGAAGGCGATGATGAAGCTGGATGTTAGAGGAATCTTGTGCACGCCCAGTGACTTGGTAGTCAGAGCGTTCGATGGCACGCGAAGAACAGTCTTTGGATCGATCACATTGCCTCTGCAAGTAGGGCCGGAGGTGTTTGCAACAGAATTTTATATCATGGATATACAGCCCGCATATAGCTTCCTGCTCGGAAGACCCTGGATTCATGGGGCTGGGGCAGTCACGTCCACCCTGCATCAGAAGCTAAAATATATGGTCGGAGACAGCGTAGTCACCGTATGCAGAGAAGAAGACATCCTGGTCAGCCATATGTCGTCATTTAAATATGTGGAGGTCGACGGAGAGATCCACGAAACACCCTGCCAGGCATTTGAAGGTTTGCGTATCAAGGACAAAGGTCCCGGGCCGAGCAAAGCGCCAGAGATAGCCGTCTCATCGTATAAAGAAGCTCAAGCTCTAGTCGAGGCAGGAGAAGCAAAGGGCTGGGGCAAAGTGCTGGATATTCCTGTGAAGATGGACCGGTTCGGGCTGGGTTACCAACCGTCTTCGTCAACACCTGCTGTGGGGGCACCCTGTTTCAGAGGGCCAATCACCATCTCTGCCAGTGGAGTATGTCATGGAGCCGTCAACGCTGCTTCGGAGTCTGACGAAGGAGACAGCGACTGTGATATGGATGCCTGGATTCAGCCAAGTGCGCCAGGACAAGGACTGTGCAACTGGTCTATTCAGGAGCTTGTTCCTGTGACTCTTAAACAGTAATGCTTTGCTTTATTAATTGTTGAATAATCTGATGTCTTGCCCGGGGCATTAGGATTTGCTTAGGGCTGTGTTGTTATGAACATTGCGTGTTAATCATTAAATAAATGGCGTTTTTCATGTGCAAATGCTGTAATCTCTGTCTTTCTTGTTTTATATTTTTCAATAAAATGGCAACGTGGTTATTCGCTTTATACGCATTTTGAAGCACTTAACCATTCCTTTTGCAGGATAACATTTTCAGATGACATCCTTGAACCACCTATGACTCGTCCCGACTTCGAGCTCCCGGTATTTCAGGCCGAAGAAGAAGTTGTCGAAGATAGCGACGTTCCTGAAGAACTGTCTTGGTTGGTGAAGCAAGAGGAAAGAGCCATTCTGCCTCACGACGAGGTCATCGAAATTATCAACTTGGGGTCGGAAGGGGTTGAGAAGAATATCCGCATCGGGGCCGCGCTGCAGGGTGATATCAAGCGAAAATTGGTTGAAATGCTCCGAGAGTATAATGAAGTATTCGCTTGGTCGTATGAAGATATGCCGGGGCTCGATACAGATATGGTGGTGTACCGTCTGCCACTGAAGGAAGACTGCCCGCCGGTTAAACAAAAGCTTCGCAGAACTCGACCAGATATGGCAGTGAAGATCAAAGAGGAAGTTCAAAAACAGTGGGACGCTGGTTTCCTGGCTGTGACAAAGTACCCCTCATGGGTTGCTAACATCGTACCAGTGCCAAAGAAAGACGGCAAGGTTCGAATGTGCGTGGATTATAGAGATTTGAATAAAGCAAGCCCAAAAGACGATTTTCCACTTCCTCACATTGACGTGTTAGTTGATAATACTGCTCAATACTCCGTATTCTCCTTCATGGATGGCTTTTCAGGCTATAATCAGATTAAGATGGCGCCAGAGGATATGGAGAAGACCACTTTCATAACGCCTTGGGGAACATTTTGCTATAAAGTGATGCCCTTTGGTTTGAAAAATGCTGGGGCAACATATCAGCGTGCGATGACGACTCTTTTCCATGATATGATGCATAAAGAGATCGAAGTTTATGTTGACGATATGATTGCCAAATCCCAGACGGAGGAAGAGCATCTGGTGAATCTGCTGAAGTTATTCAAAAGGCTTAGGAAGTTCAGGCTGAGACTGAACCCTAACAAATGCACCTTCGGGGTGAGATCGGGTAAACTGCTGGGGTTTATCGTAAGCGAAAGAGGAATAGAGGTTGATCCTGCCAAAATAAAAGCGATTCAAGAAATGCCGACGCCTAAAACAGAGAAGGAGGTGCGCGGGTTTTTAGGGAGGTTGAACTACATCGCTCGGTTCATATCTCACCTAACTGCTACGTGTGAACCATTATTCAAGCTGTTGAAGAAAGATCAAGCTGTAACGTGGAACGAAAATTGTCAAAAGGCGTTCGATAAAATAAAGCAGTATCTGCAGGAGCCTCCTATTTTGATACCCCCAGTGGCGGGTAGACCCTTGATCATGTATTTGACGGTTCTTGAGGGAAGCATGGGTTGTGTTCTCGGTCAGCACGACGAGACAGGGAGAAAAGAGCATGCGATTTATTACTTGAGTAAGAAATTTACAGATTGCGAATCTCGATACCCAATGCTCGAGAAAACTTGTTGCGCACTGGCTTGGGCCGCCAAGCGTTTGAGGCAATACATGCTGAATCATACAACCATGCTCCTCTCGAAGATGGATCCTATCAAATATGTATTTGAAAAGCAGACGTTGTCAGGAAGAATTGCCCGTTGGCAGATGGTCTTGACTGAATATGACATCCAATACGTCTCGCAAAAGGCTATAAAGGGGAGTGTGCTGTCTGAGTATCTGGCGGAGCAGCCTATTGAAGAGTACCAATCAATGAGGTTTGATTTTCCTGACGAGGATATCATGTACCTAAAGATGAAAGATTGTGAAGAGTTGTTGCCAGACGAAGGACCAGAGTTGGGTTCCAAATGGAAAATGATATTTGACGGAGCTGTAAATGCTTACGGTAGCGGAATAGGGGCAATCATCACTACTCCACACGGGTCGCACATCCCGTTTACTGCTCGATTGACCTTTGCTGTTACCAATAATGAGGCCGAATATGAAGCTTGTATAATGGGGCTTGAAGAAGCCATTGATTTGCGAATCAAGAATTTAGACGTATACGGAGACTCAGCTCTGGTGGTGAATCAAATCAAAGGGGAATGGGAGACGCGTCAGCCCAACTTGATACATTACATGAATTATGCAAGGAGATTGTTGCCTTTCTTCGACAAGGTTGAATTGCATTACGTACCGCGGGCAGAGAATCAAATGGCTGACGCCCTGGCCACTTTGTCTTCCATGTACAAAGTCAACTTCTGGAACGAGGCTCCCCGAATCGTTATCTCTCGGCTTGACAGACCAGCTTATGTATTTGCTATTGATGAAGCATCTGATGACAAACCATGGTATTTCGGTATCCTTAATTTCCTGAAGAATAAAGAGTATCCGGCTGGGGCATCCAGTCAAGATCAGAAGACTCTCAGGAGATTAGCAGGTAATTTCTATTTGAACCCGGATGGCGTCTTATACAGAAGAAACCACGACTTGGTGCTGTTGCATTGTGTAGACGAAAGAGAGGCAAAGCTGCTCATGGAGGAAATACACGAAGGTACCTTTGGTACGCATGCTGGTGGACATGCTATGACAAGAAAGCTGCTGCGGGCAGGCTACTTTTGGCTGACCATGGAAACTGATTGTTTCAAGTTTGCAAGAAAGTGCCACAAGTGCCAAATCTATGCTGACAAGATCCATGTGCCTCCAAGTCCTCTGAATGTGATGTCATCGCCTTGGCCATTTTCGATGTGGGGAATCGATATGATTGGAAAGATCGAGCCGACAGCTTCTAACGGGCATCGGTTCATCCTAGTAGCAATTGATTATTTCACCGAGTGGGTGGAAGCGGCGTCCTACGCAAATGTAACGAAGCAAGTAGTGGCCAGATTCATCAAGAGAGATATCATTTGCCGATATGGGATCCCCGAGCGGATAATCACGGACAACGGTTCGAACCTGAACAACAAAATGATGAAGGAGCTCTGTCAGAATTTCAAGATCGAACATCACAACTCCTCCCCGTACCGACCCAAGATGAATGGCGTTGTTAAGGCGGCCAATAAGAATATCAAGAAGATCGTTCAGAAAATGGTGGTGACCTATAAGGATTGGCACGAGATGCTACCTTTCGCTTTGCACGGTTATCGTACGACGGTACGCACATCAACTGGGGCAACCCCGTTCTCGTTAGTATACGGAATGGAAGCAGTGATACCATTGGAAGTTGAGATCCCTTCTCTGAGGGTATTGCGAGACGTTCAGCTAGACGAGGCAGAATGGGTGAAAGACAGGTTGAATCAATTGAGTTTGATGGATGAGAAGAGGCTAGCTTCTCTAGCATATGGTCGTTTGTACCAGATCCGAATGAAGAAAGCATATGACAAGAAGATACATCCGCGAAGCTTTCAGACGGGCGACCTTGTGCTGAAAAGGATTCTCCCGCCGCAAGCAGATCACAGGGGCAAGTGGACCCCTAACTACGAAGGGCCATACGTTGTCAGGAAAGTATTTTCAGGAGGAGCGTTATTGTTGTCCACCATGGACGGTGAAGACTTTACGTCGCCTGTGAATTCGGATGCAGTTAAAAAATACTTTGCTTAAAATTGACCCGCTGGACAGAAAAAAGGAGAGTCCAGGCAAAAATGGGGCATCCTGGCGAACCAAAAACAGAATGAAAGGTTCGGGCAAAAATTAGGGATAAAATTGAAAAATGTACACCCGCGAAGTTGAAAACCTACACTGGGCGGCTTCGGCAAAAAAGGGTATCCCGGTGAATTGAAAACCCGTAAAGGGCGGTTCACGCAAAAGTTAGGGATTTGAAAAAAGCAAATGACTGCGGTCCGAGTTTGATGCTGCACTGGGCATCAATGCGGGAGAATACCTGAGGGGTCGATTATCAGATACAACCGTTTCAGAGGTATGGATACCGGGAAAGCATTAGAGTCGGATGAGTCATAGGAGGATTAGTTCGTGGTGTTCGTCTGCATCCTGTTGCCGACATGTGTACAAAATTTGATTTGTCAAAATATTTATGCTTCTTGTGCATACTTGTATATCTGCTTTGCGTAGCTTCCTCTTTTCAGGAGTTACATCCCGTGTACAAAAATTCCTCCCATTCAGGGGCCCAATCAATAAAATATGTTATTCAATACTTGAGGCTGGCTCTTTACTGTTTTGTGCATGATAAAACGCCTAAGTTTACGGAAACTAGCATGTGTATAACATCAATGGCCCTTGCCAACAACTGCTAAAGCCTTGAATTAACTGAAAATAACGTCACTAACCTGAATCGGTTTAGTTGCATAGACTTGTCGTGTCTTGTTTGTGTTGTTGCAGGTTTCATAGCCGTACAAGGAAGAGGATCAAAAGATTGCATTAACGAAAGACTTGATCTCCACGCAGGTCATGCATGCTCTTCCTAAAGAAGGATAGAATTCCCCAGCTAGTCGTAGCCTATCCAAGAGGACATGCTCCAGCAAAGCCATTTATTCTCAGCAGAATTGGCAATTCCAAAATTATAGGCTGTGTTCAGGCAGTGTGGCGTCCCCCGGAGGGACCCCTTGTCTCGAGCAGAGGGGTTTAGCCTCAGAAGATTAATATTTCAGAATGGTGAGCTGTAGTCAGGCAGTTTACTTTTCCCGCAGGGTCATTTATTCTTCCCAGCGGATTCAATTGATTTTTCCCAAGAGAATCATCCCATCCCCAACAGAATTCTCTTCTCAGCCAGTATTCCTTCCAGTGGAACTCGAAGATTAAGACTCTCCCCAGCAGAGTTGGTGTGGATCATGGCATTTATTTTTGCTGGAACACCGTGTGATACCCGTTCACTTTCCCGCAGAAGTTCAATCATACCAAGCGCATCTGTTGTTCCCCAGCAGAGTTATATTCCCCAGCAGGGTGGTCCTTCAACAAGGTGCTGGGTTAAGTTCCCAATTTCCCAGCTGAATCGACTTCATCTGCCCAACATTTATTTTGCTGGAATGATTCTGTAGCACCTGGCTATCCCCAGCGGAGTTGGCATTATTTTCAGCATTTATTTTGCTGAAGCAGCTCCTGTGCCCAGCAGTTCGAGTCTGCATTCGCATCAGCATATAGTGTCATACTTGCATTAACCAAATAAACGTGTAGCATTCCCATGTCGAAGGGAGCATTGCATCATTGCCGAACATATGCATTTGTGAAACATAAACTAGGTTGGATAACCGTCTGTTTCAAGTATTGTCCCTCTTGCAGGTAGAGAGAGCCCTCGCTCAGGAATCAATAAACATTCAGGATCTCGACGTGAGACATGCGACAAAGCAGCTTTGGCGCTATTCCCCACAGAGTCAGCAGGATAAGCTTCCCCTTATCCCCAAGCAGAACTATTGGTCATCAAAGGATTCATGAATCAGAATTTCAGAGGCTACCGCCAGTTGTCAGAACAGGTGTCCGTTAGTTTGGTTTCTAAATATCCCCAGTAGAGTCAGCTTTGAAGTTGCTGTAACGTCAGTGATGAGAAGTTTGCGGACTAATGGAAGGATGAGTCCTAACGTGGACAATTTTATTGACGGGATTTCTTTGTGCTAGAGACGATTGTTGGAATGTGGAGTCCTGACGTGGACATTTCCTCAAGTTGACGATGTGTGTTAGTCCTAACGTGGACAGGATCGAGTTCTCGGTATTGATTGGGTGTGGAGTCCTGACGGGGGCGAAGGTTGATTGTTCTTCGTGTTGATGTCCTGACGTGGACAATTTATTTCCAGCAGATAGCTTTATTCGTGACGGTGAAATGTGCGTCCTGACGTGGACAAGTTTATATTTCTTCGTGATGACAAGATACGAGAGTCCCGACGTGAACAAATTTGTCCTTCGTCGTGTTGTTGGCAAAGTATGAGTCCTGGCATGGACAAAGTCTTATTTCCCCAGCAAGTCGAAGACGCGCGAGTCCTGACGTGGACAGGTTCTATCATTTCATCAGATCAAGAAAGATTGAGTCCTTACGTGGACATATCAAGATGGGAGTCCTTGCGTGGACAAATCAGATTGTGGTTTCCTTACGTGGAAAAGTCATGATTCCTCGCGTGGAACGGTTATTCCCTACGCAGAACGACGGGTCCTAACGTGGACAATTTTGATTCCTTACGTGGAAAGATGTGATTCCTTACGTGGAACAAGTTGGAGTCCTTACGTGGACAAATCGAAAGAAAACGTGTTTCCTTACGTGGAAAGAAGTTATTCCTTACGTGGAAAGGTGGGTCCTTACGTGGACGGAGTTGTATTCCTTACGTGGAAAGATAACATTCCTAACGTGGAACAATGGAGTCCTTACATGGACAAATCAAGAAGAGAGTTATTCCTAACGTGGAAAGGTGGGTCCTAACGTGGACGATGTAGTCCTAACGTGGAAAAGTTTGATTCCTTACGTGGAACGAAGATGCATTCCTTATGTGGCAAAGTTTAGTCCTGACGTGGACAGATTCAGATCAAGGTCAATTCCTAACGTGGACAGATGGAGATTCCTGATATGGAAAGAACGGTTATTACTTACGTGGAACGGTTACTCCTAACGTGGACGGTGTTATTCCTAACGTGGAAGAGTTTATTCCTAATGTGGACGATTTATTTCTGACGAGAAGGCAGACGAGCCATCCCCGAAAAAGTTGGTGAAGTTTTCCGAATTGACGAAGCAGGCGCCCTAACATGGACAATGTTCTATCTCTGCAATGATGAAATCTTTTTCAGGATGATGAGAAGAATCCCCGGCACGGTCGCACGAGATCAGTGGGTTGTCATAACAGTCAGATTCAGCTGATGAATGTCGTTCCCCAAGCAGGAGCATAGTTTATTTCTGCGGTTGGCAAATTTCTGGTTCCACTGGTATTCAACCCTCTCGTACCGCGAATGTCTGAAGGCTCCGAGCTCTTCACCCAATCGGGTCCAAGTCGCTTGAATAGGGGCAGCTGTTGCACCTTAAAATTTGCTCAACCTTATTCACTTGGTTTATGTTTCAATATCATTAGCATTTGCATAAAGAGTCATGTACATGGGTTACTCATCTGCATAGCATAAGCATAGCAAGTCATTCAACAGGGGAACCAACATTATTCTCATCCCTAGAGGCCTATCCAGAGGTTATTATCCTAATTCAGTCTCATTCAAGTCATCAGAAAAGAATTTGAAAGCAGGGAGTTCAGTGGATCAAGCATTGAGTATATCTCCTAACTGAGGGTGTCTGAGGATCAACAAAGGAATTATGAGTGGTGAATGGAGAGCATGGGGAGTATCTAGACATCTTGGAAGACTTAGAAAGTCATTTGGAGAAGAAAACAAGTTGTTGATGTGAGCACAAGAATTGCAGTTGAAGATAGTCAACTAGGGTTTCATCTGGGTCAACCCTGGGTCAACCCTAGGTCAAAGGATTGTTTGAAGGGCATTGAGGGCTATTGAAGAGATGTGGGGTTCACCATTTGACATGGAGAATAAAGGTATGTTGTTATGCTAAGAAGAAATCAAGAGGGATCAAGGAGAAGAGGAGGTCCTAAATTAGGGTTTTTATGTAAAATCCCCTAGTTTAGGTCAAATTTCCAAGCAAGATAAGTCAAAATGCAAGCTTCAAATGGATCCTTGGCCAACATGGAACTTGTAGAGGATCTCAATACCTTTAATTTGAGTTGTGGAAGACATCAAGGATATTTATAGAACTCAAGTTATGGTCCTTGCAAGTTACAGGTCATCTGGGGTATCTGAAATTTTGTCTGTGAAAGTGACTTGACTTCCAAGCTATTTTTACCCCTCAAGGAGATTTCAAATGAATTTCTGGTCAACATAAGAGTTGTTCCTCATTGTCCTAGCTTTCTATAATGGTATGGTATGCCTTCATAGGATGTGTGGAACTCTACTTATGGTCTTGGCAAGCAAAGGGTATTTTGGTCATTTGTGAATTACAAGTCATTTTAACCTATGCCCAAAACTCATACAAGGAAGCTTCAAATGGAAAACTTTACAACATCAAACTTGTTCCAAATGACATTTTGAGTCTAGAAAAGTGACCATGAGAGATTGGAAAGATTCATAGCACAAGGTTTCAAAATTGTTGGATTTAATGAATAAAAATGGCCTTAAAAATGAGATTTTTCATATCTTGGCCAAATGAAGCAAAATTATAGGTCATTTTGAATGGAAAGATCATTTTAAAGACATTGGCTAAAGTTGAATTTTGAGCTTATTTCATAATTTGTGAGTTATCCATGGTTGCTTGTAATGGAAGAAACATAAACCAAATTCAAGGGAAAGAATGCAAGGGAAACTTCTCCAAGTTTCTAGGAGGTTCTAATCTCATGTATATATTGATGCAAGATGGTTCATGCCATGGTTGGTGATTCCATTTGTTCAAAACCCCAAGTTTTACACACTTTCTCATTTTTGCATAAGCTTCCCAAACTCTCTCAAATCTCCCTCAACTCTCACATTTCTTGATTGAATCTTCATCATCATCATCCCTAGATCAGAATTCCATCAAAGATGTGGTAAATTGAAGCAAGGATCGTGCTATTCATCATCATCATCCAAGGAGCACCAATCTTGGAAGTGAGTGATTCAAGGCCTTGGAACCATACTTGTTGCATACAGAAGTAATCATCAAGCTTATTGATCACTTTCCATTCATCACAAGCATCTGATTTAGAGATCTTAGCACCTGTATCAAGAATTTGCACCAGGTTTATTTTCTGCTCGAATCGCATGATTTAGTTAGAAATCTTAGGGTTTGGATAGTGTAGACTGGTTAAGATAGGATAGAGGATTGATTGTGATGATTTTGGAGGAGTTTCATGAGGTTTGAGCATGAGGTACCAAATCTGGTAGAGCTTGTAATTACTAGGATAAGGCACGAAAATGTTATTGGATTAGCATGTTGTGATCAGTGCAAGCTGTAGATAAGTGTAGGACACAGTTTGGAGAGAATTGGAGAGGTTTGATATCAGGTATTAATGGTGGTTTCCATCTGTTCTACCTATCGAATTGGTTGATTGAATGAGTTTTAGTGCAAGCTAAGGACATAGACTTGTAGAGGGGAAGAAATAGAGGGATTTTGATCTTTACAAGTTTCGTTTTCATGGCGTATTGAAGGAGAATGGGAGGCTCGAAAGTTATGCATGGGACTGGTTTTTTTTTGAAACCCTAGAAGAGGTTTGGGGACGATGATGGATGGCCGTGGGATCTCTTGTTTGACCACGACTCAAGTCTCAATCCAACGGTTCGTGTTTAAAGTGAGAAACGGAGGGAAACTTCAAGCTATGAAACGCCCCGTTTCATTTATTCCATCTGAGTGGGCTTAGACTTCATTCGCTTTTGACACCCCCAATAATCAAGCCCAACGTAAATGAACTGGGATTAATGCTATATACACCGCTCTGAGGTTTTTGTTTTTTGTTGAATTTCTGCAGCGCGCTGGGCCTATGGTTTTGTTCTATTCGCACCCCCACTTCTCAGCCCACCTGAAAAAACAACTGAAGCGAGCTGCTATTCTCACCCCTCCCATTTATTCCTTTATATTTCTTTTTTTATTTTCTTTACATTTTTCATGCATTTTCTAAAAATCACATAAAATTGAAAAATCACTATTTTTTGATAATTCCTTTTGCATCATTTTCTTTAAAGAGTCAAGAAAATTATAAAAAATAAAAATTGCATTTTATTTTTTATTTGATATTTTTCCCATATTTTCTAAATAAATAGCATTTTAAATGGTTTCATTTCATGCATGATTTTGTTAATTTTTGTTCTATTAGATGCTTTAATATTTTTTGTCCATTCTTTTTATGTTATTTAGTTTAGACATTTAACTTGTAAATGCAATTTAATTCATATTTTTAGGAGTTAGTTTTAGGTGATTAGTTTAGGGGTAAACAACATGAACAAATTAGGGTTGTAAGTGACAACTTAGGAGAAGTAGTTCATTTCCCTTAGGACTTAGGGATTAAATAGTTTAGCTATAGGACTATAGGGGCTATGGGTAGTTATTAGATCCCCTTAGAAAAGTCAGGATTCCCCTACTGCTATTAATCTACTGTATATATCTGATTGACTGGTGTGGTGTGCCCTTTGGGGATGATTGCTTGCTTGTTTGGGTGTTGGGATTTGTTTGGGGATTTGGGAGAGAGGAAGACTGAAGATGAGGAAGCCATTGGAGATCCAGACTGAAGTCCAATTTCCAGAGTTGAAGAGGAGTTTCTTGCTAGCAGCTGTTGTGGAGATTAGGGTTTAGGAGCTAGGCAGAGCTCTAGATTAGAAAGCTTGTTTCTCAAACATGGATTGCCTTGTCTGCATCCATTCTTCTCTGTGATACAGAGTCTCTCTAAGACACTCACCCCCTTCCTTTGGAAGGCTTGGTGCTAGTGTCTAAGAGATAGAACTCTTGAGAGAGAATATCATATGTGTTAGAAGCAGTCTGTTCACCACCCTTGGTAGTCAACTGATTGCTTAACACCTAATTCACTCTTGTGATTGATCCCTCATCCTGGAGGTTTGAACTTGAAGAAAAGCCATTGTAGATAGAAGACTGATGATCAAAGCCCTTGCTTGAAGGTCCTGAAGATGGAGATTAATGCTTGTTGAAGCCTGTAGATGATTGGAGATTATTTGAAGCCAGATGTTGATTCAAAGCTGCTGAAGCTGTTTGTTTTATTGCTGTATTTCATTTCTGCTGTATTGTTTGGTTTTCCTGGTTGTATTGTTTGCTGTTTAACCTGTTGGGTTGAAAGTGAAGCCTGTTCACTTTCGCCTATTGTTTTCTAGGTTCGAGGTTGAGTGGGACTCCCTTGCCTCGCTTGTACTGTTGCATCCATGCATTTTACCGCTTTATTATATCTATTATTGTTTCTGTTTTTGCCTATCCCGTAGGATCTCTGTTTCTCTCTGTGCAAGAGAGGAGCATGATAGACACTAGGTCTTAACCCATGCATGATAACATTAGGTTAGTTTGATTCCCTTCGCAACCGTAGGTTAGAGTTCTGTCTCTTCTTTCTCAAAACAAACAGAAAAACACATAAAGATTTCTAACACAATAAAAGACACTTCTTCCGTAAAAGAAGGTGAACTCATCAAAACGTCATTTTTGTCCGCCGGGACCAGTAATCAAGAAACCCTTTTTCAGAAGGTATAAAATCAATCAAGGACAAACCTGTGTCGTACGTGGCCCGAACTACGTTTGCTCTGATCTTTCATGCTGTATGAAAGTACGTAGGCATAGGATGCGATATCCTAGCGAGCAACCTTCCCCTCCTTTCCCGTAGGTAGGCAAACTACGTTGACTCTGATTTCTCGTTCCAGGCGGGAATACGTAGGCATAAAGTGCGATACTTTGCCGAGTCATTTTTATTTTCATTTTACTTTCTTTTTAACCCTTGACCTATAGCTTAGATAGAATAACAATCCATACCCGAAAACAAGCGTGGATCCCGTCGAGTACGACGGACGTGAGGGGTGCTAATACCTTCCCCTTGCGTAACCGACTCCCGAATCCAGGTTTTGGTTGCGACGACCATACCATTCCCATGTTGTGCGAGGTTTACTCTGAGAGTTTCCTTTCCCTCCCGTGGGATAAATAACGCACGGTGGCGACTCTTCTGTTCAGCCGGCGCCGATTTTCGCAGTAGTGACAGCGATGACCATTCCTTTCCCGTCTTTGCGGTAGGTTTACTTCGAGCGTTTCCTTTCCCCCCGTTGGGATAAATAACGCACGGTGGCGACTCTTCTGTTCAGCCGGCGCCGATTTTCGCAGTAGCGACAGCTGGCGACTCTGCTGGGGACTGCGATGGTTCCCTATGCGAGTCTCGCCTTGGATTTTCTTCCTAGCTGCCTGGGTCACCCTCAGCAGCTGGCGACTCTGCTGGGGACTGCGATAGTTCCCTATGCATTTGGGATCCAACGTCCCTCAAGAGAGTCAATCCTAGCGCTTGTTTTCCCGTCGAGGATTTTGTATGGATTTATGTTTTCTGTATTTTACATTAAGCACTATATTATTGATTATTGCTGTATTGGGGTTGTGACGAGTGATTCCATTATTGAGAGATAAGCCGGACCTGGGCTTGAGTGCACCTAGAATTAGAGTGGAAAGTAGTGGGCGCGCACATGCTTTGCATGTCCTAGTGTCCCGCGAAATCCACACTCAGACGAGGTTCTTCTGGTTGGCCTCCTGTCCTACCCTTTGGGTGGCTCGGGTTGCTGGTTAGTTGGATTGTCGACTCTGGGAATCGATCATTTGGAAGTTGGATAAGTGAGGCCTCTTCAGGATTTGATGATGCCACTCCTTCGGGGAATCGTATCATCAACCCTGAAAGTCTGTGACGCCGACGACCGCATAGGATGCCATACCATTGTCAGTATTAGGACAACTACCTGTGAGAGGGGTTGGGGCTATGCAGGTAACTTGACCTCCAGATTACCGGTTTGTTTCTTGATTGAGATTCAGTGATATTTTGAGGACAGCATTATGAGGTCTGTTGGAGACCAGGTTCGAGTACTGTTTTGGCTTGTTGAGACCAGGTTCGAGCAGTGTTATGGGTCTGGCTAAGACCAGTATGGTGGATTCTTCTCAGCCAGGGGCACTTGGTCCCTTGTGTGTGCATTTTGCATTTTGCATGACTGTTTGCATTTGCATTTCATTTTGCATATTCATCCTCATCCGGAACAGGGAGCTTACCCGTTTTTGTCCGCTTCATCAGTTGATTTCCCGACATTCGCATTGGACTTGAGTTAGTATTGGGATAGATCATGGCTTCAGGAGAGCAGAACTTGGTTGTTACTCGGGCAGAGTTTGAATTGTTGAAGCACCAGATGAGTCAGGTCATGGAAGCCGTCACAGCTATAAATGGAGGAGGAAACAATGGTCAAGGAGCTCAGATGAACAATGTTGCTCAACTTGTGCAAACCTCTGTCAGAGGTCCATATTCCTTCAATGACGTAGAGTGCCACCATTCTACTTTCTCTACGCCAGATTCTCCAAGGATTGTTCCATCTCCGAGAGTTGTTCTGCAGGTTAATATTCAGGACCCACTGACTGCTGAGTATATGAGAAGACTTCAGACGTTAGAAGATCAGATTGCTGCCCTGGTGAATAAGAATACTATTGATCTGAATGCTGCAAGCATGTGTTTGGTTCCTGGCCTAGTGTTGCCTCCGAAGTTCAAAGCGCCCAATTTCGAGAAATACAAAGGGGATAGCTGTCCGAAGCTGCATTTGGTTATGTTCTGCAAAAGAATGGCTCCGTATATCACCAATGACAAGCTCATGATTCACTGTTTCCAAGGTAGTTTGATCGGAGCATCGTTGGGCTGGTACATGCACTTGAAGAGTGATAGTATTAAATCATGGTCGGACTTAGCCAATGCCTTCGTGAAGCAGTACGACTACAACCTGGAAATGACTCCTTTTCGCGTACAGTTGCAAGAATCATCTCGTGCGGAGAATGAATCCTTTAGGGGGTATGTGCAGAGATGGAGAGAATTGGCTGCTCGTGTTCAATCACCGATTCAGGAGAGAGAAATGGTTAGCCTCTTTGTGGATACTCTGAAGGGCCGTTATTATGACATGATGTTCACTTGTAGAAGCTTTGAAGGTCTGATAAGAATGGGGGAGCTTGTTGGGAGAGGACTCAAGAATGGGAAGCTTCGAGATGCTCCTTGTATCCCAGTTGATTAGAATGAATCAGTTATCATTTCTCAAGAGGAGGGGGAAGAAGGAAGTGATGTTGTCTCAGAACCTCTAGCGTCTCAGGCTCAGTTTTCAGACACTTCAAACCAGCAGTCATATTATCGTCTGCCGCGTCGTCACGCCCGACAAAGACCAAGGAAACCTGAAAGGCAGTTTACTCAGCTACCGGTGTCGTACAGTCAGTTGTTGCCAGATATGGTCGAAAGTGGATTAATAGTGCCGAAAGAGACTAGTCCAACGATCCCGCCTTATCCTTCAGGTTCTGATGCCAGTGCCCGCCGTGAGTACCATGTTGGGGTACAGGGGCATTCAACAGATGATTGTAAGGTGCTTAGAAGCCAAGTTCAGAATCTGCTAGACTCTAACAAGATCTTCATCACGCCTCAAGGTTTTGTTCGGATTATTGATTATCCTTCATCCAGTTGTATGGGTTCGTCGGTCGATGTTATGGGATACTCCACTGAGAGTGTATGTTTGGAAGAATGTCCAGCTGAGAGCTCAGTTGAATATAGGGGAAGTTGCTATAGGTTTCTGTGCCGGGTGTCGCATCTGTTTTCTCTGCTGATTGTTTAGCTTTCGTGCATTGTTGTTTGCTGAGCACCACCAGGCTTGTTGGCTGGGGTTATCGTATTTTGTACTCGGGTGTGCTTGTTTACTGCTCTTATTGACTTTGCATAGTGGTGTGAGGTGTTTATATATGTGCTTACAACTTGGGGTTTATTTGTCTTGTCTTGAATATGTGTTGATTTCTGCATTGCATTCTCGCATAACAGGTACATCAGAACTGTGGGTCTTATTTCCTATCATCCAGTTTGTTGCAGGAATTCCTCAGAGGAATGGAACAGAATCAGGCTGAATTGATTGAAGTCCGAAGCCAGCTGAGGCAGATGATGAAAGACATGCAAGAGTTGTGTCTGGATCAGAAGATGCTCAGAGAGGAAAATAATCAGCTGAAGACCCAAATGAGCTTGATCATGGAAGTAGTCAAGAACGTGATTAGGAAAGAGGATGATCAGCTATCTGAAGCCGCAGTGAAGGAGTTTGTTCCGCCTGTGCCTGTGGAACCCGAGCTTAAAAAACGTGTTGATCAACAACAACAACAACAAAGGATACATCCGGCTCAGCGAAGAATTCAGGAGGGGAGGCCAAAGAGGGTATTTAAGGCGCCGCCTTCAACATATGTTGAGCTCTTTCAGACTTTATTAGGTTTGAAGCTGGTTGAGAAAAGAACATTGGAGCCACTCACGGGAACGATGCGTCCTTATGGGTATGATACCAGTAAGCAATGTGAATTTCATTCTGGGGCACTCGAACATGATATCGAGAGTTGTCATGCTTTTAAGCATAATGTTCAAGACCTAGTTGACGCAAGAGACATTAAATTCACGCCGGGAGGCGTAATTGTACACAATGGTCTTATCCCAGTTGGTGCTAAAATGACGGACGTTCCCGAAGCTGCAGTAGATCAGAAGTATATTCTGCAATCATTGGTGTCAGAATCCCCCTGTCCTCAGTTGCTGCCTAAACCAAGCCCGAGGATGAAAGCGCTTGAACAAAAGGAGTCCCTGATAGTTCAGACTCGACCTCCAAGTGGTTCGAATGATCAAAATCAACGATATGTCCAGTCTTCGCAACAGATGTCAACTCCTTTCCAGAATCAGCTGCCTTACCGTTATCGGTCAAACCTGCGTGCTAGACAGAGCCCAATGAAGTCAGAAAGGAAATTCACCCGGCATCCGTGTTAAACAGTATGGTCAACAGGCAACTTTGAAGATGGCTGGTTCAGCAGCAAGTCAGATGTGAAAGCCCGATTCTCGGAAGCTGACGTTTTTCTGTGTTTCATCTTGTCATTTCTTTATGTTTGTAGTTTCTTTCTTGTTAAAGTGCAATCTCGTTTGTAAAACTTGTTGTTTTCATTCAATTGATGATAATGAAATGAGTATGCATGTTTTGAATAAATCCATTCGTGTTCACTAATTGATTTTTACAGATGTCCAACGCTTGGTTAAACGGAACCCGGGGAGGATGACGAAAAGAACGACATGCAAGCTTCCGATATTGTATGCCTTCGAAATAAAACCTGCTGATGATGTACAGGCATTGTTTCAAATCCCTAAACACTGGAGATATAAGGAAGATAATCCCTTGATAACCCATTTGAGCCTAGTTGTAGGAGTTTCTTTCTAAAAGTGAAAAAACCCTTAATCTCAACCTGGGGCAGGGTAGGTGTTGGCTAATTTGACCGAGCGTCCAAATCGCAAAGGGGTGTCCGTTCGAGGATCAATCACACCTTCATAGGTCGTGCCTAAAAAGCCGCAGTGGTTAAGCGACAGGAGTGACCCAGTCACATTATTCCCCAAAGAGTCAGACAACCAGTGTCACACGACTTGTTCGAAAAAAAAAACGAAAAGCGAAAAGAATCAAAAGTCCGCTAAGTCAAAACTTGAAAACAAATGACTTAGGCAAAAATAGGGGCATCCCGCTGGACTGGAAAATCAAAAGAAACTCAAAAGAGTAAGTCCAGGCAAAAGTTAGGGAAAGAAAATAAAAAATGAAAAGGATTACAAAAGAAAAGTCCTCAAACGAAATATGAGTCGTGTGACCCCGAGTGTCAAAGACGAAAAGTGAGTGGCTATCACTCCAAAAGCGCATAGTTTCTCGAACTCTCACTCCTATATTTCAACCTCCCAGAGGTGAGCGCTAAGGTCGAATTAGCTGAACGTAGGATCGGAGAACATCAAGGCGAATGGGTGGGTTAAAATTAGACTTTGAGCCTTTATCCCTTTCTTTCAAAACCGTGAACCTGACCACGTTACAACCTTCAAAAGTCCTAATTGAAGCAGGGTCGTTTCGAGGGCATATATCGGTTAAGATCGCGTCGAAGCTGACTCCTAAAAGGGTTCTTCTTACCATGTTGGTGCTGATATTGATATTCTGATAAATGATTTGTGCATTGTATGCCATAAACTGATTTTCCATTTTTCCAGTGAACAGATTGGATGTTAAAACTGTCATATGCATTGCATTAATATAGCTTTTATGCAGAACAACTGGTTTTCCTTACGAGTAAGCACTTGACAGCAGGAAAGTTTCCTACAGCGGAAAGTCTGATCAGGATAAAATGCAGGATGCCCGAATATTCCGAGAGCCGGGGCAAGCTATTATCAAGTGATCCCCAGGGAGGTCATCCATCCAAAGCAGTTATTCTGGGGCAACCAGGTCGAGATCCGGCAGATCTCTCGTAGTTAAAGTCGCTATATTGAATCAGCCAATCAGGGGCAAAGTCATTGCAAACAGGGGCAGACTCTCCTAAGAGCGCGGGAGTTATTCGTTACTCGAGGGGCATTTGATTTGAAGTATATCTCAGGGGTTCAGAATGCTGGGGCATTTCATATCAGGCCGTTAGGGTGCAGATTTTCAGATTTCCCTTTTGAGGACTATCCCCACAGAGGTCCCATAAGCAGGGGCATCTCAGAAGCAAAGGATTTGTTCTTCCCCGTGTCATCAGAGTTACTCAGAGCTACTCAGAGCTATTCGAGCAGATTCAGCTAATCTCCAAGTGTGAGTCGAATGTCAGGAAGTCGTGTACCGTCTATCGACCCTTCAATCAGAAGCTGTGAATTCAGACAGGATATTGTTCAGCGTCAATCATACATGACCCATCCCAGATGGCATAAAGTCCAATCCTTATTGGCAATTTTCAAGAAGCCCAATCCATATTGGCAATCACTGTAAGGCCCATCCAGGGTGGTGCATCAGTTTCAAAATCCAATCTTCATTGGTACGCAGGAAGACTCCGTCTGTTTTCCCCAGCAAAAGTCTAATTTCATTGGCACGGGTAAGCTGTCCCTGACAGAAGTCCAATCATGATTAGCGCATTCAGTTATTCCTCAGTGAAGTTGGCTTCACTCTTCCAGCATTTATTTTGCTGGAACAGTTCTGTGATGCCTGGTTATCCCCAGCAGTTCGAGCTGCATTTGCATCGGCATATAGTGTCATATTTGCATCTACCCAGAGAAACGCGTAGCATTTCCATACTGTATGGAGCATGACGCCATTATCAAACATACACATTTTGAAACATAAATCAGGTGGGTTAACCTTTTGCTTTCAGGTGTATTTCTCAAACAGGAGTAGGGAATTTATTTCTCAACGGGAGTATGGAGTCCTAGCAGAGATATTTTCAGATATTCGGAGTCTCACTGTGAGACAGGTGATGATACAATTCAGTTTCCTATTTTCCCCACAGAGTTACTAATGGAGGTGATCCGATCAGCAGAAGGTTTTTCAAGTTTGTTGCTGCGGCGTCGCATCAGGGTTTCATAAAATCAAAATTTCAGGAGTGTTCACTAGTTGTCGAGGCGAGTGATTGGTGTTATTTTTTAGAATATCCTCAGTAGAGTTGGCTATTGTTGCAAACGGGCAAAGGAGTTATATACAAAGTGTTCCTGTAAGAATCAGGCAGGTAGAGTTCCGTAAGTAATAGGCGGATGATGATGATAAAGGCAGAAGTTGTACCGTATGAAGCAGGCGGAAGAACATCGAAAAATCTGTAAGTATCAGGCAGATGTAAACGAAGTCTTCTGTAGGAATCAGGCAGAGGATGGAGTACATTCCGTATGAAGCAGGCGGATGTTAACAGAAGTTGTACCGTATGAAGCAGGCGGAAGAACTTCGAAAAATCTGTAAGTATCAGGCAGATGTAAACGAAGTCTTCTGTAGGAATCAGGCAGAGGATGGAGTACATTCCGTATGAAGCAGGCGGATGTTAACAGAAGTTGTACCGTATGAAGCAGGCGGAAGAACTTTGAAAATATGTAAGTATCAGGCAGATGTAAACGAAGTCTTTTGTAGGAATCAGGCAGAGGATGGAGTACATTCCGTATGAAGCAGACGGATGTTAACAGAAGTTGTACCGTATGAAGCAGGCGGAAGAACTTCGAAAAATATGTAAGTATCAGGCAGATGTAAACGAAGTCTTTTGTAGGAATCAGGCAGAGGATGGAGTACATTCCGTATGAAGCAGGCGGATGTTAACAGAAGTTGTACCGTATGAAGCAGGCGGAAGAACTTCGAAAAATCTGTAAGTATCAGGCAGATGTAAACGAAGTCTTCTGTAGGAATCAGGCGGATATGAAAACAACTTCCGTAAGTATCAGGCGGATATGAAAAAAAACTTTCGTAAGTATCAGGCGGATATGAAAAAAACTTCCGTAAGTATCAGGCGGATATGAAAAAAAAACTTCCGTAAGTATCAGGCGGATATGAAAAAAACTTCCGTAAGTATCAGGCGGATATGAAAACTTCCGTAAGTATCAGGCGGATATGAAAAAAAACTTCCGTAAGTATCAGGCGGATATGAAAAAAACTTCCGTAAGTATCAGGCGGATATGAAAAAAAACTTCCGTAAGTATCAGGCGGATATGAAAAAAACTTCCGTAAGTATCAGGCGGATATGAAAAAAAACTTCCGTAAGTATCAGGCGGATATGAAAAAAAACTTCCGTAAGTATCGGGCGGATATGAAAAAAAAAACTTCTTTGTAGGAATCAGGCGGATATTAACAGATGTCATCGTATGAATCAGGCGGGTGGTAGTGTAGTTTCTCCGTATGAAGCAGGCGGGTGGGTTTGCCGATAATTTTAGAAAAAAAGAAAAAGAAAAAAAACAATGCTTCCCCAGCGAAGTCGTACAGGTTTATTTACAAGTTTGGTGTTACAAAGGAGATTAATGGTGAAATCAGATTCATATTAAGGTGATTGATCAGTTGTTGCCGTAACAATCAGGCTCAATTGATGAGTGGTATTTTCCAAGCAGTTGTGCAGTTTATTTCTGCGGTTGGCAAATTTCCGGGTTCTTAGTATTCAATCGTCTCGTACCTCGAATGTTTGAAGGCCGTTCGCTCTTCACCCAGTCGGGTCCAAGTCGTTTGAATAGGGGCAGCTGTTGCACCCTAAAATTTGCTCAACCTACTTCATTTGGTTTATGTTTCAATTGCATTGTCATTTGCATAAAACGTCTTATACATAGTCTAATCATCTGCATAGCATAGCATAACAAGCCATCCAGCAAGGGACCAAATGCAATTCTTATCTCTAGGAGCATATCAAGAGGTTCTTATTCAAACTCAATCTTAGCCAAGTCATCAGAAAGAAATTGAAATCTAAGAAGTCAGTGGATCAAGCAGTGGATCTATCTCCTATCTTGAGGGTATTTGAAGATCATCAAAGAAGTTGTGAGCTGTGAATTGAGGTCATGGAGGGTATATAGACATCATGGAAGACCTAGAGAGTCATTTTGAAAGTGAGACAAGTCATTGATGTGATTACAAGAGCTGCAGTTGAAGACAGTCAACTAGGGTGTCATCTGGGTCAACCCTGGGTCAACCCTAAGTCAAGTGCTTGATTGAAGGGCATCAAGGCCTGTTTGAAAGATGTGGGATGCCTCATTTGACATGTAAATATGGATGTGGTGTTATGCCAAGGAGAAGTCAAGAGAAATCAAGAAGAAGAGAGGTTTCTAAATTAGGGTCTCTGTGTAAAATCCCCTGATTTAGGGCAAACTTCCAAGCAAGATAATTCAAAATGAAAGCTTCAAATGGATCCTTGGCCAACATGAAACTTGTAGAGTATCTCAAGACCTTTAATTGGAGTGGTGGAAGGCATCAAGAAGATTTATAGAACTCAAGTTATGGTTCTTGCAAGTTACAGGTAATCTGAGGATAACATTTTCAGATGACATCCTTGAACCACCTATGACTCGTCCCGACTTCGAGCTCCCGGTATTTCAGGCCGAAGAAGAAGTTGTCGAAGATAGCGATGTTCCTGAAGAACTGTCTTGGTTGGTGAAGCAAGAGGAAAGAGCCATTCTGCCTCACGACGAGGTCATCGAAATTATCAACTTGGGGTCGGAAGGGGTTGAGAAGAATATCCGCATCGGGGCCGCGCTGCAGGGTGATATCAAGCGAAAATTGGTTGAAATGCTCCGAGAGTATAATGAAGTATTCGCTTGGTCGTATGAAGATATGCCGGGGCTCGATACAGATATGGTGGTGTACCGTCTGCCACTGAAGGAAGACTGCCCGCCGGTTAAACAAAAGCTTCGCAGAACTCGACCAGATATGGCAGTGAAGATCAAAGAGGAAGTTCAAAAACAGTGGGACGCTGGTTTCCTGGCTGTGACAAAGTACCCCTCATGGGTTGCTAACATCGTACCAGTGCCAAAGAAAGACGGCAAGGTTCGAATGTGCGTGGATTATAGAGATTTGAATAAAGCAAGCCCAAAAGACGATTTTCCACTTCCTCACATTGACGTGTTAGTTGATAATACTGCTCAATACTCCGTATTCTCCTTCATGGATGGCTTTTCAGGCTATAATCAGATTAAGATGGCGCCAGAGGATATGGAGAAGACCACTTTCATAACGCCTTGGGGAACATTTTGCTATAAAGTGATGCCCTTTGGTTTGAAAAATGCTGGGGCAACATATCAGCGTGCGATGACGACTCTTTTCCATGATATGATGCATAAAGAGATCGAAGTTTATGTTGACGATATGATTGCCAAATCCCAGACGGAGGAAGAGCATCTGGTGAATCTGCTGAAGTTATTCAAAAGGCTTAGGAAGTTCAGGCTGAGACTGAACCCTAACAAATGCACCTTCGGGGTGAGATCGGGTAAACTGCTGGGGTTTATCGTAAGCGAAAGAGGAATAGAGGTTGATCCTGCCAAAATAAAAGCGATTCAAGAAATGCCGACGCCTAAAACAGAGAAGGAGGTGCACGGGTTTTTAGGGAGGTTGAACTACATCGCTCGGTTCATATCTCACCTAACTGCTACGTGTGAACCATTATTCAAGCTGTTGAAGAAAGATCAAGCTGTAACGTGGAACGAAAATTGTCAAAAGGCGTTCGATAAAATAAAGCAGTATCTGCAGGAGCCTCCTATTTTGATACCCCCAGTGGCGGGTAGACCCTTGATCATGTATTTGACGGTTCTTGAGGGAAGCATGGGTTGTGTTCTCGGTCAGCACGACGAGACAGGGAGAAAAGAGCATGCGATTTATTACTTGAGTAAGAAATTTACAGATTGCGAATCTCGATACCCAATGCTCGAGAAAACTTGTTGCGCACTGGCTTGGGCCGCCAAGCGTTTGAGGCAATACATGCTGAATCATACAACCATGCTCCTCTCGAAGATGGATCCTATCAAATATGTATTTGAAAAGCAGACGTTGTCAGGAAGAATTGTCCGTTGGCAGATGGTCTTGACTGAATATGACATCCAATACGTCTCGCAAAAGGCTATAAAGGGGAGTGTGCTGTCTGAGTATCTAGCGGAGCAGCCTATTGAAGAGTACCAATCAATGAGGTTTGATTTTCCTGACGAGGATATCATGTACCTAAAGATGAAAGATTGTGAAGAGTCGTTGCCAGACGAAGGACCAGAGTTGGGTTCCAAATGGAAAATGATATTTGACGGAGCTGTAAATGCTTACGGTAGCGGAATAGGGGCAATCATCACTACTCCACACGGGTCGCACATCCCGTTTACTGCTCGATTGACCTTTGCTGTTACCAATAATGAGGCCGAATATGAAGCTTGTATAATGGGGCTTGAAGAAGCCATTGATTTGCGAATCAAGAATTTAGACGTATACGGAGACTCAGCTCTGGTGGTGAATCAAATCAAAGGGGAATGGGAGACGCGTCAGCCCAACTTGATACATTACATGAATTATGCAAGGAGATTGTTGCCTTTCTTCGACAAGGTTGAATTGCATTACGTACCGCGGGCAGAGAATCAAATGGCTGACGCCCTGGCCACTTTGTCTTCCATGTACAAAGTCAACTTCTGGAACGAGGCTCCCCGAATCGTTATCTCTCGGCTTGACAGACCAGCTTATGTATTTGCTATTGATGAAGCATTTGATGACAAACCATGGTATTTCGGTATCCTTAATTTCCTGAAGAATAAAGAGTATCCGGCTGGGGCATCCAGTCAAGATCAGAAGACTCTCAGGAGATTAGCAGGCAATTTCTATTTGAACCCGGATGGCGTCTTATACAGAAGAAACCACGACTTGGTGCTGTTGCGTTGTGTAGACGAAAGAGAGGCAAAGCTGCTCATGGAGGAAATACACGAAGGTACCTTTGGTACGCATGCTGGTGGACATGCTATGACAAGAAAGCTGCTGCGGGCAGGCTACTTTTGGCTGACCATGGAAACTGATTGTTTCAAGTTTGCAAGAAAGTGCCACAAGTGCCAAATCTATGCTGACAAGATCCATGTGCCTCCAAGTCCTCTGAATGTGATGTCATCGCCTTGGCCATTTTCGATGTGGGGAATCAATATGATTGGAAAGATCGAGCCGACAGCTTCTAACGGGCATCGGTTCATCCTAGTAGCAATTGATTATTTCACCGAGTGGGTGGAAGCGGCGTCCTACGCAAATGTAACGAAGCAAGTAGTGGGCATATTCATCAAGAGAGATATCATTTGCCGATATGGGATCCCCGAGCGGATAATCACGGACAACGGTTTGATTCTGAACAACAAAATGATGAAGGAGCTCTGTCAGAATTTCAAGATCGAACATCACAACTCCTCTCCGTACCGACCCAAGATGAATGGCGTTGTTGAGGCGGCCAATAAGAATATCAAGAAGATCGTTCAGAAAATGGTGGTGACCTATAAGGATTGGCACGAGATGCTACCTTTCGCTTTGCACGGTTATCGTACGACGGTACGCACATCAACCGGGGCAACCCCGTTCTCGTTAGTATACGGAATGGAAGCAGTGATACCATTGGAAGTTGAGATCCCTTCTCTGAGGGTATTGCGAGACGTTCAGCTAGACGAGGCAGAATGGGTGAAAGACAGGTTGAATCAATTGAGTTTGATGGATGAGAAGAGGCTAGCTTCTCTAGCATATGGTCGTTTGTACCAGAGCCGAATGAAGAAAGCATATGACAAGAAGATACATCCGCGAAGCTTTCAGACGGGCGACCTTGTGCTGAAAAGGATTCTCCCGCCGCAAGCAGATCACAGGGGCAAGTGGACCCCTAACTACGAAGGGCCATACGTTGTCAGGAAAGTATTTTCAGGAGGAGCGTTATTGTTGTCCACCATGGACGGTGAAGACTTTACGTCTCCTGTGAATTCGGATGCAGTTAAAATATACTTTGCTTAAAATTGACCCGCTGGACAGAAAAAAGGAGAGTCCAGGCAAAAATGGGGCATCCTGGCGAACCAAAAACAGAATGAAAGGTTCGGGCAAAAATTAGGGATAAAATTGAAAAATGTACACCCGCGAAGTTGAAAACCTACACTGGGCGGCTTCGGCAAAAAAGGGTATCCCGGTGAATTGAAAACCCGTAAAGGGCGGTTCACGCAAAAGTTAGGGATTTGAAAAAAGCAAATGACTGCGGTCCGAATTTGATGCTGCACTGGGCATCAATGCGGGAGAATACCTGAGGGGTCGATTATCAGATACAACCGTTTCAGAGGTATGGATACCGGGAAAGCATTAGAGTCGGATGAGTCATAGGAGGATTAGTTCGTGGTGTTCGTCTGCATCCTGTTGCCGACATGTGTACAAAATTTGATTTGTCAAAATATTTATGCTTCTTGTGCATACTTGTATATCTGCTTTGCGTAGCTTCCTCTTTTCAGGAGTTACATCCCGTGTACAAAAATTCCGCCCATTCAGGGGCCCAATCAATAAAATATGTTATTCAATACTTGAGGCTGGCTCTTTACTGTTTTGTGCATGATAAAACGCCTAAGTTTACGGAAACTAGCATGTGTATAACATCACTGGCCCTTGCCAACAACTGCTAAAGCCTTGAATTAACTGAAAATAACGTCACTAACCTGAATCGGTTTAGTTGCATAGACTTGTCGTGTCTTGTTTGTGTTGTTGCAGGTTTCATAGCCGTACAAGGAAGAGGATCAAAAGATTGCATTAACGAAAGACTTGATCTCCACGCAGGTCATGCATGCTCTTCCTAAAGAAGGATAGAATTCCCCAGCTAGTCGTAGCCTATCCAAGAGGACATGCTCCAGCAAAGCCATTTATTCTCAGCAGAATTGGCAATTCCAAAATTATAGGCTGTGTTCAGGTAGTGTGGCGTCCCCCGGAGGGACCCCTTGTCTCGAGCAGAGGGGTTTAGCCTCAGAAGATTAATATTTCAGAATGGTGAGCTGTAGTCAGGCAGTTTACTTTTCCCGCAGGGTCATTTATTCTTCCCAGCGGATTCAATTGATTTTTCCCAAGAGAATCATCCCATCCCCAGCGGAATTCTCTTCTCAGCAAGTATTCCTTCCAGTGGAACTCGAAGATTAAGACTCTCCCCAGCAGAGTTGGTGTGGATCATGGCATTTATTTTTGCCGGAACACCGTGTGATACCCGTTCACTTTCCCGCAGAAGTTCAATCATACCAAGCGCATCTGTTGTTCCCCAGCAGAGTTATATTCCCCAGCAGGGTGGTCCTTCAACAAGGTGCTGGGTTAAGTTCCCAATTTCCCAGCTGAATCGACTTCATCTGCCCAGCATTTATTTTGCTGGAATGATTCTGTAGCACCTGGCTATCCCCAGCGGAGTTGGCATTATTTTCAGCATTTATTTTGCTGAAGCAGCTCCTGTGCCCAGCAGTTCGAGTCTGCATTCGCATCAGCATATAGTGTCATACTTGCATTAACCAAATAAACGTGTAGCATTCCCATGTCGAAGGGAGCATTGCATCATTGCCGAACATATGCATTTGTGAAACATAAACTAGGTTGGATAACCGTCTGTTTCAAGTATTGTCCCTCTTGCAGGTAGAGAGAGCCCTCGCTCAAGAATCAATAAACATTCAGGATCTCGACGTGAGACATGCGACAAAGCAGCTTTGGCGCTATTCCCCACAGAGTCAGCAGGATAAGCTTCCCCTTATCCCCAAGCAGAACTATTGGTCATCAAAGGATTCATGAATCAGAATTTCAGAGGCTACCGCCAGTTGTCAGAACAGGTGTCCGTTAGTTTGGTTTCTAAATATCCCCAGTAGAGTCAGCTTTGAAGTTGCTGTAACGTCAGTGATGAGAAGTTTGCGGACTAATGGAAGGATGAGTCCTAACGTGGACAATTTTATTGACGGGATTTCTTTGTGCTAGAGACGATTGTTGGAATGTGGAGTCCTGACGTGGACATTTCCTCAAGTTGACGATGTGTGTTAGTCCTAACGTGGACAGGATCGAGTTCTCGGTATTGATTGGGTGTGGAGTCCTGACGGGGGCGAAGGTTGATTGTTCTTCGTGTTGATGTCCTGACGTGGACAATTTATTTCCAGCAGATAGCTTTATTCGTGACGGTGAAATGTGCGTCCTGACGTGGACAAGTTTATATTTCTTCGTGATGACAAGATACGAGAGTCCCGACGTGAACAAATTTGTCCTTCGTCGTGTTGTTGGCAAAGTATGAGTCCTGGCATGGACAAAGTCTTATTTCCCCAGCAAGTCGAAGACGCGCGAGTCCTGACGTGGACAGGTTCTATCATTTCATCAGATCAAGAAAGATTGAGTCCTTACGTGGACATATCAAGATGGGAGTCCTTGCGTGGACAAATCAGATTGTGGTTTCCTTACGTGGAAAAGTCATGATTCCTCGCGTGGAACGGTTATTCCCTACGCAGAACGGCGGGTCCTAACGTGGACAATTTTGATTCCTTACGTGGAAAGATGTGATTCCTTACGTGGAACAAGTTGGAGTCCTTACGTGGACAAATCGAAAGAAAACGTGTTTCCTTACGTGGAAAGAAGTTATTCCTTACGTGGAAAGGTGGGTCCTTACGTGGACGGAGTTGTATTCCTTACGTGGAAAGATAACATTCCTAACGTGGAACAATGGAGTCCTTACATGGACAAATCAAGAAGAGAGTTATTCCTAACGTGGAAAGGTGGGTCCTAACGTGGACGATGTAGTCCTAACGTGGAAAAGTTTGATTCCTTACGTGGAACGAAGATGCATTCCTTATGTGGCAAAGTTTAGTCCTGACGTGGACAGATTCAGATCAAGGTCAATTCCTAACGTGGACAGATGGAGATTCCTGATATGGAAAGAACGGTTATCACTTACGTGGAACGGTTACTCCTAACGTGGACGGTGTTATTCCTAACGTGGAAGAGTTTATTCCTAATGTGGACGATTTATTTCTGACGAGAAGGCAGACGAGCCATCCCCGAAAAAGTTGGTGAAGTTTTCCGAATTGACGAAGCAGGCGCCCTAACATGGACAATGTTCTATCTCTGCAATGATGAAATCTTTTTCAGGATGATGAGAAGAATCCCCGACACGGTCGCACGAGATCAGTGGGTTGTCATAACAGTCAGATTCAGCTGATGAATGTCGTTCCCCAAGCAGGAGCATAGTTTATTTCTGCGGTTGGCAAATTTCTGGTTCCACTGGTATTCAACCCTCTCGTACCGCGAATGTCTGAAGGCTCCGAGCTCTTCACCCAATCGGGTCCAAGTCGCTTGAATAGGGGCAGCTGTTGCACCTTAAAATTTGCTCAACCTTATTCACTTGGTTTATGTTTCAATATCATTAGCATTTGCATAAAGAGTCATGTACATGGGTTACTCATCTGCATAGCATAAGCATAGCAAGTCATTCAACAGGGGACCCAACATTATTCTCATCCCTAGAGGCCTATCCAGAGGTTATTATCCTAATTCAGTCTCATTCAAGTCATCAGAAAAGAATTTGAAAGCAGGGAGTTCAGTGGATCAAGCATTGAGTATATCTCCTAACTGAGGGTGTCTGAGGATCAACAAAGGAATTATGAGTGGTGAATGGAGAGCATGGGGAGTATCTAGACATCTTGGAAGACTTAGAAAGTCATTTGGAGAAGAAAACAAGTTGTTGATGCGAGCACAAGAATTGCAGTTGAAGATAGTCAACTAGGGTTTCATCTGGGTCAACCCTGGGTCAACCCTAGGTCAAAGGATTGTTTGAAGGGCATTGAGGGCTATTGAAGAGATGTGGGGTTCACCATTTGACATGGAGAATAAAGGTATGTTGTTATGCTAAGAAGAAATCAAGAGGGATCAAGGAGAAGAGGAGGTCCTAAATTAGGGTTTTTATGTAAAATCCCCTAGTTTAGGTCAAATTTCCAAGCAAGATAAGTAAAAATGCAAGCTTCAAATGGATCCTTGGCCAACATGGAACTTGTAGAGGATCTCAAGACCTTTAATTTGAGTGGTGGAAGACATCAAGGATATTTATAGAACTCAAGTTATGGTCCTTGCAAGTTACAGGTCATCTGGGGTATCTGAAATTTTGTCTGTGAAAGTGACTTGACTTCCAAGCTATTTTTACCCCTCAAGGAGATTTCAAATGAATTTCTGGTCAACATAAGAGTTGTTCCTCATTGTCCTAGCTTTCTATAATGGTATGGTATGCCTTCATAGGATGTGTGGAACTCTACTTATGGTCTTGGCAAGCAAAGGGTATTTTGGTCATTTGTGAATTACAAGTCATTTTAACCTATGCCCAAAACTCATACAAGGAAGCTTCAAATGGAAAACTTTAAAACATCAAACTTGTTCCAAATGACATTTTGAGTCTAGAAAAGTGACCATGAGAGATTGTAAAGATTCATAGCACAAGGTTTCAAAATTGTTGGATTTAATGAATAAAAATGGCCTTAAAAATGAGATTTTTCATATCTTGGCCAAATGAAGCAAAATTATAGGTCATTTTGAATGGAAAGATCATTTTAAAGACATTGGCTAAAGTGGAATTTTGAGCTTAGTTCATAATTTGTGAGTTATCCATGGTTGCTTGTAATGGAAGAAACATAAACCAAATTCAAGGGAAAGAATGCAAGGGAAACTTCTCCAAGTTTCTAGGAGGTTCTAATCTCATGTATATATTGATGCAAGATGGTTCATGCCATGGTTGGTGATTCCATTTGTTCAAAACCCCAAGTTTTACACACTTTCTCATTTTTGCATAAGCTTCCCAAACTCTCTCAAATCTCCCTCAACTCTCACATTTCTTGATTGAATCTTCATCATCATCATCCCTAGATCAGAATTCCATCAAAGATGTGGTAAATTGAAGCAAGGATCGTGCTATTCATCATCATCATCCAAGGAGCACCAATCTTGGAAGTGAGTGATTCAAGGCCTTGGAACCATACTTGTTGCATACAGAAGTAATCATCAAGCTTATTGATCACTTTCCATTCATCACAAGCATCTGATTTAGAGATCTTAGCACCTGTATCAAGAATTTGCACCAGGTTTATTTTCTGCTCGAATCGCATGATTTAGTTAGAAATCTTAGGGTTTGGATAGTGTAGACTGGTTAAGATAGGATAGAGGATTGATTGTGATGATTTTGGAGGAGTTTCATGAGGTTTGAGCATGAGGTACCAAATCTGGTAGAGCTTGTAATTACTAGGATAAGGCACGAAAATGTTATTGGATTAGCATGTTGTGATCAGTGCAAGCTGTAGATAAGTGTAGGACACAGTTTGGAGAGAATTGGAGAGGTTTGATATCAGGTATTAATGGTGGTTTCCATCTGTTCTACCTATCGAATTGGTTGATTGAATGAGTTTTAGTGCAAGCTAAGGACATAGACTTGTAGAGGGGAAGAAATAGAGGGATTTTGATCTTTACAAGTTTCGTTTTCATGGCGTATTGAAGGAGAATGGGAGGCTCGAAAGTTATGCATGGGACTGGGTTTTTTTTGAAACCCTAGAAGAGGTTTGGGGACGATGATGGATGGCCGTGGGATCTCTTGTTTGACCACGACTCAAATCTCAATCCAACGGTTCGTGTTTAAAGTGAGAAACGGAGGGAAACTTCAAGCTATGAAACGCCCCGTTTCATTTATTCCATCTGAGTGGGCTTAGACTTCATTCGCTTTTGACACCCCCAATGATCAAGCCCAACGTAAATGAACTGGGATTAATGCTATATACACCGCTCTGAGGTTTTTGTTTTTTGTTGAATTTCTGCAGCGCGCTGGGCCTATGGTTTTGTTCTATTCGCACCCCCACTTCTCAGCCCACCTGAAAAAACAACTGAAGCGAGCTGCTATTCTCACCCCTCCCATTTATTCCTTTATATTTCTTTTTTTATTTTCTTTACATTTTTCATGCATTTTCTAAAAATCACATAAAATTGAAAAATCACTATTTTTTTGATAATTCTTTTTGCATCATTTTCTTTAAAGAGTCAAGAAAATTATAAAAAATAAAAATTGCATTTTATTTTTTATTTGATATTTTTCCCATATTTTCTAAATAAATAGCATTTTAAATGGTTTCATTTCATGCATGATTTTGTTAATTTTTGTTCTATTAGATGCTTTAATATTTTTTGTCCATTCTTTTTATGTTATTTAGTTTAGACATTTAACTTATAAATGCAATTTAATTCATATTTTTAGGAGTTAGTTTTAGGTGATTAGTTTAGGGGTAAACAACATGAACAAATTAGGGTTGTAAGTGACAACTTAGGAGAAGTAGTTCATTTCCCTTAGGACTTAGGGATTAAATAGTTTAGCTATGGGACTATAGGGGCTATGGGTAGTTATTAAATCCCCTTAGAAAAGTCAGGATTCCCCTACTGCTATTAATCTACTGTATATATCTGATTGACTGGTGTGGTGTGCCCTTTGGGGATGATTGCTTGCTTGTTTGGGTGTTGGGATTTGTTTGGGGATTTGGGAGAGAGGAAGACTGAAGATGAGGAAGCCATTGGAGATCCAGACTGAAGTCCAATTTCCAGAGTTGAAGAGGAGTTTCTTGCTAGCAGCTGTTGTGGAGATTAGGGTTTAGGAGCTAGGCAGAGCTTTAGATTAGAAAGCTTGTTTCTCAAACATGGATTGCCTTGTCTGCATCCATTCTTCTCTGTGATACAGAGTCTCTCTAAGACACTCACCCCCTTCCTTTGGAAGGCTTGGTGCTAGTGTCTAAGAGATAGAACTCTTGAGAGAGAATATCATATGTGTTAGAAGCAGTCTGTTCACCACCCTTGGTAGTCAACTGATTGCTTAACACCTAATTCACTCTTGTGATTGATCCCTCATCCTGGAGGTTTGAACTTGAAGAAAAGCCATTGTAGATAGAAGACTGATGATCAAAGCCCTTGCTTGAAGGTCCTGAAGATGGAGATTAATGCTTGTTGAAGCCTGTAGATGATTGGAGATTATTTGAAGCCAGATGTTGATTCAAAGCTGCTGAAGCTGTTTGTTTTATTGCTGTATTTCATTTCTGCTGTATTGTTTGGTTTTCCTGGTTGTATTGTTTGCTGTTTAACCTGTTGGGTTGAAAGTGAAGCCTGTTCACTTTCGCCTATTGTTTTCTAGGTTCGAGGTTGAGTGGGACTCCCTTGCCTCGCTTGTACTGTTGCATCCATGCATTTTACCGCTTTATTATATCTATTATTGTTTCTGTTTCTGCCTATCCCGTAGGATCTCTGTTTCTCTCTGTGCAAGAGAGGAGCATGATAGACACTAGGTCTTAACCCATGCATGATAACATTAGGTTAGTTTGATTCCCTTTGCAACCGTAGGTTAGAGTTCTGTCTCTTCTTTCTCAAAACAAACAGAAAAACACATAAAGATTTCTAACACAATAAAAGACACTTCTTCCGTAAAAGAAGGTGAACTCATCAAAACGTCATTTTTGTCCGCCGGGACCAGTAATCAAGAAACCCTTTTTCAGAAGGTATAAAATCAATCAAGGACAAACCTGTGTCGTACGTGGCCCGAACTACGTTTGCTCTGATCTTTCATGCTGTATGAAAGTACGTAGGCATAGGATGCGATATCCTAGCGAGCAACCTTCCCCTCCTTTCCCGTAGGTAGACAAACTACGTTGACTCTGATTTCTCGTTCCAGGCGGGAATACGTAGGCATAAAGTGCGATACTTTGCCGAGTCATTTTTATTTTCATTTTACTTTCTTTTTAACCCTTGACCTATAGCTTAGATAGAATAACAATCCATACCCGAAAACAAGCGTGGATCCCGTCGAGTACGACGGACGTGAGGGGTGCTAATACCTTCCCCTTGCGTAACCGACTCCCGAATCCAGGTTTTGGTTGTGAAGACCATACCTTTCCCATGTTGTGCGAGGTTTACTCTGAGAGTTTCCTTTCCCTCCCGTGGGATAAATAACGCACGGTGGCGACTCTTCTGTTCAGCCGGCGCCGATTTTCGCAGTAGCGACAGCGATGACCATTCCTTTCCCGTCTTTGCGGTAGGTTTACTTCGAGCGTTTCCTTTCCCCCCGTTGGGATAAATAACGCACGGTGGCAACTCTTCTGTTCAGCCGGCGCCGATTTTCGCAGTAGCGACAGCTGGCGACTCTGCTGGGGACTGCGATGGTTCCCTATGCGAGTCTCGCCTTGGATTTTCTTCCTAGCTGCCTGGGTCACCCCCAGCAGCTGGCGACTCTGCTGGGGACTGCGATAGTTCCCTATGCATTTGGGATCCAACGTCCCTCAAGAGAGTCAATCCTAGCGCTTGTTTTCCCGTCGAGGATTTTGTATGGATTTATGTTTTCTGTATTTTACATTCAGCACTATATTATTGATTATTGCTGTATTGGGGTTGTGACGAGTGATTCCATTATTGAGAGATAAGCCGGACCTGGGCTTGAGTGCACCTAGAATTAGAGTGGAAAGTAGTGGGCGCGCACATGCTTTGCATGTCCTAGTGTCCCGCGAAATCCACACTCAGACGAGGTTCTTCTGGTTGGCCTCCTGTCCTACCCTTTGGGTGGCTCGGGTTGCTGGTTAGTTGGATTGTCGACTCTGGGAACCGATCATTTGGAAGTTGGATAAGTGAGGCCTCTTCAGGATTTGATGATGCCACTCCTTCGGGGAATCGTATCATCAACCCTGAAAGTCTGTGACGCCGACGACCGCATAGGATGCCATACCATTGTCAGTATTAGGACAACTACCTGTGAGAGGGGTTAGGGCTATGCAGGTAACTTGACCTCCAGATTACCGGTTTGTTTCTTGATTGAGATTCAGTGATATTTTGAGGACAGCATTATGAGGTCTGTTGGAGACCAGGTTCGAGTACTGTTTTGGCTTGTTGAGACCAGGTTCGAGCAGTGTTATGGGTCTGGCTAAGACCAGTATGGTGGATTCTTCTCAGCCAGGGGCACTTGGTCCCTTGTGTGTGCATTTTGCATTTTGCATGACTGTTTGCATTTGCATTTCATTTTGCATATTCATCCTCATCCGGAACAGGGAGCTTACCCGTTTTTGTCCGCTTCATCAGTTGATTTCCCGACATTCGCATTGGACTTGAGTTAGTATTGGGATAGATCATGGCTTCAGGAGAGCAGAACTTGGTTGTTACTCGGGCAGAGTTTGAATTGTTGAAGCACCAGATGAGTCAGGTCATGGAAGCCGTCACAGCTATAAATGGAGGAGGAAACAATGGTCAAGGAGCTCAGATGAACAATGTTGCTCAACTTGTGCAAACCTCTGTCAGAGGTCCATATTCCTTCAATGACGTAGAGTGTCACCATTCTACTTTCTCTACGCCAGATTCTCCAAGGATTGTTCCATCTCCGAGAGTTGTTCTGCAGGTTAATATTCAGGACCCACTGACTGCTGAGTATATGAGAAGACTTCAGACGTTAGAAGATCAGATTGCTGCCCTGGTGAATAAGAATACTATTGATCTGAATGCTGCAAGCATGTGTTTGGTTCCTGGCCTAGTGTTGCCTCCGAAGTTCAAAGCGCCCAATTTCGAGAAATACAAAGGGGATAGCTGTCCGAAGCTGCATTTGGTTATGTTCTGCAAAAGAATGGCTCCGTATATCACCAATGACAAGCTCATGATTCACTGTTTCCAAGGTAGTTTGATCGGAGCATCGTTGGGTTGGTACATGCACTTGAAGAGTGATAGTATTAAATCATGGTCGGACTTAGCCAATGCCTTCGTGAAGCAGTACGACTACAACCTGGAAATGACTCCTTTTCGCGTACAGTTGCAAGAATCATCTCGTGCGGAGAATGAATCCTTTAGGGGGTATGTGCAGAGATGGAGAGAATTGGCTGCTCGTGTTCAATCACCGATTCAGGAGAGAGAAATGGTTAGCCTCTTTGTGGATACTCTGAAGGGCCGTTATTATGACATGATGTTCACTTGTAGAAGCTTTGAAGGTCTGATAAGAATGGGGGAGCTTGTTGGGAGAGGACTCAAGAATGGGAAGCTTCGAGATGCTCCTTGTATCCCAGTTGATTAGAATGAATCAGTTATCATTTCTCAAGAGGAGGGGGAAGAAGGAAGTGATGTTGTCTCAGAACCTCTAGCGTCTCAGGCTCAATTTTCAGACACTTCAAACCAGCAGTCATATTATCGTCTGCCGCGTCGTCACGCCCGACAAAGACCAAGGAAACCTGAAAGGCAGTTTACTCAGCTACCGGTGCCGTACAGTCAGTTGTTGCCAGATATGGTCGAAAGTGGATTAATAGTGCCGAAAGAGACTAGTCCAACGATCCCGCCTTATCCTTCAGGTTCTGATGCCAGCGCCCGCCGTGAGTACCATGTTGGGGTACAGGGGCATTCAACAGATGATTGTAAGGTGCTTAGAAGCCAAGTTCAGAATCTGCTAGACTCTAACAAGATCTTCATCACGCCTCAGGGTTTTGTTCGGATTATTGATTATCCTTCATCCAGTTGTATGGGTTCGTCGGTCGATGTTATGGGATACTCCACTGAGAGTGTATGTTTGGAAGAATGTCCAGCTGAGAGCTCAGTTGAATATAGGGGAAGTTGCTATAGGTTTCTGTGCCGGGTGTCGCATCTGTTTTCTCTGCTGATTGTTTAGCTTTCGTGCATTGTTGTTTGCTGAGCACCACCAGGCTTGTTGGCTGGGGTTATCGTATTTTGTACTCGGGTGTGCTTGTTTACTGCTCTTATTGACTTTGCATAGTGGTGTGAGGTGTTTATATATGTGCTTACAACTTGGGGTTTATTTGTCTTGTCTTGAATATGTGTTGATTTCTGCATTGCATTCTCGCATAACAGGTACATCAGAACTGTGGGTCTTATTTCCTATCATCCAGTTTGTTGCAGGAATTCCTCAGAGGAATGGAACAGAATCAGGCTGAATTGATTGAAGTCCAAAGCCAGCTGAGGCAGATGATGAAAGACATGCAAGAGTTGTGTCTGGATCAGAAGATGCTCAGAGAGGAAAATAATCAGCTGAAGACCCAAATGAGCTTGATCATGGAAGTAGTCAAGAACGTGATTAGGAAAGAGGATGATCAGCTATCTGAAGCCGCAGTGAAGGAGTTTGTTCCGCCTGTGCCTGTGGAACCCGAGCTTAAAAAACGTGTTGATCAACAACAACAACAACAAAGGATACATCCGGCTCAGCGAAGAATTCAGGAGGGGAGGCCAAAGAGGGTATTTAAGGCGCCGCCTTCAACATATGTTGAGCTCTTTCAGACTTTATTAGGTTTGAAGCTGGTTGAGAAAAGAACATTGGAGCCACTCACGGGAACGATGCGTCCTTATGGGTATGATACCAGTAAGCAATGTGAATTTCATTCCGGGGCACTCGAACATGATATCGAGAGTTGTCATGCTTTTAAGCATAATGTTCAAGACCTAGTTGATGCAAGAGACATTAAATTCACGCCGGGCGGCGTAATTGTACACAATGGTCTTATCCCAGTTGGTGCTAAAATGACGGACGTTCCCGAAGCTGCAGTAGATCAGAAGTATATTCTGCAATCATTGGTGTCAGAATCCCCCTGTCCTCAGTTGCTGCCTAAACCAAGCCCGAGGATGAAAGCGCTTGAACAAAAGGAGTCCCTGATAGTTCAGACTCGACCTCCAAGTGGTTCGAATGATCAAAATCAACGATATGTCCAGTCTTCGCAACAGATGTCAACTCCTTTCCAGAATCAGCTGCCTTACCGTTATCGGTCAAACCTGCGTGCTAGACAGAGCCCAATGAAGTCAGAAAGGAAATTCACCCGGCATCCGTGTTAAACAGTATGGTCAACAGGCAACTTTGAAGATGGCTGGTTCAGCAGCAAGTCAGATGTGAAAGCCCGATTCTCGGAAGCTGACGTTTTTCTGTGTTTCATCTTGTCATTTCTTTATGTTTGTAGTTTCTTTCTTGTTAAAGTGCAATCTCGTTTGTAAAACTTGTTGTTTTCATTCAATTGATGATAATGAAATGAGTATGCATGTTTTGAATAAATCCATTCGTGTTCACTAATTGATTTTTACAGATGTCCAACGCTTGGTTAAACGGAACCCGGGGAGGATGACGAAAAGAACGACATGCAAGCTTCCGATATTGTATGCCTTCGAAATAAAACCTGCTGATGATGTACAGGCATTGTTTCAAATCCCTAAACACTGGAGATATAAGGAAGATAATCCCTTGATAACCCATTTGAGCCTAGTTGTAGGAGTTTCTTTCTAAAAGTGAAAAAACCCTTAATCTCAACCTGGGGCAGGGTAGGTGTTGGCTAATTTGACCGAGCGTCCAAATCGCAAAGGGGTGTCCGTTCGAGGATCAATCACACCTTCATAGGTCGTGCCTAAAAAGCCGCAGTGGTTAAGCGACAGGAGTGACCCAGTCACATTATTCCCCAAAGAGTCAGACAACCAGTGTCACACGACTTGTTCGAAAAAAAAAACGAAAAGCGAAAAGAATCAAAAGTCCGCTAAGTCAAAACTTGAAAACAAATGACTTAGGCAAAAATAGGGGCATCCCGCTGGACTGGAAAATCAAAAGAAACTCAAAAGAGTAAGTCCAGGCAAAAGTTAGGGAAAGAAAATAAAAAATGAAAAGGATTACAAAAGAAAAGTCCTCAAACGAAATATGAGTCGTGTGACCCCGAGTGTCAAAGACGAAAAGTGAGTGGCTATCACTCCAAAAGCGCATAGTTTCTCGAACTCTCACTCCTATATTTCAACCTCCCAGAGGTGAGCGTTAAGGTCGAATTAGCTGAACGTAGGATCGGAGAACATCAAGGCGAATGGGTGGGTTAAAATTAGACTTTGAGCCTTTATCCCTTTCTTTCAAAACCGTGAACCTGACCACGTTACAACCTTCAAAAGTCCTAATTGAAGCAGGGTCGTTTCGAGGGCATATATCGGTTAAGATCGCGTCGAAGCTGACTCCTAAAAGGGTTCTTCTTACCATGTTGGCGCTGATATTGATATTCTGATAAATGATTTGTGCATTGTATGCCATAAACTGATTTTCCATTTTTCCAGTGAACAGATAGGATGTTAAAACTGTCATATGCATTGCATTAATATAGCTTTTATGCAGAACAACTGGTTTTCCTTACGAGTAAGCACTTGACAGCAGGAAAGTTTCCTACAGCGGAAAGTCTGATCAGGATAAAATGCAGGATGCCCGAATATTCCGAGAGCCGGGGCAAGCTATTATCAAGTGATCCCCAGGGAGGTCATCCATCCAAAGCAGTTATTCTGGGGCAACCAGGTCGAGATCCGGTAGATCTCTCGTAGTTAAAGTCGCTATATTGAATCAGTCAATCAGGGGCAAAGTCATTGCAAACAGGGGCAGACTCACCTAAGAGCGCGGGAGTTATTCGTTACTCGAGGGGCATTTGATTTGAAGTATATCTCAGGGGTTCAGAATGCTGGGGCATTTCATATCAGGCCGTTAGGGTGCAGATTTTCAGATTTCCCTTTTGAGGACTATCCCCACAGAGGTCCCATAAGCAGGGGCATCTCAGAAGCAAAGGATTTGTTCTTCCCCGTGTCATCAGAGTTACTCAGAGCTACTCAGAGCTATTCGAGCAGATTCAGCTAATCTCCAAGTGTGAGTCGAATGTCAGGAAGTCGTGTACCGTCTATCGACCCTTCAATCAGAAGCTGTGAATTCAGACAGGATATTGTTCAGCGTCAATCATACATGACCCATCCCAGATGGCATAAAGTCCAATCCTTATTGGCAATTTTCAAGAAGCCCAATCCATATTGGCAATCACTGTAAGGCCCATCCAGGGTGGTGCATCAGTTTCAAAATCCAATCTTCATTGGTACGCAGGAAGACTCCGTCTGTTTTCCCCAGCAAAAGTCTAATTTCATTGGCACGGGTAAGCTGTCCCTGACAGAAGTCCAATCATGATTAGCGCATTCAGTTATTCCTCAGTGAAGTTGGCTTCACTCTTCCAGCATTTATTTTGCTGGAACAGTTCTGTGATGCCTGGTTATCCCCAGCAGTTCGAGCTGCATTTGCATCGGCATATAGTGTCATATTTGCATCTACCCAGAGAAACGCGTAGCATTTCCATACTGTATGGAGCATGACGCCATTATCAAACATACACATTTTGAAACATAAATCAGGTGGGTTAACCTTTTGCTTTCAGGTGTATTTCTCAAACAGGAGTAGGGAATTTATTTCTCAACGGGAGTATGGAGTCCTAGCAGAGATATTTTCAGATATTCGGAGTCTCACTGTGAGACAGGTGATGATACAATTCAGTTTCCTATTTTCCCCACAGAGTTACTAATGGAGGTGATCCGATCAGCAGAAGGTTTTTCAAGTTTGTTGCTGCGGCGTCGCATCAGGGTTTCATAAAATCAAAATTTCAGGAGTGTTCACTAGTTGTCGAGGCGAGTGATTGGTGTTATTTTTTAGAATATCCTCAGTAGAGTTGGCTATTGTTGCAAACGGGCAAAGGAGTTATATACAAGGTGTTCCTGTAAGAATCAGGCAGGTAGAGTTCCGTAAGTAATAGGCGGATGATGATGATAAAGGCAGAAGTTGTACCGTATGAAGCAGGCGGAAGAACTTCGAAAAATCTGTAAGTATCAGGCAGATGTAAACGAAGTCTTCTGTAGGAATCAGGCAGAGGATGGAGTACATTCCGTATGAAGCAGGCGGATGTTAACAGAAGTTGTACCGTATGAAGCAGGCGGAAGAACTTCGAAAAATCTGTAAGTATCAGGCAGATGTAAACGAAGTCTTCTGTAGGAATCAGGCAGAGGATGGAGTACATTCCGTATGAAGCAGGCGGATGTTAACAGAAGTTGTACCGTATGAAGCAGGCGGAAGAACTTCGAAAATATGTAAGTATCAGGAAGATGTAAACGAAGTCTTCTGTAGGAATCAGGCAGAGGATGGAGTACATTCCGTATGAAGCAGACAGATGTTAACAGAAGTTGTACCGTATGAAGCAGGCGGAAGAACTTCGAAAAATATGTAAGTATCAGGCAGATGTAAACGAAGTCTTTTGTAGGAATCAGGCAGAGGATGGAGTACATTCCGTATGAAGCAGGCGGATGTTAACAGAAGTTGTACCGTATGAAGCAGGCGGAAGAACTTCGAAAAATCTGTAAGTATCAGGCAGATGTAAATGAAGTCTTCTGTAGGAATCAGGCGGATATGAAAACAACTTCCGTAAGTATCAGGCGGATATGAAAAAAAACTTCCGTAAGTATCAGGCGGATATGAAAAAAACTTCCGTAAGTATCAGGCGGATATGAAAAAAAAACTTCCGTAAGTATCAGGCGGATATGAAAAAAACTTCCGTAAGTATCAGGCGGATATGAAAACTTCCGTAAGTATCAGGCGGATATGAAAAAAAACTTCCGTAAGTATCAGGCGGATATGAAAAAAACTTCCGTAAGTATCAGGCGGATATGAAAAAAAACTTCCGTAAGTATCAGGCGGATATGAAAAAAACTTCCGTAAGTATCAGGCGGATATGAAAAAAAACTTCCGTAAGTATCAGGCGGATATGAAAAAAAACTTCCGTAAGTATCGGGCGGATATGAAAAAAAAAACTTCTTTGTAGGAATCAGGCGGATATTAACAGATGTCATCGTATGAATCAGGCGGGTGGTAGTGTAGTTTCTCCGTATGAAGCAGGCGGGTGGGTTTGCCGATAATTTTAGAAAAAAAGAAAAAGAAAAAAAACAATGCTTCCCCAGCGAAGTCGTACAGGTTTATTTACAAGTTTGGTGTTACAAAGGAGATTAATGGTGAAATCAGATTCATATTAAGGTGATTGATCAGTTGTTGCCGTAACAATCAGGCTCAATTGATGAGTGGTATTTTCCAAGCAGTTGTGCAGTTTATTTCTGCGGTTGGCAAATTTCCGGGTTCTTAGTATTCAATCGTCTCGTACCTCGAATGTTTGAAGGCCGTTCGCTCTTCACCCAGTCAGGTCCAAGTCGTTTGAATAGGGGCAGCTGTTGCACCCTAAAATTTGCTCAACCTACTTCATTTGGTTTATGTTTCAATTGCATTGTCATTTGCATAAAACGTCTTATACATAGTCTAATCATCTGCATAGCATAGCATAACAAGCCATCCAGCAAGGGACCAAATGCAATTCTTATCTCTAGGAGCATATCAAGAGGTTCTTATTCAAACTCAATCTTAGCCAAGTCATCAGAAAGAAATTGAAATCTAAGAAGTCAGTGGATCAAGCAGTGGATCTATCTCCTATCTTGAGGGTATTTGAAGATCATCAAAGAAGTTGTGAGCTGTGAATTGAGGTCATGGAGGGTATATAGACATCATGGAAGACCTAGAGAGTCATTTTGAAAGTGAGACAAGTCATTGATGTAATTACAAGAGCTGCAGTTGAAGACAGTCAACTAGGGTGTCATCTGGGTCAACCCTGGGTCAACCCTAAGTCAAGTGCTTGATTGAAGGGCATCAAGGCCTGTTTGAAAGATGTGGGATGCCTCATTTGACATGTAAATATGGATGTGGTGTTATGCCAAGGAGAAGTCAAGAGAAATCAAGAAGAAGAGAGGTTTCTAAATTAGGGTCTCTGTGTAAAATCCCCTGATTTAGGGCAAACTTCCAAGCAAGATAATTCAAAATGAAAGCTTCAAATGGATCCTTGGCCAACATGAAACTTGTAGAGTATCTCAAGACCTTTAATTGGAGTGGTGGAAGGCATCAAGAAGATTTATAGAACTCAAGTTATGGTTCTTGCAAGTTACAGGTCATCTGAGGACACTGAAATTTGTCTGTGAAAGTTACTTGACTTCCAAGCAACTTTTACCCCTCAAGGAGCTTTCAAATGGATTTCTGGCCAACATGAAAGTTGTTCCTCATGATCTTAGCTTTCTAGAAAGGTATTGTATGCCTTTATCTGATTTGGGGAACTCTACTTATGACTTTGGCAAGCAAAGGGCATTTTGGTTATTTGGACATTATAGGTCATTTCAAGCATATGCCCATATCTCCAATTTCCAAGCTTTAAATGGAAAAACCTTCAACATCAAAGTTTCTTAGAATGATGTTTTAAGGCTAGTAGGATGGTCATGAGATGTTGGAAAGGCTCATAACAAAAAGTGATAAAAATGGCCTAAAAATGAGACATAAGTTAATTCAAGTGAAATGGAAAATCCTAAAATCCAAGTTCCAAATCCAAACCATGGCATATGATAGGTCATTTTTACTCCCAAGGACATTTTAAGAACAATGGTTCAGCCACAATTTTGATTTGGGGCTTAAATCTTGGGGTTGCTTTGTAATTTGCTTGCTTGCATAATGGCATACCAAACCAAAACAAGGAAAAAGTCATAAACAAGGTGTTTAAGCTTTGTATCTTGTCCAAAATACCACTTAAGGAGAAAATCAAGTGAATTACTCAAGTTGTAAGGATTTTGTCATGATATCTCACATGGTGAGAATGGAAATGCAAAGTATCATTTCATGAAAGTTCAAGTTTCTACTAGAGTGATCTAGATGATTCTAGACCCTTCTAAATCAGTCTATATATTGATTACAATCTCCATTGGTGAGAGGTTGGTGATTGTTGATGTTAATGGTGGTAGAGAAAAGAGTTTGAACCAAAAATTCTCCATTTGCAAATTGAATTGAAACTTCATTTTTCTCTTCATTACCCTTCCATTTTCTTCCACAAATCATCTCTACAAACATCCCTGAGCATGTTCATGCTAGATTGAGGTTCCATTGTTGATGAATTGAAGCTTTCCAAGTGAAGTTGCAAGAGAGCAAAAGGGATTGGATCTGAAGATACAAGTCATCTCCATCAAATCTAGTGCAAGCAGAGTATTATTCATCACATAGAGACCATTCTTGAAGATCCACAAGGCCTGGTTCGAAGCTTTTCAACATCCACCATTGCAAAGTTCAAGGTATGCAAAATATCCCCCACACTTTAATTTAGGCATGGCTAGGATTGATTCTTGTTGTAAAACCATTAGAGACCATTAGGTGATTCATTTGGATGAGTTTAAGACCAATTAGTGAGGTTTCATTAATGGAGGTTGATTCTTGATGGAGGTAGAACACACTTTTTAATGGATGATAATGCACGAATTTTGGTTGGTTTTAATCAGCATGGCATATGGATTAATTATATATAAAGATTGTTGAGTTTTATGATGGTCGAAAATTGAAGAAAGTTTGGATCCATGGAGTTGTACTGTTCGGGTAGGATGATAGAGAGAGTGTTAATACAAACCATTGCCACAGTTGGATTCTACATAAAATTCTAGACAAATTTGGTTCTTGAATCATGTAATTTGGTGGAATAATGAGAGAGAACAAAGGTGATGAAGTTCATGCATGGAAGTTGTATTTTCATGGAGTTCTAAACCCTAACATCCAAAGGTTGAAGACAACCTTTATGCCATTGGATTTGCGCTGAACATTTGACCACAAAATCCATCCAACGGCCCACTATCGCGTACGAAAATGGAGGGGGCTGCAGCATCCAAACGGCTGCGTTTTGGATAAGTGAGTCTTCATGGGCTCACACGAAATTGTTTTCCCCACCCCCCTTTGTCCAAGGCCCAACCGTTACGCTATAATTCCTGCTATTCGCACCGCATGATTTTCTTTTTTCTTTTGATTTTTTAAATGATTTTCTGAACTAATAGCTGGGCCTAGTGTTGCACCCTAAAATTTGCTCAACCTACTTCACTTGGTTTATGTTTCAATTGCATTAGCATTTGCATATAAAGTCATGTACATAGTCTAATCATCTGCATAGCATAGCATAGCAAGTTATCCAACAAGGGACCAAGTACTATTCTTATCTCTATGAGCCTATCAAGAGGTTATTATTCAAATTCAATCTTAGCCATGTCATCAGAAAGAAATTGAAATCTGAGAAGTTAGTGGATCAAGCAGTGGATCTATCTCCTATCTTGAGGGTATTTGAGGATCATCAAAGAAGTTGTGAGCAAGGAATTGAGGTCATGGAGGGTATATAGACATCATGGAGGACATGGAGAGTCATTTTGAAAGTGAGACAAGTCATTGATATGATCACAAGAGTTGCAGTTGAAGACAGTCAACTAGGGTTTCATCTAGCTCAACCCTAGGTCAACCCTAGGTCAAATGATTGATTGAAAGGCATCAAGGTCTATTTGAGAGATGTGGGGTTCATCATTTGACATGTAGATATGGATGTGGTGTTGTGCCAAGGAGAAATCAAGAGAAATCAAGAAGAAGAAGAGTTTCTAAATTAGGGTTTATGTGTAAAATCCCCTGATTTAGGTCAAACTTCCAAGCAAGATAATTCAAAATTCAAGCTTCAAATGGATCCTTGGCCAACATGAAACTTGTAGAGGATCTAAAGACCTTTAATTTGAGTGGTGGAAGACATCAAGGAGATTTATAGAACTCAAGTTATGATCCTTGCAAGTTACAGGTCATCTGAGGTATCTGAAATTTTGTCTGTGAAAGTTACTTGTCTTCCAAGAAACGTTTACCCCTCAAGGAGCTTTTAAATGGATTTCTGGTCAACATGAGAGTTGTTCCTCGTTGTCTTAGATTTCTAGAAAGGTATGGTATGCCTTCATCTGATTTGTGGAACTCTACTTATGACCTTGGCAAGCAAAGGGTAATTTGGTCATTTGAGAATTACAGGTCACTTCAAGCCTATGCCCAAAACTCATACAAGGAAGCTTCAAATGAAAAACTTCACAACATCAAAGTTGCTCCAAATGACATTTTGAGTCTAGGAAAGTGGTCATGGAAGTTGGAAAATGCTCATAGCTCAAGATTTCAAATTTGGTCAATTAAAAGGTGAATTTAATGAATAAAAGTGACCTAAAAATGAGATTTTTCATACCATGTCCAAATGGGATGAAATTATAGGTCATTTTGATTGGAAAGAATGTTTTGATACCATTGGCAATAGTGGATTTTTGAGTATAGTTCAAAGTTTGAGAGATATCATTGGTTGCTTATGTATGAAGTTACACATGCCAAAACACAAGGGATTTGTGCACAAGAGGTTTCTAGCAAGTTCTAGATGTTTCCATAGGCATCTATATAAACCCTAGAGCTGATCCATGAAGGGGTTGCACTTCATTTTGATCCAAAACACCAAGTTTCACTCCATTTTGCATTCTTGCAAATTCATTCCAATCTCCTCAATTCTTCATCAATCATTCAATTTCATGATCCAAATCCACTCAAGAATCATCCCTGAGCATATTGCAAGCAAGATTTGAAGAAGAGATCACCAGAATCGTGCTATACAAGTTCATCCTCCAAATTGCAAAAAGAATTGGTTATGGCAATCCAAAGCATTTGAGCAAGAATTTCTGCATACAGAACCAAGAACCAAGTCCATTGATCAAGTCCAAAGCATTGCAAGCTGTGAATCCAAGGATTTCTCCATCTGTTTTCAAGATTACACCAGGTTAGTAATCTCATCGAATTAGCTAGAAATAGATAGCATGATAGAGAATCATTAGGTTAGAACTGTTAGGAATAGGTAGATGATTGATTTCAGTGAGTTTGAGAGCATTTCATGAAGTTTACCATTGGAGCACAAATTCTGTTGAGGGTTATAACATGAGGATTAAGCTGTTAAAATATTAAGTTGATAGTGATTATTGATCAGTGCAAGGCCATGAAGAGATTAGTACACTTAGATTGTGGATTGGTGATGATGAAATTTCTGAGTTGTTCTGAATTGGAGATCGTGTTTCATGATTTATGTGATATGAATTGATGCTGATGATATGAGCGAATTCAGGGAGAAAATTAGAGTGATTTTGCTTTTTACATGTTTTAATTTGATGGAGAACTGAGCACGCATGATTTGATAGAAGATGGTGTGCATGAAGCTGTGTTCATGGAGTCGTGCTGAAACCTAGCTTCTCATTGGAGAAGAAACGTGATGAGCGTTGGATGAAGTCTTCTTGGTTGACTGAAAAACGCATCCAATGGCCAGGATTTGAAGTTGAGAAAGAGAGGGAAGAGTGAAACGTGAAACGCACCGTTTCACTTATGTCTTCAGACTGGGCTTAAGTGCAATTGCTAGCCACACCACCACTTTCAAGGCCCAACGTGATTTGAACTATTTTTCTTACTTTTTGCACCGTTTTCATTTTTTATTTTCTTTTTGTGTTTTCTGATCAAACTGGGCCCAGACGCGCCTTGCTATGCGCACCCCCAGTCTGGGCCCATCCTCCATTTTTCAACTGAAATCACTACTAATTGCACCCCTAACTCATTTTAATTCATTCTTATTTCATTCATTTTTGTTAATTGTTTGAAAAATCATAACAAATTGAAAATTCCATATTTTTAAGTGGTTGTTTTTGCATCTTTTTTATATTTCTGTTAAGAAAATTGTCATATAATAAAATTAGCATTTTATTTTATTTTTGCATTTTTAGTATATTTTTCTTTTAAATAGGTTTTAAATGATGTTTAGTTTAACACTTGATCTTGTTGATTTTAGTTTAGCTAGATCCTTTTATATTTTGGACCCATTCTTTTTAGAGTACTTCACTTAGGACTTTAATCTTCATATGAGATTTAATTCATGATTTTAGGACTAAATTTTAGATGGTTTGTTTAGGTGTGATTAGGGGAATCAAAACTAGGGTTTAGATATAACATAGGTGTGTCGCTACTGCGAAAATCGGCGCCGGCTGAACAGAAGAGTCGCCACCGTGCGTTATTTATCCCACGGGAGGGAAAGGAAACGCTCAGAGTAAACCTTACACAACACGGGAAAGGTATGGTCGTCGCAACCAAAACCTGGATTCGGGAGTCGGTTACGCAAGGGGAAGGTATTAGCACCCCTCACGTCCGTCGTACTCGACGGGATCCACGCTTGTTTTCGGGTATGGATTGTTATTCTATCTAAACTATAGGTCAAGGGTTAAAAAGAGAATAAAATGAAAATAAAAATGACTCGGCAAAGTATCGCACTTTATGCCTACGTATTCTCACCTGGAACGAGAAATCAGAGTCAACGTAGTTCGCCTACCTACGGGAAAGGAGGGGAAGGTTGCTCGCTAGGATATCGCATCCTGTGCCTACGTACTTTCATACAGCATGAAAGATCAGAGCAAACGTAGTTCGGGCCACGTACGACACAAGTCTGTTTTGATTGTTTTTATTCCTTCTGAAAAAGGGTTTTGCTGATTACTGGTCCAAGCGGACAAAAATGACGTTTTGATGAGTTCACCTTCTTTTACGGAAGAAGTGTCTTTTATTGAGTTTGAAATCTTTATTGTGTTTTTCTGTTTGTTTTGAGAAAGAAAGAGACAGAACTCTAACCTACGGTTGCGAAGGGAAACAAACTAACCTAATGTTATCATGCATGGGTTAAGACCTAGTGTCTATCATGCTCCTCTCTTGCACAGAGAGAAACAGAGATCCTAAGGGATAGGCAGAAACAGAAACAATACCAGATATATACAGTAAAACAGTAAAATGCATGGATGCAATAGTACAAGCGAGGCAAGGGAGTTCCACTCAACCTCGAACCTAGAAAACAATAGGCAAAAGTGAACAGGATTCACTTTCAACCCAACAAGGGTAACCTGCAAACAATACAGTCCAGAAAACCAATCAATACATCAAAAATGAAATATAGCAAAAACATCAACAACATCAGCAGCTCTGAATCAACATCCATCTTCAAGTCATCTCCAATCAGCTACAAGCTTCAGTCAGCAGCAGTCTCTATCTTCACAGCCTTCAGGTAAGGGCTTTGATCATCAGTCTCCTATAAGCAATGGCCTTTCTTCAAGTCTCAGGCTCCAGGATGAACATCAGCCAACCAGATGAAGTGAATGAATGTTAGACAGTTAATTACCTACCAAGGGTGGTTCATCAACTGTTAACATTAAACAGAAAGTTTTCTCTCAAAAGTTCTATCTTTCAAATACATTCACTGATCCTTCCAAAGGAAGGAGGTGGATATTTGAAAGAGACTTTGAATCATAGAGAAAGGATAGAGGCAAACAAAGCCATCTATGTTTGAGAAGCAAGCTTTCTAATCTAGAGCTCTGCCTAGCTCCTAAACCCTAGTCTCCTCAGCAGTTGCTAGCAAGAACCTCCTCTTCAACTCTGGCAGTTGCTCTTCAATCTCTGTATCTCCAATGGTCTTCATCTCCTCAAGTCTTCAGCTCTCCCAAGTCCCCAGACAATCCCAATACCCAAGCAAGCAAGCAATAATCCCCAGAGGGCACACCACACCAGTCAATCAGATACAACAGCAACTAATAGCAGTAGGGGAATCCTGACTTTTTCTAAGGGATCTAATAACTACCCATAGCCCCTATAGTCCCATAACTAAACTAGTCAAACCCTAAGTCCTAAGGGAAAAGAATCAAATCTCCTAAGTCATCACTTAAAACCCTAGTTTTTATTCATGTTATTCACACTTACACTAAGCACCTAAATTTAATTTCTAAAAATGGGAACTAAATTGAATCTACAAGCTCAATGTCTAACCTAAACAACCTAAAAAAAATGGATGAAAAATATTGAAGCAATTAATAGAACAAAAAATAACAAAATCATGTATGAAATGAAATTATGTAAAATGTTATTTATTTAGAAAATATGGGAAAAATATCAAATAAAAAATAAAATGCCATTTTTATTTTTTATAATTTTCTTGACATCCTAAAGAAAAATATGCAAAAAGAATGAATTAAAAATGATGATTTTTCTATTTATTATGAATTTTTAAAAATGAATGAAAAATGAAAAGAAAATAATAAAGAAAATATAAAGAAATAGCCAGAGGGGGTGAGAATAGTAAGCAATTCATGTTCAGCGCGTTGGGCCTGCTAACTTGGGGGGTGCGAATAGCTGTCTGAGCCCAATCCCCCCAATTAGTGAAACGGTGCGTTTTAGTTTTTAAATTTTCCCACCAGACTGAAGTTTTAATCGTGGCCGTTGGATGATTTCCCCAAGTCAAAGGTCCACCCTCAATCGTATGGCCACCAACCCTTCTTCAACCTCCAGCCATTTAGGGTTTCAGAAACCCTTCCCATGCACGATAATTCCATCTCTTCATGCTCTCTCCACACGCCATGAAAACACACAATGTAAAAAACAAAACTCCTCCATTTCTTTCCCTCTACAAGTCTGTGGTCATAGCTTCCATTAAAAATCACACAATCAGCCAATTCGCAGAAGGTAACAGATGGAAACCACCATTAGTGCCTGATATGAAACCTCTCCAATTCTTCACAAAACTCATCCTAAGCTGATCCATACTTCCTCATGATCATAACATGCTATTCTACTAACATTTTCGTGCCTTAATCCAAGAGTTAAGAGCCTCAACAGAATTACTACCTCATGTTCAAACTTCATGAAACTTCTCTAAAATCACCACAACCAGTCATCTACCTATGCTTAACCGTTCTATGCTATCAAAACCCTGAGATTCTACCTAAACTAAGCAATTCGAACAGAATACAAACCTGGTGTAATTCCTTGATACAGGTGTTGAGATCTTCAAATCAACTGCTTGTGATGAAGGGAATGTGATCAGTAGGCTTGGTGATTACTTCTGTATGCAACAAGTGTGGTTCTAGAGCCTTGAATTACTCACTTCCAAAGTTCATGCCTCTTGGATGATAATGGTGAATGGTTCAATTCCTTCCTCAATTTGACAAATGAAAGTATGGATTCTGATCCTTGTGAGATGATGATGAAGACTCAATCAAGAATGTTGAAGATTGGTGAGAAATTGTGGGAGTTTGAGAAGCTTATGCAAGAATGGGAAAATGAATGGAAATTGAGATTGTTGGACAAATGGGAGCACCAACCCTTGCATGAATCAGCTTGTATGAATATATAGATGATGTTGGAACCTCCTAGAACATTGGAGAAACTTCCCTTGCATTTTTCCTTTTCAATTTGGATTATGTTACTTTCAATTCAAGCAACCATGGATAACTCACAAATTATGAACTAAGCTCAAAATTCCACTTTAGCCAATGTCTTTAAAATGCCTTTTCCATTCAAAATGACCTATAATTTTGCATCATTTGGCCAAGATATGAAAAATATCATTTTTTAAGCCATTTTTCTTCATTAAATTTACCAATTTTGAAACCTTGTGCTATGGACATTTCCAATCTCTCATGGTCACTTTTCTAGACTCAAAATGTCATTTGGAGCAAGTTTGATGTTGTAAGTTTTTCCATTTGAGGCCTCCTTGTATGAGTTTTGGACATGGGTTAAAATGACCTGTAATTCACAAATGACCAAAATACTCTTTGCTTGCCAAGACCATAAGTTGAGTTCCACACATCATATGAAGGCATACTATACCATTATAGAAAGCTAAGACAATGAGGAACAATTATTATGTTGACCATAAATTCATTTGAAATCTCCTTGAGGGGTAAAAGTTGCTTGGAAGTCAAGTCACTTTCACCGACAAAATTTCAGATACCTCAGATGACCCGTAACTTGCAAGGACCATAACTTGAGTTCTATAAATCTTCTTGATGTCTTCAAACACTCAAATTAAAGGTCTTGAGATCCTCTACAAGTTTCATGTTGGCCAAGGATCCATTTGAAGCTTGCATTTTGACTTACCTTGCTTGGAAATTTGACCTAAACTAGGGGATTTTACATAGAAACCCTAATTTAGAAACTCCTCTTCTCCTTGATTCCTCTTGATTTCTTCTTAGCATGACAACATATCCTTATTCTCCATGTCAAATGATGAACCCCACATCTCTCCAATAACCCTGAATGCCCTTAAATCAGTCAATTGACCTAGGGTTGACCTAGGGTTGACCCAGATGAAACCCTAGTTGACTGTCTTCAACTGTAATTCTTGTGACTTCACCAATGACTTGTCTCCTTCTCCAAATGACTTTCTAAGTCCTCCAAGATGTCTAGATACTCCCCATTCTCAGCCCACAACTCACCATTTCTTTGTTGATCCTCAGACACCCTCAGTTAGGAGATAGATGAACTGCTTGATCCATTGACTTGATAGCTTCCAAATTCTTTTCTGATGACTTGAATGAGATTGAATCAGGATAATAACCTCTTGATAGGCCTCCAGAGATGAGAATAATGATTGGTCCCCCTGTTGTATGACTTGCTATGCTTATGCTATGCAGATGAGTAACCTATGTACATGGCCCTATATGCAAATGCTAATGCAATTGAAACATAAACCAAGTGAATAAGGTTGAGCAAATTTTAGGGTGCAACAGCTGCCCCTATTCAAGCGGCTTGGACCCGATTGGGTGAAGAGCTCGGAGCCTTCAGACATTCGCGGTATGAGACGGTTGAATACTAGGAACCCAGAAATTTGCCAACCGCAGAAATAAACTGCGCCACTGCTTGGGGAACGACATTCATCAGCTGAATTTAACTGTTACGGCAACCCACTGATCTCGTGCGACCGTGCTGGGGATAACAGATTGCTTGCTTGTCCACATTAGGACTCTGTCTGTCATCAATACGGAGAAATCTCAACTAGAACCTGTCCACGTTAGGACTCCACTTGCTGTTAACCCAGAAAAATCTCGGCAACTCCGCTGGGGGATATTCCAATACATCGTCCACGTTAGGAATAGACTCTTCCACATTAGGAATAACACCATCCACGTAAGGAATCATCTCTTCTGCATCTGTCCACGTCAGGACTATATTTTTCCACGTAAGGAATGCCATCTTAATCTGTCCACGTAAGGACTCCGCTCTTTCCACGTAAGGAATCCTCCTCCTATGTGTCCGCGTAAGGACTCAATCTTTTCCACGTAAGGAACACGATCTCCTTTCCCCGTAAGGAGCCAATTTTCTGATTTGTCCACGTAAGGACTCCCCTCTTTCCACGTAAGGACCTGAAGTTTCTCTTTCTCTTCCACGTAAGGAACACGCCTTCTTTCCACGTTAGGCATACTTCTTCTCCTGAATCCGTCCACGTCAGGACTAAATTTTCCACGTAAGGAAACTATCTTCTTCTCCCACGTTAGGAATAACTTCTTTGATCTGTCCGCGTCAGGACTAAACTCTTCCACGTCAGGAATAATCTCTTTCTTTCCACGTCAGGAATAAATTCGTCTTTCCACGTAAGGAAACCATCTTATTTCCACGTCAGGACCCATGTTTCGTCTTGATTTGTCCACGTCAGGACTCAGGCATCTTCGACCCGCTGGGGAAATAAAACTTGTCCATGTCAGGACTCACATCTCCTCTGTTGAGAAAGCAAAACTTGTACGCGTCAGGACTCACACCTTCGTCTGATCTGTCCACGTCAGGACCCACGCTTCGCCAACACGAAGAAAGATAACTGCTGAGAGTAAATGGTCCACGTCAGGACACCAACACGAAGAGTAATCAGTTTTGTCAACATCATGACTCCACATTCCACCAATTCCGAGAACCCGAGTCTGTCCACTTTAGGACTACTACATCTCATCAACCCAGGGGAATAAATCTGTCCACGTTAGGACGCCCACTTCTGAAGAGATCCCGTCAATATAGGGATAAATTGTCCACGTCGGGACCTAGTTCTCCATTGATCCCAACCCACAAACTTCTCAGCACCGACGTGACAGCGACTTTGAGGCGGACTCTACTGGGGATATCTGGAAACCAAACTACCGGACGCCTGTTCTGATAACCGGCGGTGGCCTCTGAAATTCTGATTCATGGAACCCCTGATGACAACTAACTCTGCCTGGGAATAAGAGAAACTTATCCTGATAACTCTGTGGGGAATACGGCCGAAACTGACATTATCATCGGATGTCCCGTGCCGAGGTCTTGAATGTTTGGTAGTTCATTTGAGCAAGAGCTCTCTCTACCTGAATTGCTAAAGTACAGAAACTGCTTCAGCAAAATAAATGCTGAAGATAATGCCGACTCCGCCGGGGATAGCCAGATGCTACAGAATTATTCCAGCAAAATAAATGCTGGAAGGGTGAAGTCAACCCTGCTGGGAAATTGGGAACTCAAACCAAACACCTTGTTGAGGTAACCCCCTGCTGGGGAATATAACTTTGCTGGGGAACAGCAGATGTGCATAGTATGATCGGACTTTCTACTGGAGAGTGAACTGATATTACACCGTATTCCTGACAAAATAAATGACATGATCCACCACCAACTCTGCTGGGGAGAGTCTTGATCTTCAAGTTCCACTGGGAGGAAAGAACACTTGCTGAAAAGAGATCTCCACTGGGGATGGGACGATTCTCTCGGGGGAAATCAACTGACTCCGTTGGGATAGAGTGAATGACCCTGCGGGGAAAGATGAACCTGTCTGAATACAGCTCACAGATATTAATCTTCTGAGGCTAAACCAACTCTGCTTGAGATACAATGTCTGAATACAGCCTACAATCTTGGAATCGCCAATTCTGTTGAGGATGAACGACTTTGCTGGATAATCCTTTTGCACAAGCTATGACTGGCTGAAGAGTTCGATCCTTCTTCAGGAAGAAACTGCATGACCTGCGTGAGGGCTGAGTCTTTCGTTATTGCAATCTTTTGATCTTCTTCCTCGTACAGTTATGAAACCTGCAACAACACAAACAAGACACGACAAGCCTGTGAAACCAAATCAATTCAGGTTAGTGACGTTATTTTCAGTTAATTCAAAGCTTTAGCAACTGTTGGCAAGGGCCAGTGACGTTATGCACATGCTAGTTTCATCAAACTTAGGCGTTAATCATGCACAAAACAGTAAAGAACAGTGTCAAGTACTGAATAACGTATTTTATTGATTGGGCCCCTGAATGGGCGGAATTTTTGTACACGGGATGTAACTCCTGAAAAGAGGAAGCTACACAAAGCAAATATACAAGTATACAAGTATGCCCAAGAAGCATAAATATTGACAGCTTAAATTTGTACACATGTCGGCAACGGGATGCAGATGAACACCACAGACTGATCCCCCCATGACTCGCCCGACTCTAATGTTTTCCCGGTATCCCCACTTCTGAAGCGATTGTATCAGATAACTGACTCCTCAAATGTATTCTCCCGCATTGATGCTCATTGCAATTATCAAATTCGGACCGCAGTCATTTGCTTTTCAAATCCCTAACTTTTGCGTGAACCGCCCTTTACGGGTTTTCAGTTCACCGGGATACCCCTTTTTGCCGAAGTCGCCCAGTGTAGGTTTTCAACTTCGCGGGTGTACATTTTTTTCAATTTTATCCCTAATTTTTGCCCGAACCTTTCATTCTGTTTTTGGTTCGCCGGGATGCCCCATTTTTGCCTGGACTCTCTTTTTTCTGTCCAGCGGGTCTATTTTAAGCAAAGTATTTTTTAACTGCGTCCGAATTCACAGGCGACGTGAAGTCTTCACCGTCCATAGTGGACAACAAAAACGCTCCTCCTGAAAATACTTTCCTGACAACGTATGGCCCTTCGTAGTTGGGGGTCCACTTGCCCCTGTGATCTGCTTGCGGCGGGAGAATCCTTTTCAGCACAAGGTCGCCCGTCTGAAAGCTTTGCGGATGTATCTTCTTGTCGTACGCTTTCTTCATTCGGCTCTGGTACAAACGACCGTATGCTAGGGAAGCTAGCCTCTTCTCATCCATCAAACTCAGTTGATTCAACCTGTCCTTTACCCATTCGGCCTCGTCCAGCTGAACGTCTCGCAATACCCTCAGAGAAGGGATCTCAACTTCCAACGGTAGCACCGCTTCCATTCCGTATACCAACGAGAACGGAGTTGCCCCGGTTGATGTGCGTACCGTCGTACGATAACCGTGCAGAGCGAAAGGTAGCATCTCGTGCCAATCCTTATAGGTCACCACCATTTTCTGAACGATCTTCTTTATATTCTTATTGGCCGCCTCAACAGCGCCATTCATCTTGGGTCGGTAAGGGGAGGAGTTGTGATGTTCGATCTTAAAATTCTGACAGAGCTCCTTCATCATTTTGTTGTTCAGGTTTGAACCATTGTCCGTGATTATCCGCTCGGGGATCCCGTATCGGCAAATGATATCTCTCTTGATGAATCTGGACACCACTTGCTTTGTTACATTTGCGTAAGACGCCGCTTCCACCCACTTGGTGAAATAATCGATTGCTACTAAGATGAACCGATGCCCGTTAGAAGCCGTAGGCTCGATCTTTCCAATCATATCGATTCCCCACATCGAAAATGGCCAAGGTGATGACATCACATTTAGAGTACTCGAAGGCACATGGATCTTATCAGCATAGATCTGGCACTTGTGACACTTCCTTGCAAACTTGAAACAATCAGTTTCCATGGTCAGCCAAAAATAACCTGCCCGCAGCAGTTTTCTCGTCATAGCATGCCCACCAGCATGCGTACCAAAGGTACCTTCGTGTATTTCCTCCATGAGCATCTTTGCCTCTTTTTCGTCTACACAACGCAACAGCACCAAATCGTGGTTTCTTCTGTACAAGACGCCATCCGGATTCAAATAGAAATTACCCGCTAATCTCCTGAGAGTCTTCTGATCTTGACTGGATGCCCCAGCTGGATACTCCTTATTCTTCAGGAAATTAAGGATATCGAAATACCATGGTTTGCCATCAGATGCTTCATCAATAGCAAACACATAAGCTGGCCTGTCAAGCCGAGAGATGACGATTCGGGGAGCCTCATTCCAGAAGTTGACTTTGTACATGGAAGACAAAGTGGCCAGGGCGTCAGCCATTTGATTCTCTGCCCGCGGTACGTGATGCAATTCAACCTTGTCGAAGAAAGGCAACAATCTCCTTGCATAATTCATGTAATGTATCAAGTTAGGCTGCCGCGTCTCCCATTCCCCTTTTATCTGATTCACCACCAGAGCTGAGTCTCCGTATACGTCCAGGTGTTTGATTCGCAAATCAATGGCTTCTTCAAGCCCCATTATACAAGCTTCGTATTCGGCCTCATTATTGGTAACAGCAAAGGTCAGTCGGGCAGTAAACGGGATGTGCGACCCGTGTGGCGTGGTGATGATTGCCCCTATTCCGCTACCGTAAGCATTCACGGCTCCGTCAAATATCATCTTCCATTTGGAACCCAACTCTGGTCCCTCGTCTGGCAACGACTCTTCACAATCTTTCATCTTTAGGTACATGATATCCTCGTCAGGAAAATCAAACCTCATCGATTGGTACTCTTCAATAGGCTGCTCCGCCAAATACTCAGACAGCACACTCCCCTTTATAGCCTTCTGCGAGACGTATTGAATATCATATTCAGTCAAGACCATCTGCCAACGGGCAATTCTACCTGACAACGCCTGCTTTTCAAACACATATTTGATAGGATCCATCTTCGAGATGAGCATGGTTGTATGATTCAGCATGTACTGCCTCAAACGCTTGGCGGCCCAGGCTAGCGCGCAACAAGTTTTCTCCAGCATTGAATACCGAGATTCACAATCTGTAAATTTCTTACTCAGGTAATAGATCGCATGCTCTTTTCTCCCTGTCTCGTCGTGTTGACCGAGAACACAACCCATGCTTCCCTCAAGAACCGTCAAATACATTATCAAGGGTCTACCTGCCACTGGGGGTATCAAAATAGGAGGCTCCTGCAAATACTGCTTTATTTTATCGAACGCCTTTTGACAATTTTCGTTCCACGTTACTGCCTGATCTTTCTTCAACAGCTTGAATAATGGTTCACACGTGGCCGTTAGGTGAGATATGAACCGAGCAATGTAGTTCAACCTCCCTAAAAACCCGCGCACCTCTTTCTCTGTTTTAGGCGTCGGCATTTCTTGAATCGCTTTTATTTTAGCAGGATCGACCTCTATTCCTCTTTCGCTTACGATAAACCCCAGGAGCTTACCCGATCTCACCCCGAAGGTGCATTTGTTAGGGTTCAGCCTCAGCCTGAACTTCCTAAGCCTTTTAAATAGCTTCAGCAGATTCACCAGATGTTCCTCCTCCGTCTGGGATTTGGCAATCATATCGTCAACATAAACTTCGATCTCTTTATGCATCATGTCATGGAAAAGAGTCGTCATCGCACGCTGATATGTTGCCCCAGCATTTTTTAAACCGAAGGGCATCACTTTATAGCAAAATGTTCCCCAGGGCGTTATGAAAGTGGTCTTCTCCATATCCTCTGGCGCCATTTTAATCTGATTATAGCCTGAAAAGCCATCCATGAAGGAGAATACGGAGTATTGAGCAGTATTATCAACTAATACGTCAATGTGAGGAAGGGGAAAATCGTCTTTTGGACTTGCTTTATTCAAATCTCTATAATCCACGCACATTCGAACCTTGCCATCTTTCTTTGGCACTGGTACTATGTTGGCAACCCATGAGGGATACTTTGTCACAGCTAGGAACCCAACGTCCCACTGTTTTTGGACTTCCTCTTTGATCTTCACTGCCATATCTGGTCGAGTTTTGCGAAGCTTTTGCTTGACTGGCGGGCAATCTTCTTTCAGTGGCAGGCGATGCACAACCATGTCTGTATCGAGCCCTGGCATATCTTCATACGACCAAGCGAATACATCCGTATACTCTCGGAGCATTTCAACCAGTCTCCGCTTGATATCACTCTGCAGTGCGGCTCCGATACGAATATTCTTCTCAACCCCTTCCGACCCCAAGTTGATAATTTCGATGACCTCGTCGTGAGGCAGAATGGCTCTTTCCTCTTGCTTCACCAACCAAGACAGTTCTTCAGGAACATCACTATCTTCGACAACCTCTTCTTCGGCCTGAAATACCGGGTGCTCAAAGTCGGGACGAGTCATAGGTGGTTCAAGGATGTCATCTGAACATGTTATCCTGCAAAAGGAATGGTTAAGTGCTTCAAAATGCGTATAAATCGAACAACCACGTTGCCGTTTTATTGAAAAATATAAAACAAGAGAGACAGGGATTACAGTATTTGCACATGAAAAACGCCATTTATTTAATGATTGACACGCAATGTTCATAACAACACAGCCCTAAACAAATCCTGAGGCCCCGGGCAATACATCAGATTATTCAACAATTAATAAAGCAAAGCATTACTGTTTAAAAGTCACGGGAACAAGCTCCTGAATAGACCAGTTGCATAGTCCTTGTCCTGGCGTGCTTGGCTGAATCCAGGCATCCATATCACAGTCGCTGTCTCCTTCGTCAGACTCCGAAGCAGCGTTGATGGTTTCATGGCACACTCCACTGGCAGAGATGGTGATTGGCCCTCTGAAACGGGGCGCTCCCACGGAAGGAGTTGATGACGACGGTTGGTATCCCAGCCCGAACCGGTCCATCTTCATAGGAATGTCCAGCACTTTGCCCCAGCCCTTTGCTTCCCCTGCTTCCACTAGAGCTTGAGCTTCTTTATACGATGAGACGGCTATTTCTGACGCTTTGCTCGACCCGGGACCTTTGTCCTTGATGCGCAAACCTTCAAATGCCTGGCAGGGTGTTTCGTGGATTTCTCCGTCGACCTCCACATATTTAAATGACGACAGATGGCTGACCAGGATGTCCTCTTCTCCGCACACGGTAACTACGCTGTCTCCGACCATATATTTTAACTTCTGATGCAGGGTGGACGTGACTGCCCCTGCCCCATGAATCCAGGGTCTTCCAAGCAAGCAGCTGTACACAGGCTGTATATCCATGATATAAAATTCAGTTGCAAACACTTCCGGCCCCACCTGTAGAGGCAATGTAATCGATCCAAAGACTGTTCTCCGCGTGCCGTCAAACGCTCTGACTACCAAGTCGCTGGGTGTGCACAAGATTCCTCTAACATCCAGCTTCATCATCGCCTTTTTGGGGAGCACATTCAAAGACGATCCGGTGTCGACCAATACGTGCGACATTACTGATCCTCTACACTCAACAGATACGTGCAGTGCCATATCATGATCTCTCCCTTTCGGGGTCAAGTCAAAATCAGTAAAGCCCAAGCTATGGCCTGCATTCACATGTGCCAACACTCCTTCCAACTGATTCACGGAGACGTCTTGGGGTACAAAAGAAGTATCCAGGACTTTCAGCAAAGCATTTCTGTGAGCTTCCGAACACAACAGCAATGATAGGATAGATATTTTGGACGGCGTCTGCTGTAGATGCTCCACGATTTTATAGTCACTTTTTCGAATCAAACGCATGAACTCTTCTACGTCTTTCGATGCCGATTCTTTGTCACTTGCTTGTGCCGGGACATTCTCAACCGCTTTCCCTTTCCCTCTCGTGAGTCTTTCGGCCTCCACTTCGGGGGATATAAAGATCCTACCACTTCTTGTCATACCTCCCGACCCAACAACATTATCCACAGTCTCGGTTGGCTGCTTATTAACATCAATTTTTATCCCGTCACAATACACCTCCAACCCATATGACCATGGGACTGCTTTCGTGCTCTCGTACGGGATTGGCCCGGCCTTAGTTATGGTGATCGGTGGGCGCTGAGCTGGTGCTGCGTTAGTGATCGTCTTTCGAGGAATCGTTACCGTGGCCACATCACTTCGACTATCTGTTACCGCCCTTGCAGGCTCTTCAGTTGCTGCCTGGTCAAACTGCAATATGCCTTCATTAATTAAAGCCTGAATGCCTTTCTTCAAATCATCACACCCCCCAGCTAGGGTCCAACATTCTAAGCAATACTCGTCACATCCCGGGTAAACACCCCCTTGCAACAGTCGGCTCTTTATCTCGCTCAGCGGCGTCTTCAAGTCTTCAACATTCATAATCAGATTCAACCCTTCCTCAGTCAGAATGGCGTTGGCCCCATGATTTGGCATGGGCTTCTGCACTATATTCGGACCTGCCGTTCCGAAATTGATAGTCTTATTATCCAAAAGATCCTGCACAACATGCTTAAAAGCATGGCAACCTTCTATATCGTGACCCGGAGCCCCAGAATGAAACTCACAGTGCCTGCTTGCATCGTAACCAAACGGGGGAGCTCCTGTTATCGGTGCCAGAGTTCTTTTCTCTACCAGGTTTAATCCCAACAATGTCTGCAACAAATCTGCATAGGTCGAGGGAGGCTTCTCAAACACTCTTCTCGGTTTACTACCCTGGAATCTTCGCTGAGCCTGCTGTGCCCCCTGCTGAGGCTGCTGCTGCTGTTGCATTGGCTGTTGCTGGACCGGTTGTTGTTGCTGGAGTGGTTGTTGTTGATACGGGATAGTAACACTCGCCACCTGCTGCGGCTGACGATATTGACCTCGTCCCCTGCCTCAGCCTCGGCCTCGCCCTCCAAATACTGCGCTTGCCTCGCCCTGACGGCGCCCACCATAAGCTTTCCTATTACTGCCAGATGCAATTGATTCCTTGACTTGAAACTTTCCTTGCTTAATGTTACGTTCAATCTTTTCTCCCATCAGAATTAGGTCTGAAAAACTGGCCAGAGACGTGTGAAACAGCATATCATGAAACAGACCTGTGAATGTGCCGACAAACATGTCATTCATTTCCTTATCTTCTACAGGCGGACGGACCCTGGCAGCCATATCGCGCCACCTTTGCGCGTACTCATTAAAGCTCTCCCCCTTCTTCTGCGACAGTCCCGCCAACTGGACCCGATTGGGTGCCAAGTCGCTATTATACTTGTAGTGAGCTACAAACGCCTCCGCCAATTGCTTCCATGTCTTGATATCAGTTGGCTCCAACCCCATGTACCATTCTAGGGAAGGCCCCGACAGACTATCTTGAAAGAAATGCATTAGCATTCTTTCATCAGTTGAGTATGCAGACATCTTTCTGTAATAAGCTCGTACATGCACTTTCGGACATGTGTCCCCTTTATACTTATCGAACGCAGGAGCTTTGAATTTGATTGGCACTCTTAAGCCAGGTACCAAGCCCATTGTTGCCATGTCCAAACCCACAGCACTTTGGTTCAGGACTCCCCTCATCTGCTCTTCCAGCATTCTGATCTTCTGGGAGTCATCCATAGGCCCTTCGAAACCTCCGTCGGAGAAAGCGTCCTCCTGCTGATCTTCTTGCCACATACCATTTCCAGCTCCATGCCCATCATATCCATTATTACGTCCAGCTCTGATCTGATTCATCCCCGGACCTCGGCCTCTGTTGCCGTACCCTTGAACTCCTCCAGCAGGACCAAAAGCCATAAATCCTGCGCCGTTTCCATTTCCAAAACCTCCGTAGCCCTGATTGGCCACACCATAACCATCTTGCCCAAAGCCTTGAGCATTGAAACCATATTTCCCAGTGTTATCGAATCCCTGATCGTTGAATCCGAATCCGGTGTTGACAAAGTCGTTGCCTCCCATATTATCACCCATGTTGATATCACCAAGCCCAACGTTATGGACAGCAGTCTCGTTTCCAACTCCGACGTTACCATTCACAGCAGCGGTAGCGTTGTTGATGTTAGCAGCAGGTATATTGACTACAGGTGGAGCCACTGGCGTGGGAGTGCCGTCTCCGTGAACAGTATCGACCCGTACGGACTGATGATCCTCATTACCGTGACCAGCATTTCGGGCCAACAAAGGCTGGACCATGGCCTGCAAATTCTCCTGCCCTTTTGCAATAGCTTCCATGGTCTACATGAAGAGAGCGAGCTTCTCGCGCACATCTTGCATCTCGTTCTGCATTTGATCCATGATTCTTCGACAGTTGGTGCGGGTAGAGTAGCGGTGCGGGTGCTGATCTGCAATCCTGAAAAGTACCTGGCACAGAGCAGGACATAAGACACTTATTCAAAGATTACCTGTAATGCAATATGAATATGAATGCAACGCAATGTGCCTGTGCATTAGGGAAATTCATTCCCCCAGTTCTAGTGTGAAGGTGCCAGTGCGGTGACAGTGCTGACAATAGGAATATCGGAGCTGAATCATAGAAAGCCTCATATATTGCAGGGAAAATCAATAAGCCCAAAGTACAATATCACTGAGAGTACAAAGAAGGCATGACCTCAACCAACAATCCTGGTGATGGTCAGCACTAAAGCATACAAGTTACTATATGAAATGATCAAATCCACCCAAAAGTCTGGTACTCTTCTATCAACTTCTTGGTCTCTGGATGGCTTGGTCGATCAAGCAGCCCTTCAACAAGTTGGTTTCTCTTCTTAAGAACACGGCGCACGTCTTCAGCAGTTTCTTCCCATGTTGCTTCTCCGAAGCAATCTTCTAGCTTTCGCTTCTGAGACACCGCTTCATCTCTGCATTTGATTGCCTTGTTCAGTGCATGCTGGACACTATACCGGGTCATCACTTCTTCCTCACACTTCTTGATGCTAGACTTCAACTTCTCTTCGAGGTCGGAGATTTGCTGCTTCAGCTTGTCTTCTCTCATCTTATTGTTGGTGAGAGTAGCATTCCAAGTCTTATTGCAAGAGGAGATTTCTCGGTGTGCTGCGTCAAGCGCCTTCTTTTTGGCTTCCAGCATGTTATGGGAGCTTCTGAACTCTTGCCCCAGACGTTCGCGCTTCTTCTTTTCTTCGGTCAACTCAGCCCCTAACCTGTTTAACAGCTCAATTTGTTGTTGGAAAGCATATACGGCCTTGTTTTTCTCACTGCGTACTTGAGCTAGCTCTTGCTCTAACCCTTCGTTGATCTTCATCAAGGCTTCCTTTTCCTTCACAACTTGCTCGTAGGCCTCCCTAGAAACAGTAGTTGGCTCTTCTGCCGGGACGGGAACAGTGACGGGTGCAGCGGGAAATGGCATTAATAACTGACTTGCTCTCTCCCGGATCCAAACCCTGTAAGGTTCATAAGCCTGGCAATCGTTCTTACCTAACAGTGGCTTCCCTTTGCGGTTAATACGTGTCCAGGCATGTTGCAACTTGGCTAATAACTCCCCTTTCACGTCACCTGTGAAGTACAGAGATTCCCGTACTTCTTCCTCCTGAGGTGGATTCTTCAGTGCATATCCGAACTGACGAATGAATAGAGAAGGGTTGTAATTGATACACCCTTTTCTTCCTATCAGCGGCACATTAGGGTACCCAGAACAGCTGAAGATGAGCTCAGATCCCAACAGGTCTCGATCAAACCACACAACGTCTTCGGAATATAGCCTCATCAGGCGCTCTGACCAACTGGCTGAGGTTGCACTGTCCACAAATGGTCCCTTCATGGGGAGATGACTTTTGAACCACATATTTAATAGAGGAGCACAGCAGTAAACAACTTTTCCCCTTCGGTTTTCGTTCTTGTAGTGCAATGAGTGGTAGAAGTCTCCGATCAACGTTGGCACTGGGTTGCCTGCAGCAAACAGATAGAAAGCATCCAGATCTATGAAGTTGGGCAAGTTAGGAAACAGCACAATTCCATAAATGCATAAAGCCAAAATAGCATTGAAAACCACCCAACAGCCGTTCTTGGCGTACTCTTGAGCCTTGCCAACCAGAAAATCTAGAGAGAAACCGGGAACCCCAAGCCAAGAAGTCACCAACAACTCAGCAGCATTCATATGCAAGGCTTTGGCTAAGTCCTCCAACTTGGGCTCAGCAGCAGAGTGAATAAAGGGAACCTTGTTCTGCACGGGAAGCTCAGTAAACTCCACATAGTCCTCAATGGTAGGCCCTAGAATGAAGTCAGCAAACGTAAAGCATCTCAATGCGGGGTCATAGAACTGCATCAAGGTGTACAGCCCATTCATCTCATCAGCAGTGGGCTTGCAGACTAATCTCAGTAATCTCCCATGACTCATTCTGAAGCTTCTTCTAACCTCCTCATCAGCAAGAGATATCAGACCAAGCAAAGAAGTAATATCAGGTGTCGGTAGCTTATACGCAACTGTCTTCCTCAAACCGGCCATGATCAGAACTCAGAACTCTGGGTACTAGAACCGGGGAATATGCAAATGCACCTGCAGCACAGACACACGTTAGTGAAATGCAAGTGGTAATGGATATGCAGGCAATGCAATGCAAGTAACATGCAACAGGGACCAAAGCTGTAGCTGAATAGCCTGAACCCAATCAAGAAAGGTCTCAGCTAGACCATCCAGAAGTCATCAAACCCTGGTCTCAGACAGACCTAAAACAAAGCTCCAATACTGGCCTCTGACAGACCTCAAACCATAACTCCCACTGGTCTCTGGTAGACCTCAAATCACATCTCCAATTGGTCTCTGACAGACCTCAGAACACTCCAACTGATCTCTGACAGACCTCAGAACACCTCTCCAAATGGTCTCTGACAGACCTCCTAACTCTCCATAAATACCCAGGATCTCTGATCAAGAAATAACCGGTAGTCTGAAGGTCTAGTTACCTGCATAACCCCAAACCCTCTCACAGGTGGATGTCCTAGTAACTGACAAAGGTATGGCATCCTATGCGGTCGTCGGCGTCACAGACTTTCAGGGTTGATGATACGATTCCCAGAAGGAGTGGCATCATCAAATCCTGAAGAGGCCTCACTTATCCAACTTCCAGATGATCGGTTCCCGGAGTCGACAATTCAGCTGACCAACAACCCCTTCGACCCAAAGGGTAGAAAAAGAAGCCAACCAGAAGAACCTCGTCCGAGTGTAGATTTCATGAGACACTAATGCAAGCAAAGCCGACACGCGCCCACTACTTTCTACTCTAATTCTAGGGTCACTCAAGCCCAGGTCCGGCTTCTCACTCAATATCAGAACACCCGTCACCCCCCAATACAGCAATAATAAACAATATACATAATGCTGAAAATAAAGGTCAGAAATATAAATCCATACAAAATCCTCGACGGGAAAACAAGCGTTAGGATTGACTCTCCTAAGGGACGTTGGGTCCCAAATGCATAAGCACTATCGCAGTCCTTAGCAGCCAGGGGACGTTGGATCCCCAGCAGAGTCGCCAGCTTCGCTACTGCGAAAATCAGCGCCGGCTGAACAGAAGAGTCGCCACCGTGCGTTATTTATCCCACGGGAGGGAAAGGAAACGCTCAGAGTAAACCTCGCACAACACGGGAAAGGTATGGTCGTCGCAACCAAAACCTGGATTCGGGAGTCGGTTACGCAAGGGGAAGGTATTAGCACCCCTCACGTCCGTCGTACTCGACGGGATCCATGCTTGTTTTCGGGTATGGATTGTTATTCTATCTAAACTATAGGTCAAGGGTTAAAAAGAGAATAAAATGAAAATAAAAATGACTCGGCAAAGTATCGCACTTTATGCCTACGTATTCTCACCTGGAACGAGAAATCAGAGTCTACGTAGTTCGCCTACCTACGGGAAAGGAGGGAAAGGTTGCTCGCTAGGATATCGCATCCTGTGCCTACGTACTTTCATACAGCATGAAAGATCAGAGCAAACGTAGTTCGGGCCACGTACGACACAAGTCTGTTTTGATTGTTTTTATTCCTTCTGAAAAAGGGTTTTGCTGATTACTGGTCCAAGCGGACAAAAATGACGTTTTGATGAGTTCACCTTCTTTTACGGAAGAAGTGTCTTTTATTGAGTTTGAAATCTTTATTGTGTTTTTCTGTTTGTTTTGAGAAAGAAAGAGACAGAACTCTAACCTACGGTTGCGAAGGGAAACAAACTAACCTAATGTTATCATGCATGGGTTAAGACCTAGTGTCTATCATGCTCCTCTCTTGCACAGAGAGAAACAGAGATCCTAAGGGATAGGCAGAAACAGAAACAATACCAGATATATACAGTAAAACAGTAAAATGCATGGATGCAACAGTACAAGCGAGGCAAGGGAGTTCCACTCAACCTCGAACCTAGAAAACAATAGGCAAAAGTGAACAGGATTCACTTTCAACCCAACAAGGGTAACCTGCAAACAATACAGTCCAGAAAACCAATCAATACATCATAAATGAAATACAGCAAAAACATCAACAACATCAGCAGCTCTGAATCAACATCCATCTTCAAGTCATCTCCAATCAGCTACAAGCTTCAGTCAACAGCAGTCTCTATCTTCACAGCCTTCAGGTAAGGGCTTTGATCATCAGTCTCCTATAAGCAATGGCCTTTCTTCAAGTCTCAGGCTCCAGGATGAACATCAGCCAACCAGATGAAGTGAATGAATGTTAGACAGTTAATTACCTACCAAGGGTGGTTCATCAACTGTTAACATTAAACAGAAAGTTTTCTCTCAAAAGTTCTATCTTTCAAATACATTCACTGATCCTTCCAAAGGAAGGAGGTGGATATTTGAAAGAGACTTTGAATCATAGAGAAAGGATAGAGGCAAACAAAGCCATCTATGTTTGAGAAGCAAGCTTTCTAATCTAGAGCTCTGCCTAGCTCCTAAACCCTAGTCTCCTCAGCAGTTGCTAGCAAGAACCTCCTCTTCAACTCTGGCAGTTGCTCTTCAATCTCTGTATCTCCAATGGTCTTCATCTCCTCAAGTCTTCAGCTCTCCCAAGTCCCCAGACAATCCCAATACCCAAGCAAGCAAGCAATAATCCCCAGAGGGCACACCACACCAGTCAATCAGATACAACAGCAACTAATAGCAGTAGGGGAATCCTGACTTTTTCTAAGGGATCTAATAACTACCCATAGCCCCTATAGTCCCATAACTAAACTAGTCAAACCCTAAGTCCTAAGGGAAAAGAATCAAATCTCCTAAGTCATCACTTAAAACCCTAGTTTTTATTCATGTTATTCACACTTACACTAAGCACCTAAATTTAATTTCTAAAAATGGGAACTAAATTGAATCTACAAGCTCAATGTCTAACCTAAACAACCTAAAAAAAATGGATGAAAAATATTGAAGCAATTAATAGAACAAAAAATAACAAAATCATGTATGAAATGAGATTATGTAAAATGTTATTTATTTAGAAAATATGGGAAAAATATCAAATAAAAAATAAAATGCCATTTTTATTTTTTATAATTTTCTTGACATCCTAAAGAAAAATATGCAAAAAGAATGAATTAAAAATGATGATTTTTCTATTTATTATGAATTTTTAAAAATGAATGAAAAATGAAAAGAAAATAATAAAGAAAATATAAAGAAATAGCCAGAGGGGGTGAGAATAGTAAGCAATTCATGTTCAGCGCGTTGGGCCTGCTAACTTGGGGGGTGCGAATAGCTGTCTGAGCCCAATCCCCCCAATTAGTGAAACGGTGCGTTTTAGTTTTTAAATTTTCCCACCAGACTGAAGTTTTAATCGTGGCCGTTGGATGATTTCCCCAAGTCAAAGGTCCACCCTCAATCGTATGGCCACCAACCCTTCTTCAACCTCCAGCCATTTAGGGTTTCAGAAACCCTTCCCATGCACGATAATTCCATCTCTTCATGCTCTCTCCACACGCCATGAAAACACATAATGTAAAAAACAAAACTCCTCCATTTCTTTCCCTCTACAAGTTTGTGGTCATAGCTTCCATTAAAAATCACACAATCAGCCAATTCGCAGAAGGTAACAGATGGAAACCACCATTAGTGCCTGATATGAAACCTCTCCAATTCTTCACAAAACTCATCCTAAGCTGATCCATACTTCCTCATGATCATAACATGCTATTCTACTAACATTTTCGCGCCTTAATCCAAGAGTTAAGAGCCTCAACAGAATTACTACCTCATGTTCAAACTTCATGAAACTTCTCTAAAATCACCACAACCAGTCATCTACCTATGCTTAACCGTTCTGTGCTATCAAAACCCTGAGATTCTACCTAAACTAAGCAATTCGAACAGAATACAAACCTGGTGTAATTCCTTGATACAGGTGCTGAGATCTTCAAATCAACTGCTTGTGATGAAGGGAATGTGATCAGTAGGCTTGGTGATTACTTCTGTATGCAACAAGTGTGGTTCTAGAGCCTTGAATTACTCACTTCCAAAGTTCATGCCTCTTGGATGATAATGGTGAATGGTTCAATTCCTTCCTCAATTTGACAAATGAAAGTATGGATTCTGATCCTTGTGAGATGATGATGAAGACTCAATCAAGAATGTTGAAGATTGGTGAGAAATTGTGGGAGTTTGAGAAGCTTATGCAAGAATGGGAAAATGAATGGAAATTGAGATTGTTGGACAAATGGGAGCACCAACCCTTGCATGAATCAGCTTGTATGAATATATAGATGATGTTGGAACCTCCTAGAACATTGGAGAAACTTCCCTTGCATTTTTCCTTTTCAATTTGGATTATGTTACTTTCAATTCAAGCAACCATGGATAACTCACAAATTATGAACTAAGCTCAAAATTCCACTTTATCCAATGTCTTTAAAATGCCTTTTCCATTCAAAATGACCTATAATTTTGCATCATTTGGCCAAGATATGAAAAATATCATTTTTTAAGCCATTTTTCTTCATTAAATTTACCAATTTTGAAACCTTGTGCTATGGACATTTCCAATATCTCATGGTCACTTTTCTAGACTCAAAATGTCATTTGGAGCAAGTTTGATGTTGTAAGTTTTTCCATTTGAGGCCTCCTTGTATGAGTTTTGGACATGGGTTAAAATGACCTGTAATTCACAAATGACCAAAATACCCTTTGCTTGCCAAGACCATAAGTTGAGTTCCACACATCATATGAAGGCATAATATACCATTCTAGAAAGATAAGACAATGAGGAACAATTATTATGTTGACCAGAAATTCATTTGAAATCTCCTTGAGGGGTAAAAGTTGCTTGGAAGTCAAGTCACTTTCACAGACAAAATTTCAGATACCTCAGATGACCTGTAACTTGCAAGGACCATAACTTGAGTTCTATAAATCTTCTTGATGTCTTCCACCACTCAAATTAAAGGTCTTGAGATCCTCTACAAGTTTCATGTTGGCCAAGGATCCATTTGAAGCTTGCATTTTGACTTACCTTGCTTGGAAATATGACCTAAACTAGGGGATTTTACATAGAAACCCTAATTTAGAAACTCCTCTTCTCCTTGATTCCTCTTGATTTATTCTTAGCATGACAACATATCCTTATTCTCCATGTCAAATGATGAACCCCACATCTCTCCAATAACCCTGAATGCCCTTAAATCAGTCAATTGACCTAGGGTTGACCTAGGGTTGACCTAGATGAAACCCTAGTTGACTGTCTTCAACTGTAATTCTTGTGACTTCACCAATGACTTGTCTCCTTATCCAAATTACTTTCTAAGTCCTCCAAGATGTCTAGATACTCCCCATGCTCAGCCCACAGCTCACCATTTCTTTGTTGATCCTCAGACACCCTCAGTTAGGAGATAGATGAACTGCTTGATCCATTGACTTGATAGCTTCCAAATTCATTTCTGATGACTTGAATGAGATTGAATCAGGATAATAACCTCTTGATAGGCCTCCAGAGATGAGAATAATGATTGGTCCCCCTGTTGTATGACTTGCTATGCTTATGCTATGCAGATGAGTAACCTATGTACATGGCCCTATATGCAAATGCTAATGCAATTGAAACATAAACCAAGTGAATAAGGTTGAGCAAATTTTAGGGTGCAACAAGGTGTAATAAATCATTTCTTTTAGGAGTTGTAGTTTGAATTTTGGGGTATGGGACTATAGGGGTATTATGGGTAAATAATAGATCCCTTAGAAAAATTAGACTTCCCCTATTCTACTATTACTATTAGCATATTGCTTGTGTTTGCTTGATTGTGTGGGGTGCCCTCTCTAGGGTTATTATTTGACTGTGTGGGGTATTGGGCCTGCTTGGGGTTTGGGTTTGAGCTGAAGACTGTGCTGATGAAGCCCATTGAAGACAAAGAGAATGAAGACCAATTCCCAGAGTTGATGAAGAAATTCTTGCTGGCAGCTGTTGAGGAGTGTAGGATCTAGGAGTTAGGCAGAGCCCTAGAATAGCAACTTGATTCACAAACATGGAAGGTATTGTTTGCCTCCATTCTTTCTCTATGATTCAAAGTCTCTTTTAAATATCCACCTCCTTCCTTTGGAAGTATTAGTGAATGTATTTAAAAGATAGAACTTTTGAGAGAAAATTGTCTGTATCATGTTAACAGTTAATGAGCCACCCTTGGTAGGCAATTGACTGCTTCACATCTTATTCATCTTGTTGACTACTGATCATCTTGGAGAGTGAGACTTGAAGAAAAGCCATTGAAGATAGAGACCTTGCTTGAAGGCTTGAAGATGAAGACTGATGCTTGCTTGAAGCTTGTAGATGGTTGAAGATGACTTAAAGACAGATGTTGATGAAGCTTGCTTTTTGCTGTTTACTTTCGCTGTTTATAATTTTTGATGTATTGTTTGAATTTCCCTGACTGTATTGTGTGCCATTTAACCTGTTAGGTTGAAAGTGAACCTTGTTCACTTTTGCCTGTTGTTTTCTAGGTTTGAGGTTGAGTGGGACTCCCTTGCCTCGCTTGTATTGCTGCATTCATGCATATTTTACTGCTTTATTGTATATATGCTATTGTTTCTGTTTCCGTCTATTCCCTTAGGATCTCTGTTTCTCTCTGCGCAGGAGAGGAACATGATAGACATTAGGTCTTAACCCATGCATGATAACATTAGGTTAGTTTAATTCCCTTTTAAACCATAGGTTAGAGTTCTGTCTCTTCTTTCTCAAAACAAACAAAAAACACAATAAATATTTCAAACACAATAAAAGACACTTCTTCCGTAAAAGAATGTGAACTCATCAAAACGTCATTTTTGTCCGCTTGGACCAGTAATCAGAAAAACCCTTTTTCAGAAGGAGATAAAATCAATCAAAACAGACTTGTGTCGTACGTGGCTCGAACTATGTTTGCTCTGATCTTTCATGCTGTATGAAAGTACGTAGGCATAGGATGCGATATCCTAGCAAGCAACCTTCCCCTCCTTTCCCGTAGGTAGGCGAACTACGTTGACTCTGATTTCTCGTTCCAGACGGGAATACGTAGGCATAAAGTGCGATACTTTGCCGAGTCATTTTATTTTCTTTTAACCCCAGACCTGTAGAATAGATAGAATAACAACTCGTACCAGAAAACAAGCGTGGATCCCGTCGAGTACGACGGACGTGAGGGGTGCTAATACCTTCCCCTTCCGTAACCGACTCCCGAATCCAGGATTTGGTTGCGATGACCATTCCTTTCCCGTCTTTGCGTTAGGTTTACCTCGAGTGTTTCCTTTCCCTCCGTTGGGATAAATAACGCACGGTGGCGACTCTTCTATTCAGCCGACGCCAATTTTCGCAGTAGCGACAGCTGGCGACTCTGCTGGGGAACCAACGTCCCTTAAGCGAGTCAATCCTAGCGCTTGTTTTCCTGTCGAGGATTTTGTATGGATTTACTTTTTCTGTCATTTACTTTCAGCATTATATCATTGTTATTATTGCTGTATTGGGGTGTGACGGGTGTTCTATGATTGAGAGATAAGTCGGACCTGGGCTTGAGTGCACTTAGAATTAGAGTAGAAAGTAGTGGGCGCGTGTCGGCTTTGCTTGCATTAGTGTCCCACAAAATCTACACTCGGACGAGGTTCTTCTGGTTGACTTCTTTTTCTACCCTTTGGGTCGAAGGGGTTGTTGGTTAGTTGGATTGTCGACTCCGAGAACCGATCATTTGGAAGTTGGCTAAGTGAGGCCTCTTCAGGATTTGATGATGCCACTCCTTCTGGGAATCGTATCATCAACCCTGAAAGTCTGTGACGCCGACGACCGCATAGGATGCCATACCATTGTCAGTTACTAGGACACCTACCTGTGAAAGGGGTTTGGGGTTATGCAGGTAACTAGACCTTCAGATACCGGTTTGTTTCTTGATCTGAGATTCTGGGTATTTATGGACAGTTGAGAGGTCTATCAGAGACCAGTTGGAGTTATGATATGGGGTCTGTCAGAGACTAGTCAGAGTTATGTTATGGGGTCTATCAGAGACCAGTGTTGGAGCTTTGTATTGGGTCTGTACAAGACCAGGGTTTGAGGAATTCTGGAGGGCATATCTGATACTCTTGATATGGTTCAGGCTTCTCAGCCATGGCATTTGGTCCCTGTTGCATCTACTTGCATTGCATTGCTTGCATAACCATTATCATTGCATCCCATTAACGTGTGTCTGTGCTGCAGGTGCATTTGCATATTCCCTGATTCTAGTGCCCCGAACTTCTTCTTATTGATCATGGCTGGTTTGAGGAAGACAGTTGCGTACAAGTTACCTACACCTGACATTATTCCCCTACTTGGTCTGATGTCCCTTGCTGATGAGGAGGTTAGGAGAAGTTTCAGGATGAGTCATGGAAGATTGTTGAGATTGGTCTACAAGCCAACTGCTGCTGAGATGAATGGGCTGTACACCTTGATGCAATTCTATGACCCTGCGTTGAGATGTTTCACGTTTGCTGACTTTATTTTGGGGCCTACTATGGAAGAATACGCGGAGTTTATCGAGCTGCCAGTATAGAATAAGGTTCCCTTTATTCACTCTGCCGTTGAGCCCAAGCTGGAGGACTTAGCTAAGGCCTTGCACATACACGCTGCTGAACTATTAGTGACTTCTTGGCTTGGGGTTCCAGGTTTCTCCCTTGATTTTCTGGTTGGCAAAGCTCAAGAGTACGCCAAGAGCGGGTGCTGGATAGTCTTTAATGCTATCTTGGCTCTATGCATCTACGGAATAGTGTTGTTTCCCAACTTACCCAATTTCGTGGACTTGGACGCTTTTCATCTGTTTGCTGCTGGCAACCCGGTACCCACTTTGATCGGAGATCTCTATCATTCATTGCACTACAAAAATGAAAATAGAAGAGGAAAGACTGTTTACTGTTGTGCGCCGCTGTTGAGCATGTGGTTTAAGAGCCATCTCCCCCTGAAAGGACCTTTCGTAGATAGTGCAACTACAGCTGATTGGCCAGAGCGCCTGATGAGACTATCTTCTGAAGACATTGAGTGGTTTGACCGAGATTTGCTGGGGTCTGAGCTTATTTTCAGTTGTTCGGGGTATCCTAATGTTCCTTTGATAGGAAGAAAAGGGTGTATCAATTACAACCCATCTCTGTTCGTTCGCCAGTTTGAATATGCGTTGAAGAACCCACCTCAGGAGGAGGAAGTACAGGAATCTCTGTACTTCACCGGTGATTTGAATGGAGAGTTACTAGCCAAGCTTCAGCATGCCTGGATGCGTATCAACTGAAGAGGGAAACCACTGTTGGGGAAGAATGATTGTCAGGCTTATGTACCATACAAAGTTTGGATCCAAGAGAGAGCAAGACAGTTGCTGATGCCATTTCCAGCTGCACCAGTCCCTGTTCATATTCCGGTGGAAGAACCAACCACTGTTACTATGGAGGCCTACGAGCGAGTTGTAAAAGAAAAAGAAGCTTTGATGAAGATCAATGAAGGGTTAGAACAGGAACTGGCTCAGATGCGTAGTGAGAAGAACAAGGTTGTGCATTTTTTCCAACAGCAGATCGAGTTAGTAAATAGGCTAGGTGCTGAATTGACTGAAGAGAAGAAGAAGCGTGAACGCCTGGGGAAAGAATTCAGAAGCTCTCATGACATGTTGGAGTCCAAAAAGAAAGCACTCGATGCCGTCCACCGGGAAATCTCTTCTTGTAACAAAACGTGGAATGCTACGCTAACCAACAACAAAAAGAGGGAAGACAAATTGAAGCAGCAAATTTTTGAACTCGAAGAACAGTTGAAGGCTAGCACTAAGAAGTACGAAGAAGAGGTAATGTCCAGATATAGTCTCCAAAACGCATTGAACAAGGCCATCGAAGGAAAGAAAGAAGCTGTGTCTCAGAAGCGGAAGCTAGAGGATCGCTTCGGAGAAGGGGCATGGGAGGAATCTGCTAGTGATTTGCGGCGTGTTCTCAAGCGAAGAGATCTACTTGTTGAGGGTCTGCTTTCCCGACCAAGTCATCCAGAGACTAGGAAGTTACTAGAAGAGTACCAGGCTTATGGGTGTACTTGACCATTTCATGTATTAATGTGGATGCTTTATTTGCATTTGTGCTGACCATCACCAGGACTGTTGGTTGAGGTCATGCCTTCTTATTGTACGCATTGATATTGTATTCTGGGCTTAATGGATTTCTCTGCAATATATGAGGTGTTTTCTATGATTCGGCTCCGAACATCGTATTGCTGTCACTGTCACCACACTGGCACATTCACACTAGAATCGGGGAATGATATTCCCTAATGCACAGACACATATTGCATTGCATTCACATTCATATTGCATTACAGGTGATTATTTGAACGGTATCTTATTTCTTGCACTGTACCAGGTCTTTTCAGGATTGAAAGTCAGCGCCCGCACCGATACTCCACTCGTACCAACTGCCGAAGAATTATGGATCAGATGCAGAATGAAATGCAAGACATGCGTGAGAAGCTGACACTATTCATGCAAACAATGGAGACTATTGCGAAAGGCCAGGAGAATTTGCAAGCTTTGGTGCAGCCTCTGTTGGTAAGAAATGCTGGGCACGGAAATGAAGACCATCATTCTGTGCGAGTTGACACTATTCACGGGGATGGTACCCCCACACCAGTGGCTCCACCTGTAGTAAACATACCTGCTGCCAATGTGAACAACGGCGCCGCCGCCGGGAACGGTAACGTTGGAATCGGTAACGAGACTGTCGTCAACAACGTTGGGCTCGGAGATGTGAACCTGGGTGATAATATGGGAGGTAATGGCTTCAGTAATAATGGATTCGACTTCAATGACCAAGGGTTTGATCATGCTGGGAAGTACGGCTTCAACGCTCAAGGCTTCGGGCAGGACGGATTTGGTATGACTAATCAGGGTTATGGCGGATTCGGAAATGGAAATGGCGTTGGGTTAATGGCTTTTGGGCCTGCAGGAGTCGCTCCGGGACATGGTAACAGGGGGCGAGGCCCTACAATGAATCAGACTAGATTTGGCCGTAACAACGGGTACGATGGATACGGAACTGGGAATGGTAATTGGCAAGAAGACCAGCAAGAGGATGCTTTCTACGGTGGAGGTTTCGAAGGTCCTATGGATGACTCTCAGAGAATCAAGATGCTCGAGGAGCAGATGAAGGGGGTCGTAAATCAAAGTGTTGTTGGCTTAGATATGACAACAATGGGTCTGGTGCCTGGCCTGAGGGTGCCAATCAAATTCAAAGCTCCCACATTCGACAAGTATAAGGGGGATACCTGTCCAAAAGTGCACGTGCGGTCATACTACAGAAGGATGTCGGCGTATTCAAACGATGAGAGGATGCTAATGCATTTCTTTCAAGATAGCTTGTCTGGTCCTTCCCTTGAGTGGTATATGGGGCTGGAACCAACTCAGATAAAGACGTGGAAGCAGCTGGCTGAAGCATTTGTGGCTCACTATAAGTACAACAGCGACTTGGCACCCAACCGGGTCCAATTGCAGGGGTTGTCCCAGAAGAAGGGCGAGAGCTTCAAAGAGTATGCGCAGAGATGGCGCGACACGGCTTCCCGAGTTCATCCCCCTCTAGAGGACAAAGAAATGAATGATATGTTCATAGGAACATTCACTGGCATGTTTTATGACAAGTTGTTTCATACTTCTTTGGGCAGTTTCTCAGACTTAATCCTGATGGGAGAGAAGATTGAAAGTAACATTAAACAGGGGAGATTCCAAGCTGAGGAATCCACTGCAGCTGGCAGTAACAGAAGGGCTTTCGGTGGGCGCCGTCAAGGTGATGCAAACGCAGTGTTTGGGGGCCGAGGCCGAGGCCGGGGCAGAGGCCGAAACCAGTACAATCAGCCGCAGCAGGTGGCAAGTGTTACTATTCCATTTCAGCAACAACCAATACAACGACAACAGCAACAGCAGCTACAACAGGGGGGCACATCCTGCCCAGTGCATAGTCCAGGGGGGCAAACCAAGGAGGGTGTTCGAAACGCCTCCTTCAATGTATGCAGAATTGCTACAGATGTTACTGGGTTTGAACCTGGTGGAAAAGAGAACTCTGGCGCCAATAACAGGCACTCCTCCGTACGGTTACGATGCAAGCAGGCACTGTGAATTCCACTCCGGGGCTCCTGGCCACGATGTAGAGGGTTGCCACGCGTTCAAGCATGTGGTACAGGATCTATTGGATAGTAAGGCTATCAATTTTGGACAGGCGGGTCCGAACATAGTGCAAAAGCCCATGCCCAACCATGGGGCAAACACCATTTTAACCGAGGAGAGTTTGAACTTGATTATGAATGTTGACGACCTAAAGACACCGTTGTGCGAGATAAAGAGTAGGTTATTACAAGGTGGTGTGTATCCAGGTTGCGACGAGTATTGTTTAGAGTGTTGGACCCAAGCTAGGGGTTGTGATGAATTGAAGAAGGGTATTCAGGCTTTAATAGATGGAGGCACGTTGCAATTCGACCGAACGGCAGTTGAAGAACCTGCAGAGGTATTAGCAGACAAGCAAAGTGATGTAGCTACTGTGACGATTCCCCGAAAAACGATAACTATAACGGCGCCGGCCAAGCGACCGCCGATCACTATCACCAAGGCAGGACCAATCCCTTATAAGAGCACTAAGGCAGTCCCCTGGACCTATGGATTGGAAGTGTACTGTGATGGGGTGAAAATTGATGTTAGTAAACGGCCAGTTGAGGTTGTAGACAACGTCGTCGGTACCGGAGGTATGACAAAAAGTGGGAGAATCTTCATATCGCCTGAGGTAGAGGCTGAACGACTGGCGAAAGGAAAAGGAAAGATGAATGATAATGTCCCGGTGCAGAGGAACGAAAAAGAAACGGCATCAAAGGATGTAGAAGAGTTCATGCGCCTTATTCACAAAAGTGATTATAAGATTGTTGAGCATCTTCAATAGACGCCGTCAAAGATATCCATACTGTCGTTGCTATTGTGTTCTGAAGCTCACAGAAATGCATTGTTGAAAGTTCTGGATACGTCCTTCGTACCCCAAGATGTTTCCGTGAATCAGCTAGAGGGGGTGTTGGCGCATGTGAACGCGGGCCATAGCTTGGGCTTTACAGATTTTGATTTGACCCCGAAGGGGAGAGAGCATAATATGGCGTTGCACGTCTCAGTTGAGTGTAGAGGATCAGTCATGTCTCATGTACTGGTAGATACCGGATCGTCCTTAAATGTGCTGCCTAAGAAGGCGATGATGAAACTAGATGTCAGGGGAATCATGTGTACGCCTAGTGACCTGGTGGTCAGGGCATTTGATGGTACACGAAGAACAGTCTTTGGATCCATAACGTTACCTCTACAGGTGGGACCGGAGGTTTTCGCAACTGAATTTTATATTATGGATATCCAGCCAGCATACAACTGCCTTCTCGGACGACCCTAGATCCATGGGGTTGGGGCAGTCACATCTACCTTGCATCAAAAGTTGAAATACATGGTAGGGGACAGTGTGGTCACAGTCTGTGGAGAAGAAGATATATTGGTCAGCCATCTGTCATCATTCAAGTATGTAGAAGTCGACGACGAGATTCATGAAACACCCTGTCAAGCCTTTGAAGGGTTGCGCATCAAAGACAAAGGTCCCGGGCCGAGTAAAGCGTCAGAGGTAGCCGTCTCGTCATATAAGGAAGCTCAAGCTCTAGTGGAGACTGGTAAGACAAAAGGATGGGGCAAGGTGCTGGATATTCCCGTGAAGATGGACCGATTTGGGCTGGGATATCAACCGTCGTCATCAACACCTGCTGTGGGGGCACCCCGTTTCAGAGGACCGATAACCATCACAACTAGTGGAGTGTGTCATGAGGCCATCAACACTGCTTCAGATTCTGAAGAAGGAGACAGTGACTGCGACATGGACGCCTGGATTCAGCCAAGCGTGCCAGGACAAGGATTATGCAATTGGTCTATTCAGGAGATTGTTCCTGTGACTCACAAACAGTAATACTTTGTTTTCTTAATTGTTGAACAATCTGGTGTCTTACCCGAGGCATCATGATTTTGCTTAGGGCTGTGTTGTTATGTACATTGCATGTTTAATCATTAAATAAAAGGCGTTTTTTCATGTACAAATATTGCAATCTCTATTTTTCCTGTTTTGTGTTTTACAATAAAATGGCAACGTGGTTATTCGCTTTATACGCATTTTGAAGCATTTAACCATTCCTTTTGCAGGATAACATTTTCAGATGGCATCATTGAACCGCCTATGACTCGTCTCGACTTGGAGCACCCGGTATTTCAGGCCGAAGAAGAGATTGTCGAAGATGGCGACGTGCCCGAAGAATTGTCTTGGTTGGTAAAGCAAGAAGAACGAGTCATTCTGCCTCATGAGGAGGTCATCGAAATTATTAACCTGGGGTCGGAAGGGGTTGAAAAGAACATCCGTATAGGAGCTGCACTGCAGAGCGACGTCAAGCGAAGACTGGTTAAAATGCTCAGAGAGTATAGTGATGTGTTCGCTTGGTTATATGAAGACATGCCTGGGCTTGATACAGATATGGTTGTGCACCACCTGCCGTTAAAAGAAGAATGTCCGTCGGTCAAGCAGAAGCTTCGCAGAACTAGACCCGATATGGCAGTGAAAATTAAGGAGGAGGTCCAAAAGCAGTGGGATGCTGGTTTCCTAGCTGTTACAAAATATCCCTCATGGGTCGCTAATATTGTACCAGTGCCAAAGAAAGACGGTAAAGTGAGAATGTGCGTAGATTACCGAGATTTGAACAAAGCGAGCCCGAAAGATGATTTTCCGCTTCCTCACATCGATGTGCTAGTTGACAACACTGCTCAATTCTCCGTATTCTCCTTCATGGATGGCTTCTCGGGCTATAATCAGATTAAAATGGCGCCAGAAGACATGGAGAAGACTACCTTCATTACGCCTTGGGGAACATTTTGTTATAAAGTGATGCCCTTCGGATTGAAGAATGCTGGGGCAACGTATCAGCGTGCAATGACGACTCTTTTCCATGATATGATGCATAAAGAGATCGAAGTTTATGTTGATGATATGATTGCCAAATCCCAGACGGAGGAAGAGCATTTGGTGAATCTGCTGAAGTTATTCAAAAGGCTTAGGAAGTTCAGGCGGAGACTGAACCCTAACAAGTGCACCTTCGGGGTGAGATCGGGTAAACTGCAGGGGTTTATCGTGAGCGAAAAAGGAATAGAGGTTGATCCCGCAAAAATAAAAGCAATACAAGAGATGCCGACGCCTAAAACAGAGAAAGAGGTGCGCGGGTTTTTAGGGAGGTTGAACTACATCGCTCGGTTCATATCTCACCTAACAGCTACGTGTGAGCCGTTATTCAAGCTATTGAAAAAAGACCAAGCTGTAACATGGAATGAAAATTGTCAAAAGGCGTTCGATAAAATAAAGCAGTATTTGCAAGAGCCTCCTATTTTGATACCCCCAGTGGCAGGGAGACCCTTGATTATGTATTTGACAGTTCTTGAGGGAAGTATGGGTTGTGTTCTCGGTCAACATGACGAGACAGGAAGAAAAGAGCATGCAATATATTACTTGAGTAAGAAGTTTACTGAATGTGAATATCGATATTCAATGCTCGAAAAAACTTGTTGCGCGTTAGCCTGGGCCGCCAAGCGTTTGAGGCAATACATGCTGAATCATACAACCATGCTCATCTCGAAGATGGATCCTATCAAATATGTATTCGAAAAGCAGGCGTTATCGGGGAGAATTGCCCGTTGGCAGATGGTTTTGACCGAATATGACATCCAGTATGTCTCGCAGAAGGCTATAAAGGGGAGTGTATTGTCCGAGTACTTGGCAGAGCAGCCTATTGAGGATTACCAATCGATGAGGTTTAATTTTCCTGACGAGGATATCATGTACCTAAAGATGAAAGATTGTGAAGAGCCGTTGCCAGACGAAGGTCCAGAACTGGGTTCCAAATGGAAGTTGATCTTTGACGGAGCTGTAAACGCCTACGGTAGCGGAATAGGGGCAATCATCACTACTCCACACGGGTCGCACATCCCGTTTACTGCTCGATTGACCTTTCCAGTTACCAATAATGAAGCCGAATACGAAGCTTGTATCATGGGGCTTGAAGAAGCCATTGATTTGCGAATCAAAAATCTAGATGTATACGGAGACTCAGCTCTGGTGGTGAATCAAATAAAAGGAGAATGGGAGACACGTCAGCCTAACTTGATACCATACATGAATTACGCAAGGAGATTGTTGTCTTTCTTTGACAAGGTTGAATTGCATCATGTACCGCGAGCAGAGAATCAGATGGCTGACGCCCTGGCCACTTTGTCTTCCATGTATTAAGTCAACTTCTGGAATGAGGCTCCCAGAATTGTTATCTCTCGGCTTGACAGACCTGCCTTCGTATTTGCCATTGACGAAGCATCTGATGATAAACCGTGGTATTTTGATATCCTTAACTTCCTGAAGAACAAAGAGTATCCGACTGGGGCATCCAGTCACGATCAGAAGACTCTCAGGAGATTGGCGGGTAATTTCTACCTAAATCCGGACGGTGTCTTATACAGAAGAAATCACGACTTGGTGCTGCTGCATTGTGTAGACGAAAAAGAGGCAAAGCTGCTCATGAAGGAAATACATGAGGGTACCTTTGGTACGCATGCGGGTGGGCATGCTATGACGAGGAAGCTGCTGCGGGCAGGTTATTTTTGGCTAACTACGGAAACTAATTGTTTCAAGTTTGCGAGGAAGTGCCACAAGTGCCAAATCTATGCAGATAAGATCCATGTGCCTCCGAGTCCTCTAAATGTGATGTCATCGCCATGGCCATTCTCGATGTGGGGAATCAATATGATTGGAAAGATCGAGCCGACAGCTTCTAACGGGCACCGTTTCATTCTAGTAGCAATCGATTATTTCACCAAATGGGTGGAAGCGGCATCTTACGCAAATGTGACCAAGCAGGTGGTAGCCAGATTCATCAAGAGAGATATCATTTGCAGATATGGAATCCCCGAGCGGATAATCACTGACAACGGTTCAAACCTGAATAACAAAATGATGAAGGAGCTGTGTCAGAATTTCAAGATCGAGCATCACAACTCCTCCCCTTACCGACCCAAGATGAATGGCGCTGTGGAAGCGGCCAATAAGAATATAAAGAAGATTGTTCAGAAGATGGTGGTGACCTATAAGGATTGGCATGAGATGCTACCTTTCGCTTTGCACGGTTATCGTACGACGGTACGCACATCAACCGAGGCAACCCCGTTCTCGTTGGTATATGGAATGGAAGCAGTGTTACCACTGGAAGTTGAGATTCCTTCGCTGAGAGTATTACGAGATGTCCAACTAGACGAGGCAGAATGGGTGAAAGACAGGTTGAACCAGCTGAGTTTAATGGATGAGAAGAGGCTAGCTTCTCTAGCATACGGTCGTTTGTACCAGATCCGAATGAAGAAAGCATATGATAAGAAGATACATCCTCGGAGCTTTCAGACGGACGACCTTGTGCTGAAAAGGATTCTCCCGCCGCAGGCAGATCACAGGGGCAAGTGGACCCCCAACTACGAAGGGCCATACGTTGTCAGAAAAGTCTTTTCAGGAGGAGCTTTATTGTTGTCCACCATGGACGGTGAAGACTTTACGTCGCCTGTGAATTCGGACGCAGTTAAAAAATACTTTGCTTGAAATTGACCCGCTGGACAGAAAAAAGAGAGTCCAGGCAAAAATGGGGCATCCTGGCGAACCAAAAACAGAATAAAAGGTTCGGGCAAAAGTTAGGGATAAAATTGAAAAAAAATGTACACTCGCGAAGTTGAAAACCTACACTGGGCGGCTTCGGCAAAAAAGGGTATCCCGGTGAACTGAAAACCCGTAAAGGGCGGTTCACGCAAACGTTAGGGATTTGAAAAGCAAATGACTGCGGTCTGAAGTTGATACTACATTGCGCATTAGTGCGGGAGAATATACCTGAGGGGTCGATTATCAGATACAATATCTTCGGAAGTGTGAATGCCGGGAAAAGCATTAGAGTCGGGCGAGTCATAGGAGGATCAGCTCGTGGTGTTCGTCTGCATCCCGTTGCCGACATGTGTACAAATTTGATTTGTCATTATATTTATGCTTCTTGTGTATACTTGTATATTTGTTGTGTGTAGCTTCCTCTTTTCAGGAGTTACATCCCGTGTACAAAACTCCGCCCATTTAGGGGCCCAATCAATAAAACATGTTATTCAGTATTTGATGCTGGTTCTTTACTGTTTTGTACATGATAAACGCCTAGGTTTAATGAAACTAGCAAGTGTATAACGTCGCTGGCCCTTGCCAATAATTGCTAAAACTTTGAATTAACTGAAAATGATGTCACTAACACTACCTTGAATAGATTTGGTTGCATAGACTTGTCTTGTCCTGTTTGTGGTGTTGCAGGGTTCGTAGCCGTATGAAGTGGACGGTCAAAAGATTGCAGTATGGACCAGAAGCTCGTAACGAAAGACTCGATCCCCACGCAGGTCGCGCTTCTGGGATGACAAGGATCGAATTCCCCAGCTAGTCGCAGCTTAGCCTAAGGACATTCTCCAACAGGGTTGTTTACTCTCAGCAGAATTGACGATTCCTAGATCGAAGGCTGTATTCAGACAGTGCATCCCGAGCAGAGTGGTTTAGCCTCAGAAGATTAACATTTCCCACTCGTGAGCTGTACTTAGACAGTCTACCCGTCCCAGTAGGGTCATTTACTCTCCCCCAGCGGAGTCAGTTGATTTTCCCCAAGAGAGTCGTTTCGTCCCCAGCAGAGTTCTCTTTCCAGCAAGTGGTGTCTTTCCTCCCAGTGAAACTCACAGATTAAAAAAGAAAACTCTCCCCGGCAGAGTTGGTTGTGTGCCCTGGCATTTATTTTGTCGGAATACCGTGTGATACCCGTTCACTCCCCAGCAGAAGTCCAATCAGGATTGGCGCATTCAATTATCCCTCAGCGAAGTTGGCTTCACTCTTCCAGCATTTATTTTGCTGGAATAATTCTGTGGCACCTGGTTACCCCCAGCGGAGTTGGCGTTGTCTTCAGCATTTATTTTGCTGAAGCGGTTTCTGTATCCCAGCAGTTCGAGTCTGCATTTGCATCGGCATATAGTGTCATACTTGCATCCCCCAAATAAAAAACGCGTAGCATTTCTATGTCGTACAGAGCATTACGCCATTTTCAAACATACACATTTTTGAAACATAAATCAGGCTGGTTAACCTTTTGCTTTCAGGTGTGTTTTCTTAGCAGGAGTATGGAGTTCTAGCTTAGATCTATGACCAAACATTCGAGGTCTCGCCGTGAGACGTGTGATGATACGGTTCATCTTACTATTTTCCCCACAGAGTTATTAGGTTAAGTTTCTCTTTGTCCCCGGGCAGAGTTATTTGTTTAAATTTCTCTTGTTTTCCCCGTCAGAGTTGCTTGTCGAAGTTTCTCTAGTCCGGCCAGCGGATTATTTTCTTCATATTTGTTGTTACGTCAGCATCAAAGGGTTTCATGAATCAGAATTTCAGAGGCTGCCGCCGGTTATCAGAACAGGCTTCCGGTAGTTTGGTTTCCAAATATCTCCGGTAGAGTCCGCCTCAAAGTCGCTGTCACGTCAGTGCTAAAAGGTTTGTGGGTTGGGACCAATGGAGTTAGTTACTGTGGAGATAAGCGGAGAAACTGTATTCAGAGTATCTTCCCGTATGAACAGACGGATGTATTTTCTTACTGGTTGACAGGAGTATTTCCCCGGAGTCGTCAAGATCTTATTGCCTATATTGATAGGATTTCCTCGCGTTGACGAAATATGAGTCCTGACGTGGACAGATTTATTTCCTCGGGTTGACGAGATGTGCTAGTCCTAACGTGGACAGATTCGATTCCTCGGTATTGATGAAATGTGAAGTCCTGACATTGACAAAATTGATTGCTCTTCGTGGACCATTTATCCCCCAGAAGATATCTTTCTTCGTAATGGCAAAATGTGTGTCCTGACGTGGACAAGTTTATAGTTCCTCGGGTTGACAAGATGCGCAAGTCCTGATGGGGACAATTTTATCTTTCTTCGTGTTGGCGAGGCGTGAGTCCTGACGTGGACAAGTTTTATTTCCTCAGCGGGTCGAAGATGTGAGTCCTGACGTGGACAAATCAAGACGAGGTGTGAGTCCTAACGTGGACGATGTATTCCTAACGTGGAAAGTTTATTCCTAACGTGGAAAGTTTATTCCTAACGTGGAAAGTTCATTCCTAACGTGGATAATTTACTCCTAACGTGGGAAGTTTATTCCTAACGTGGAAAAGTTTATTCCTAACGTGGAAAGGTTTATTCCTAACGTGGAAAAGTTTATTCCTAACGTGGAAAAGTTTATTCCTAACGTGGAAAAGTTTATTCCTAACGTGGGCGATTTATTCCTAACGAGGACGATTTATTCCTAACGTGGACAGGTTATTCCTAACGTGGAAGGTTTATTCCTAACGTGGACAGGTTATTCCTAACGTGGAAAGTTTATTCCTAACGGGGACGATTTATTCCTGACGTGGACAATTCATTCCTATGTTGATAGGATCCCCTCGTGCTGATGAAATGCAGACGAATCATCCCCAGCGAAGTCGCCGAGATTTTTCCGTGTTGACGGCAGGTGGAGTCCTGACGTGGACAAGTTTTAGTTGAGATTTCTTCGTGTTGACGAAATAGGCGTCCTAACATGGACAAAGTTCTATTCCTGTGTTGTTGAGATGTGAGTCCTGACGTGGATAGATTTGTGTTTATTCGTGATTTGGCGAAATTTGGGTCCAGATGTGGACAAGGTTACTCCTGTGACAACAGAATCTCTATTCGTGTTGACGAATTTGTCTCTCTTCTGGTGTTGATAAGGTTAGTCCAGTTGTGGACAAAGGTGTTTTGCGAAAAGTGTTCAGTACCTGTGGCGTTACATGGGTGGTTGAAGTTGAAATCAGATTTATTTCCCAAACAGTGGTGCAGTTTATTTCTGCGGTTGGCAAATTTCCGGGTTCTTAGTATTCAACCGTCTTGCACCTCGAATGTCTGAAGGCTCCGGGCGTTTCACCCAGTCGGGTCCAAGTCGCTTGAATAGGGGCAGCTGTTGCACCCTAAAATTTGCTCAACCTACTTCACTTGGTTTATGTTTCAATTGCATTAGCATTTGCATATAAAGTCATGTACATAGTCTAATCATCTGCATAGCATAGCATAGCAAGTTATCCAACAAGGGAACAAGTACTATTCTTATCTCTATGAGCCTATCAAGAGGTTATTATTCAAATTCAATCTTAGCCAAGTCATCAGAAAGAAATTGAAATATGAGAAGTTAGTGGATCAAGCAGTGGATCTATCTCCTATCTTGAGGGTATTTGAGGATCATCAAAGAAGTTGTGAGCAAGGAATTGAGGTAATGGAGGGTATATAGACATCATGGAGGACATGGAGAGTCATTTTTAAAGTGATACAAGTCATTGATATGATCACAAGAGTTGCAGTTGAAGACAGTCAACTAGGGTTTCATCTGGGTCAACCCTAGGTCAACCCTAGGTCAAATGATTGATTGAAAGGCATCAAGGTCTATTTGAGAGATGTGGGGTTCATAATTTGACATGTAGATATGGATGTGGTGTTGTGCCAAGGAGAAATCAAGAGAAATCAAGAAGAAGAGGATTTTCTAAATTAGGGTTTATGTGTAAAATCCCCTGATTTAGGTCAAACTTCCAAGCAATATAATTCAAAATTAAAGCTTCAAATGGATCCTTGGCCAACATAAAACTTTTAGAGGATCTCAATACCTTTAATTTGAGTGGTGGAAGGCATCAAGGAGATTTATAGAACTCAAGTTATGATCCTTGCAAGTTACAGGTCATCTGAGGTATCTGAAATTTTGTCTGTGAATGTTACTTGTCTTCCAAGCAACTTTTACCCCTCAAGGAGCTTTCAAATGGATTTATGGTAAACATGAGAGTTGTTCCTCATTGTCTTAGCTTTCTATAAAGGTATGGTATGCCTTCATCGGATTTGTGGAACTCTACTTATGACCTTGGCAAGCAAAGGGTATTTTGGTCATTTGAGAATTACAGGTCACTTCAAGCCTATGCCCAAAACTCATACAAGGAAGCTTCAAATGAAAAACTTCACAACATAAAAGTTGCTCAAAATGACATTTTGAGTCTAGGAAAGTGGTCATGGAAGTTGGAAAATGCTCATAGCTCAAGATTTCAAATTTGGTCAATTAAAAGGTGAATTTAATGAATAAAAGTGACCTAAAAATGAGATTTTTCATACCATGTCCAAATGGGATGAAATTATAGGTCATTTTGATTGGAAAGAATGTTTTGAGACCATTGGAAATAGTGGATTTTTGAGTATAGTTCAAAGTTTAAGAGATATCATTGGTTGCTTATGTATGAAGTTACACATGCCAAAACACATGGGATTTGTGCACAAGAGGTTTCTAGAAAGTTCTAGATGTTTCCATAGGCATCTATATAAACCCTAGAGCTGATCCATGAATGGGGTTGCACTTCATTTTGATCCAAAACACCAATTTTCACTCCATTTTGCATTCTTGCAAATTCATTCCAATCTCCTCAATTCTTCATCAATCATTCAATTTCATGATCCAAATCCACTCAAGAATCATCCCTGAGCATATTGCAAGCAAGATTTGAAGAAGAGATCACCAGAATCGTGCTATACAAGTTCATCCTCCAAATTTCAAAAAGAATTGGTTATGGCAATCCAAAGCATTTGAGTAAGAATTTCTGCATACAGAACCAAGAACCAAGTCCATTGATCAAGTCCAAAGCATTGCAAGCTGTGAATCCAAGGATTTCTCCATCTGTTTTCAAGATTACACCAGGTTAGTAATCTCATCGAATTGGCTAGAAATAGATAGCAGGATAGAGAATCATTAGGTTAGAACTGTTAGGAATAGGTAGATGATTGATTTCAGTGAGTTTGAGAGCATTTCATGGAGTTTACCATTGGAGCACAAATTCTGTTGAGGATTATAACATGAGGATTAAGCTGTTAAAATCTTAAGTTGATAGTGATTATTGATCAGTGCAAGGCCATGAAGAGATTAGTACACTTAGATTGTGGATTGGTGATGATGAAATTTCTGAGTTGTTCTGAATTGGAGATCGTGTTTCATGATTTATGTGATATGAATTGATGCTGATGATATGAGCGAATTCAGGGAGAAAATTAGAGTGATTTTGCTTTTTACATGTTTGAATTTGATGGAGAACTGAGCACGCATGAGTTGATAGAAGATGGTGTGCATAAAGCTGTGTTCATGGAGTCGTGCTGAAACCCTAGCTTCTCATTGGAGAAGAAACGTGATGAGCGTTGGATGAAGCCTTCTTGGTTGACTGAAAAACGCATCCAATGGCCAGGATTTGAAGTTGAGAAAGAGAGGGAAGAGTGAAACGTGAAACGCACCGTTTCACTTATGTCTTCAGACTGGGCTTAAGTGCAATTGCTAGCCACACCACCACTTTCAAGGCCCAACGTGATTTGAACTATTTTTCTTACTTTTTGCACCGTTTTCATTTTTTATTTTCTTTTTGTGTTTTCTGATCAAACTGGGCCCAGACGCGCCTTGCTATGCGCACCCCCAGTCTGGGCCCATCCTCCATTTTTCAACTGAAATCACTACTAATTGCACCCCTAACTCATTTTAATTCATTCTTATTTCATTCATTTTTGTTAATTGTTTGAAAAATCATAACAAATTGAAAATTCCATATTTTTAAGTGGTTGTTTTTGCATATTTTTTATATTTCTGTTAAGAAAATTGTCATATAATAAAATTAGCATTTTATTTTATTTTTGCATTTTTAGTATATTTTTCTTTTAAATAGGTTTTAAATGATATTTAGTTTAACACTTGATCTTGTTGATTTTAGTTTAGCTAGATCCTTTTATATTTTGGACCCATTCTTTTTAGAGTACTTCACTTAGGACTTTAATCTTCATATGAGATTTAATTCATGATTTTAGGACTAAATTTTAGATGGTTTGTTTAGGTGTGATTAGGGGAATCAAAACTAGGGTTTAGATATAACATATGTGTAATAAATCATTTCTTTTAGGAGTTGTAGTTTGAATTTTGGGGTATGGGACTATAGGGGTATTATGGGTAAATAATAGATCCCTTAGAAAAATTAGACTTCCCCTATTCTACTATTACTATTAGCATATTGCTTGTGTTTGCTTGATTGTGTTGGGTGCCCTCTCTAGGGTTATTATTTGACTGTGTGGGGTATTGGGCCTGCTTGGGGTTTGGGTTTGAGCTGAAGACTGTGATGATGAAGCCCATTGAAGACAAAGAGAATGAAGACCAATTCCCAGAGTTGATGAAGAAATTCTTGCTGGCAGTTGTTGAGGAGTGTAGGATCTAGGAGTTAGGCAGAGCCCTAGAATAGCAACTTGATTCATAAAGTGCGATACTTTGCCGAGTCATTTTATTTTCTTTTAACCCCAGACCTGTAGAATAGATAGAATAACAATCCGTACCAGAAAACAAGCGTGGATCCCGTCGAGTACGACGGACGTGAGGGGTGCTAATACCTTCCCCTTGCGTAACCGACTCCCGAATCCAGGATTTGGTTGCGATGACCATTCCTTTCCCGTCTTTGCGTTAGGTTTACCTCGAGCGTTTCCTTTCCCTCCGTTGGGATAAATAACGCATGGTGGCGACTCTTCTGTTCAGCCGGCGCCGATTTTCGCAGTAGCGACACCTAGCGCCTCCCTCCCCACCCCCCGTGTTCTGGGCCCAGTTCATTTTTAACTGCATTTTATTTCTTTATACACCCCATGTGATAATTCTCATATTATTTCTTCTCCAAATTTTTTCAAACTTCAAAAATTCATAACAAATTGAAAAATGCATATTTTTTAATGAGACTTTTTTTTCCCATTTTCTATTTTCTGTCAAGAAAAATATGAAAACATAAAATTGTCATTTTATTCCATTTTCATATTTTTTGCATATTTTTACATTTAATAGCTTTTTCTAATTCTTTTGGTTTGTACTACTATTTGTTGAATTTAGTTTGAGAGTTTCCTTTAGAATTTTCATCCCATTCTTTTTAGTACAACTAGATATGGATATTAGGTGCCCCCCTGAATTTTGTACCTATTTTTTAGGATTTATTTTAGGTAGTTTAGTTAGAAACTATTAGGATAGTCAATTAGAGTTGTGAATATAATGTAGGTATAACAAAACAAGTTTCTTTTTGGGTTTTCTTTAGGACAAATTAGAAGATGGGACTATAGGGGTATTATGGGTAAGTGATAGATCCCTTAGAAAATGCTAGGAATTCCCCTATTATATAAATACTATTAGTATATTCTTCTAATTGATTGATTGTGTGGTGTGCCCTCTCTAGGGTTATTGTTTGATTGTGTGGGGTATTGGGCCTGCTTGGGGTTTGGGTTTGAGCTGAAGACTTTGCTGATGAAGCCATTGAAGACGAAAGGAATGAAGACCCATTTCTAGAGTTGATGAAGAGTATATTTTGATGGCAGCTGTTGAAGGTTATAGGATCTAGGAGTTAGGTAGAGCTCTAGAATAGCAACTTGATTCACAAACATGGAAGGTCTTGTTTGCCTCCATTCTTTCTCTATGATGCAGAGTCTCTCTAGGACACTCACCCCCTTCCTTTGGAAGGCTTGGTGACAGTGTCTAAGAGATAGAACTCTTGAGAGAAACATTCTACATGTTGTTAACAGTCTGCTTGCCACCTTTGGTGGTCAACTAACTGTTTAACATTCCAGTTCATCCTCTTAATTGTTCCTCATCTTGGAAAGTGAGACTTGAAGAAAAGCCCTGAAAGATTGAAGATAGAGACCTTGCTTGAAGGCTGTGAAGATGAAGATTGATGCTTGCTTGAAGCTTGTAGATGGTTGAAGATGACTTGAAGACAGATGTTGATAAAGCTTGCTGTGCAGAGCTGCTGTTGGTTGTTTATTTTTCTTGTTTATAATTTTTGATGTATTGTTTGAATTTCCCTGACTGTATTGTTTGCCATTTAACCTGTTAGGTTGAAAGCGAATTTTGTTCGCTTTTGCCTGTTGTTTTCTAGGTTCGAGGTTGAGTGGGACTCCCTTGCCTCGCTTGTATTACTGCATTCATGCATTTTACTGCTTTATTGTATATATGCTATTGTTTCTGTTTCCGTTTATCCCTTAGGATCTCTGTTTCTCTCTGCGCAAGAGAGGAGCATGATAGACATTAGGTCTTAACCCATGCATGATAACACTAGGTTAGTTTGATTCCCTTTTCAACCATAGGTTAGAGTTTTGTCTCTTCTTTCTCAAAACAAACAGAAAACCACAATAAGATTTAAAATCCAATAAAAGACACTTCTTCCGTAAAAGAATGTGAACTCATCAAAACGTCATTTTTGTCCGCCTGAACTGTTAATCAGAAAAACCCTTTTTCAGAAGGAATAAAAACAATCAAAACAGACTTGTGTCGTTCGTGGCCCGAACTACGTTTGCTCTGATCTTTCATGCTGTATGAAAGTACGTAGGCATAGGATGCGATATCCTAGCGAGCAACCTTCCCCTCCTTTCCCGTAGGTAGGCGAACTACGTTGACTCTGATTTCTCGTTCCAGGCGGGAATACGTAGGCATAAAGTGCGATACTTTGCCGAGTCATTTTATTTTCTTTTAACCCCAGACCTGTAGAATAGATAGAATAACAATCCGTACTAGAAAACAAGCGTGGATCCCGTCGAGTACGACGGACGTGAGGGGTGCTAATACCTTCCCCTTGCGTAACCAACTCCCGAATCCAGGATTTGGTTGCGATGACCATTCCTTTCCCGTCTTTGCGGTAGGTTTACTTCGAGCGTTTCCTTCCCCCCCGTTGGGATAAATAATGCACGGTGGCGACTCTTCTGTTCAGTCGGCGCCGATTTTCGCAGTAGCGACACTAAGGCCTTGAATGCTTTATTCAATGGAATAGACAAGAATATTTTCATACTTGTGCATCACTGCGAACTTGCCAAAGAGGTTTGGGATACTCTCAAAACAACTCATAAAGGTACCTCTAAGGTCAAGATGTCAAGATTACAGATCCTGACCACTAAGTTTGAAAATCTGAGAATGAAGAAGGATGAGACTATTCATGAATTCTACATGAATATTCTTGAGATAGTCAATACCTCAAGAGCTTTAGGAGAAAAGATGTCTGAAGAAAAGCTTGTGAGGAAGATTCTCAGATCATTGCCTAAGAGATTTTCCATGAAGGTTACTGCTATTGAACAGGCTCAAGACATCAGCAACGTGAAGGTTGATGAACTCATTAGCTCTCTTCAAACCTTTGAGATGGGAATGTGTGATCATGCTGAGAAGAAGAACAAAAGCATAGCTTTTGTATCAAACACTGCAGAGGACTCAGATAAAGACAATGGTGGAAGTAAGGAGAATCTATCAGAAGCTATAACTATGCTTGGGATACAATTCAACAGACTCATGAAAAGGATAAATAAGAAGGGCAAACCTAATGCCAAGAACATCTCTGACATTAGCAGAAGAGCTAAGTCTGAAGAAAAGTCCAACCAAGGAAAAGGAGTTCAGTGTTATGAATGTGAAGGCTATGGTCACATTAAAGCTGAATGTCCCACTTATCTCAAGAAGCAAAAGAAAGGACTAACTGTTACCTGGTCTGATGGAGATTCTGAGAGTGGACCAGAAGAAGAGTTTGCAAGACATGTCACTGCACTAACTAGTGTATGTGTATCTGATGATGATCCTAGTGGAGATGAGCTAACTTTTGATGAACTGGCAGCCTCATATAAACAGTTGTGCATCAGAAGTGCATAAGTGTGTCAACTAGGGGAGAAGAAAAAGAAAATCATCAAGGAGTTAGAGGATGAGAAGAAGGAGAATCTTGCAACCATTGACTCACTTAACAGTGAGGTCAGTTTGTTGAATTCCAAACTCGATCAGATGTCAAAGTCTATCAGGATGTTAAACAATGGGACTGACACTCTAGAAGAAATTTTGCAAAGTGGTCAGAAAGCAAGAGACATGTCTGGAATAGGCTTTGTTTGTGAATAGGGATCCACCTTGGGATTCAAGAGGCCAAAGGCTGAAAATCATAGACCAAACCAGATGTCATGACCGATGTCACAACATCAGAGGAACAAAAACATGAATCAGACAAGGAGAAAGTTCCAAAGGTGGAGGTGTCACTACTGTGGAAAATTTGGACATATAAAACCTTTTTGCTTCAGACTGCATGGATTTCCTAGCCACACTCATCAAGTCAAACCCGAACAAAATGCTCCTGTCAAGAAACAACAATGGATGGCTAAGGAGGCTGGTCTAATAGCTCATACCTCTCTAAGGGTATCAGCTAAAGAATACTGGTATTTTGATAGTGGTTGTTCTAAGCATATGACTGGAATAAAGAACCTATTGGTGGACATCAAACCTCATTCCACTAGTTATATGACCTTTGGTGATGGAGCAAAAAGGGAAATCAAAGGTGTTGGAAAACTAGATTGTCCTGGAGTTCCTAACCTAGACAATGTGTTGCTGGTAAAAGGACTGACTGCCAACCTTATCAGTATCAGTCAGCTCTGTGATCAAGGACTCAATGTCAAATTCACTAAAGGAGAATGTGTTGTCACAAATGGTGAAAATAAGGAAGTAGTAAGGGGGGTCTAGGTCTGAAGACAACTGTTACTTATGGGAGCCTAAAGTCTCAAGTAACTCCACTATGTGTTCTATGGCCAAAGAAGAAAAGGAGGCCAAATTGTGGCATCAAAAACTTGGACATCTTCATCTAAGAGGGATGAAGAAGATCATATCCAAGGAGGCAGTGAGAGGAATTCCAAAGCTGACTATTGATGAAGGAAAGGTCTATGGTGAATGTCAGGTTGGCAAGCAAACCAAGATGTCACATCCAAGAGTTGGACATCTGACAACATCCAAAATTCTGGAAGTATTGCACATGGACTTGATGGGACCAATGCAGGTAGAAAGTCTTGGTGGGAAGAGGTATGCCTATGTGGTTGTTGATGATTACTCCAGATACACCTGGATAAATTTCATTAGAGAAAAATCAGATGTGTTTGAAGTCTTCAAAGATATTTGCATTAAACTTCAAAGAGAAAAGGAAAGTGGTGTTATCAGGATCAGAAGTGATCATGGAAAGGAGTTTGAAAACTCTAAATTTGATGAATTCTGCTCATTTGAAGGTATCATTCATGAATTCTCCTCCCCTATTAATACTCAACAAAATGGAGTAGTGGAAAGGAAAAATAGGAATATTCAAGAATCTGCTAGAGCCATGATTCATGCAAAGAAATTACCTATGGACTTTTGGGCTAAGGCAATGAACACAGCCTGCTATGTTTGCAACATAGTTACCTTGAGAAAAAGAACTTCCTCCACTCTGTATGAAATATGGAAAGGAATGAAACCAACTGTGAAATATTTCCATGTTTTGGGGAGCAAGTGTTACATCCTGACAGATCGTGAACAAAGGAGAAAAATGGATCCCAAAAGTGATGAAGGCATATTCTTGGGATACTCTACCAACAGCAGAGCATATAGAGTATTCAACTCCAGAACTAAAGTCTTGATGGAATCCATTAATGTTATTATTGATGATCAACATGAAGAAACCAATGTCATAGAGGATGTTGGAACATTCCTTGAAACACATACTGATGTGGTGGTCAAAACTGAAGACTCTCAAGTTGTACATCCAAACTCTGAATCAGAAGGTCTCAATAAAGAACCATCTATCAGAATACTGAAAGATCATCCCAAAGATCTAATTATTGGAGATCCCAACAGTGGTGTTCTTACCAGATCTAGAGAGATCATATCAAATTCATGTTTTGTGACCAAGATTGAACCAAAAAATGTGAAGGAGGCTTTAACTGATGAATATTGGATCAAGGCCATGCAAGATGAATTGGAACAGTTTAAAAGGAATGAAGTATGGGAATTGGTTCCAAGACCTGAAGGAACAAACATCATTAGGACCAAGTGGACTTACAAGAAAAAATCTGATGAAAGAGGAGTTGTAACCAGAAACAAGGCTAGACTAGTGGCACAAGGTTATACTCAAGTTGAAGGAATTGATTTTGATGAAATTTTTGCACCTGTTGCAAGACTTGAGTCAATCAGGCTTTTGTTAGGAGTTGCTTGCATTCTAAAGTTCAAACTATTCCAGATGGATGTGAAAAGTGCTTTTCTAGATGGATATTTGAATGAGGAAGTATATATGGAACAACCCAAGGGATTTGATGAACCTAACCTCCCAAACCACATATACAAGTTGAGGAAAGCTCTTTATGGATTGAAACAAGCTCACAGGGCTTGGTATGAGAGACTGACTGAGTTTCTTACTACCAATGGATATAGGAAATGAGGGATAGACAAGACCCTCTTTGTAAGGGATGAAGGTGGAAAAATCATGATTGCTCAAATCTATGTGGATGACATAGTGTTTGGTGGAATGTCAGACAGAATGGTGAAACAGTTTGTCAATCAAATGCAATCTGAATTTGAAATGAGCCTGTGTGGAGAATTAACATACTTCCTTGGACTGCAAGTCAAGCAAATGGAAGATTATATTTTTCTCTCCCAAAGTAAATATACCAAGAGCTTAGTCAAAAAGTTTGGCATGGATAATGCTAGCCACAAAAGAACACCTGCACCCACACATATGAAGTTATCTAAAGATGAAAGTGGTACTAGTGTTGATCAAAGCCTGTACAAGAGTATGATTGGCAGCTTGCTGTATCTAACAGCCAGCAGACCTGATATTGCCTTTGCAGTTGGTGTGTGTGCTAGATATCAAGCAGATCCTAAAGTAAGTCACATAAATCAAGTCAAAAGGATTCTCAAATATGTGAATGGAACTTGTGATTATGGTATACTTTATTCTCATGGGTGTGATCCTACTTTATCTGGGTATTGTGATGTTGACTGGGCTGGGAGTGCTGATGATAGAAAGAGCACATCTGGTGGATGTTTCTTCTTAGGGAACAACCTCATATCATGGTTCAGCAAAAAGCAAAATTGTGTCTCCTTATCCACTGCTGAAGCTGAATATATAGCAACTGGTAGCAGCTGTTCCCAACTGGTCTAGATGAAACAAATGTTAACTGAGTATAATATCACTCAGGATGTCATGACATTGTACTGTGACAATCTTAGTGCTATAAATATTTCCAAGAACCCAATTCAACATAGCAGAACCAAGAATATAAATATAAGACATCACTTCATAAGAGACCTTATGGAAGACAAAGTGATTATCCTGGAACATGTGTCCACTGAATTGCAGCTAGTTGACATTTTTACAAAGGCTCTAGATGCTGCTCAATTTGAGAATCTAAGAGGGAAATTTGGAATTTGCATGTATGAGGATTTATAGCAATTACTGGCACGAGGGAGTTTTAAGACTTTAATGAATTCCACGCCCATGACCACTAAAGCTCTCTATTCCCCACACACCTGTTATCTCACTGCGCGTACCATTTTCTTCGTCTCTCCTACTCTCCAGAATCACTCTCAGACCTTCATTCTCCATCTCCTTTCAACAATAAAATGTCATTCAATCATGATGCCTCTTCATCCAAGACCCATCCCAAATCCTTTGAAGATGCTCCTCCATCTCCTCAAAATTTCAAGGGTAAGTATCCTGCTCCCAGTGCTGACGAACTTAAACGAATTAGAAATAGGGAAGGCTCGACATATGTGGACAAATACATTGGGGAACTTGTCAATAAGATTCTCCAGACAGAGTGGCCTATGCGTGGCATATCCATTCCCCTTGCTCGCATTGATCCACCTCACAACCCTGATATTGTTAATGGCTCCAATAGTGCAACTATGCTAGAGGAAGATTCTGATGACAATAATGAGGATGTCTTAACAAATGTTGGTGACATTGACTCCATCTCCTCTGAGGAGGAAGATTAATTTGTCTGCATTACTAATGGCGTGCTGGTGATGATGATCTGTTGGTTTGGCTAGTTTTTCCTTTTGGTTAGACTTTAGTTTTTTGTGTTGTTGTGTTGTAATAACCCTTTAACTTTGTGTTTCCAACCTTATTTGATCTATACTATTTGTTTAGTTATGATCTAATTTGTGGCTAAAAAGGGGGAGAAATGGTAGTAGAAGTAGAAATTGAACAGCATGTGTAGGTATGTCCCTCACAGGTGGAGAGTGAGTTTTGCTGCTGTGCATGTTTACACTAAACATGTTTGCAGGTGTGCTGATGATATACTGCTGATCCGAGTTGTGTTACAGGTGTGCTGAAGTTGATCTCATGGTGTGAACAAGATGTTTATGTATAATGTGAATGTGTGTTCCTGATATTGGTAGGAATCTATGTTGGTAGAACTATTTGTGTATGCATATTGCTTGCAGATTGTGTGTTTTGTGCATCAGTTGAGGGGGAGTAGCACAGGATGTTCCACAAAAGGTTGTGACATATGTAGTCTAGACTAACAGGTGATATTTGTGTTCTATGGAACAGGTGTTTTTCAGGATGTTAACCTAGAAGTTTTGAAATCCAGAACAGGCTGTGCATGTTTGTGTGAACAGGTTGATCTTGAGTGGCTGGAAGCTGATATTGTGAGTGAGTGTAGATGACTTAGATAATTGGTAGTATTATCTAGTAGCTTTCCTGCATGATTAGATATATATGAACTTTTCTGCTGCTTGTGATCTCTGATATGATGACAGAGTGTTTTAGCCAAAATTTTGCCAAAGGGGGAGTTTGTAGATGTTTTTGATTGGCCACATTTTGTGGAAAAACATTGATGTATGTGTGAATGTCATGACTGATGTTATGACATACATGTGGAGTGTACTGCAGGGTGAGTTTGGATAGCTAGAGCAATGTATGTTGGATGTCATACTGGATGTTATGACATCAAGCAGTTGACAACAGGGCGCACACATTTTAGTTTTCTGGTATATCACATGAGGTAGCTCAGGCTAGATTTCAGGAAACATTTTAGTGATCTTAAAGTTATCTCAGGCGAAATGCCAGGCAATGCTGAGGATAACATAAAAGGCCTATGACCTAATTGTAGGTGCGCAACTTTATGAAAAGAGGTTTAACTTGGTTAAACCTAGTTTTTGCACTGAGGCCCAAGGACAACCTGCTGCATATAAATAACGAAGTAGCAATCTTAATTGAGTACTGAGTGTTTTTGTGAGTGAAGAATTCTGTCTGCAACAGTTGTTATTCACGTGTAAGGTTGTGTCTTAGGATTTATTGTGAGCCAAGCAATTATTTGTTGTATGATTGCATTGGACTAGTGCGTTTGAGCTGTATGTTAATTGTGTCACTCTAAGCTTGTAAGCACGAGTGTTGTGTCTCTTGATTGGTGCTGTGAAGCAAGATCAAGACTTGTTTGAAGTGTGTCTTCATTTTCATCTGTAACTTTAAATTGGTTGATATCACTGTTGTGATTGAGGGGGAGTGAGTTGGTACTCAGGTCTAGTGTTAGGCTGAAGTTTCATTGGGTAGGTCTTAAGTGAAGAGTGCAAACTGGTTTTTTGGCTCTGAATTAACACTACTAATAGTGGATTTTCTCCCTGGCTTGGTAGCCCCCAGAGTAGGTGTGATTTGCACCGAACTGGGTCAACAATTCCCTGTGTTATTTACTGCTTTCATTTCCAATTTATTGTTAAGTTCTATAGTCTGCTCAGTAGTGGATGTCATGACATCCGTTATAACATCAAGTGACTGTTACTAAAATTTCAATCCTTCCATACCTTCGAAAGATAAAGGGATCTCATATGAGCAACCAATTTCAAAGGTTCCAATTATGGAACAATCTGGTGGATCTGACTTGTCCAAGCTGGACGAATTTCTAAAGTTAATCAAGAGAAGTGGATACAAGGTTGCAGATCAGCTGTTACAAACTCTATCTAAGATTTATGTGTTACAGTTACTCGTGAGTTCTGAAGCCCATAGAGAAGCACTCTAGAAGATGTTGGAGCAAGCTGTCGCGGTGAAATTTGGATACCAAACTATTAATTAGTTTGAATCTTTAATTCAATTTGCAACCGAACTTTGATTTGTCCAAAGGAAGGGATAAAGATCGAAATTCCCACAATGCAATGCAAATGCAAGGTTTAGAGAGTTTAGGTTCGGGGGTTGGTTAAACTTAGGGAAGGTATTAGCATCCTAAGTCTCTGTAGTACTCTACAGGAACCTCTTGTTTTATGTTTGTTTATTGCTAAGTGTTTATCTGCTTAATGGTTTAAAAGACCTAGGGGTTTATTTCTAAGTATACTCGATAAGATATCGCATCTTATGCCTACATATCCTTACGGGAGTGGAATCAGAGTATTTGTAGTTCCCCTAAAGGGTTAGATGAGTTCTTTGACTGTGGTCAAAGTTCCTACGGGTTTAGGGTAGTTGATTGATTGATTTTAGGAGAAGAGATGAGTCTTCATTTTAAGGGAGATTTAACCGCCACATGTTGTAGGAAAATAGTCTTTGCATCGTCTTAAGAAAAGGACTTACGTACTCGGATAGGGATCAACGAGGTACACCTTTATCTCTCTTAAGGAAAAGTCCCTACGGCTTGATTGTATTGTTGTGGGGTGGAGATTCTATCTCACTTAAGATGATTGACATCGTTCTCTAATGTGTTTGAATTTTGAATTGAGTTGTTGAATGTTTGAATGTTGTTTGTTTTGAATTGATTGTTTGTATTTCTAAGTTGTAAAGATAAGAGACAAAGTCCTTCTTATGGGGTAGGATCTATCTTAATTGATCAACTTGAATGAGATCAAGGATCGAGCGGGAGTATGATGCAAATGATGCACTACACACAAGTGTTGACTCATGTGTAGGTTTTTCCTTTGGACGGATGCAATGCGGTGAGATAAATTACGATAATGTAAATTACTGTAAAATAAATTGCAGAAATGATAAAGCCATACACATACGCATGAAAGCGCTGAAGTGTGTGAGAGTGAGTGTGTCGTGGGGTGCACGATTAGATCGAGCTTTACGATGTTGGTTGATTTTAAGCGAGGTTGATTTTATTTAAAAGTGAATTGATTTTAGTAAAAAAGTTTGCATTTGATTATTAATAATGAGATAGATAAATTAGTTGAATTATGCTTATGGGAAAATATATTATTGGCTTAACATGTTAGGGATGAATTTGATTTTAAAAAGGTGTAGACTTATTTTTTAAGGAAAAAAAAAGGTTGTATTGCAATTTTCGATAAAAGTCATATTTGTTTATCATTATCATTATTTATTTATTTTATTTTTATAAAAGCTATCTTAATTTATTTGAGTTAATTTATAAGAAAATGTTATTCTCTTAGTGAAATTGATTTTATAAAAAGTTATATTAATTATGTTTATTTTAATAAAAGGTTTTATTATCAAATAGATTATTAGTTTTGCTTTATAAGATTAATTAATTAATTAATTATGTTAAAACGTGGGATCTGGTGTTACGCAGTGCATGGGACTTACTGTGGGCGCGCGAAGTGATCCGTGTGATCGTGATCGTGTGGTGATGGTGGGGACGGACCATGATACTACCATGGCCGTGCACATATAATTCATATTGATACATCAACAACATAAAAATGAAACGAAAAAAAAAACGGCGAAAGAACCCTAAATCCCCCCCAACGCCCTTCACTCGTTCACCCTTCCCGTTCGGTTCCAGTTCAATCTCCCCCCTTTTTCTTCATCGTTGCGTCTATCTTGGTACCTGAAACAACAATCAAAATGTTAATCATTCAACACATTAATAGGTATATTGAAATTTACCAAAGGTTGGTGGCGGCGGGATGTGCAACGTGAGTAGTTTTCCTCCGGCGTCTCGCGATGGGCTTCGGAGACGTCAATCGTCGAAAGCTTAGCGCAAAAGATGAGTAGTTCCTCTCTTATTCTGATTTGATCTACTTAGGTTTTTTGTGATTTTTGCTGAGTTTCGATTTTCATCCCAAAGAGATCTGTTCTTCGATTCAAACCCTCCCTTTTTATAAGCGATTTGGGGTTTTGGATCCCGAAAACTTTGATTGAATCTTTGATTGCTTGCATTAAGACCTTCCATTCCTGTTTGGTCAAGATTTGAAATATTTCCTTTCTCGCTTGGTTGAGTTAATATCGTTGATGAGGATCCTTTTCTGTATGATTTGATTCGAAGGATCTCTTGATTGATGCTGAAGAATCTGATACCTGTTGGGATTGGATCCTTTTTTGAAAAAAGCATATTCCTTACACGATTACTAACTCTGAATTGTGACTTGGAAGGTGTGAATAACAGATGATTTGGGCCAAAGGGAAACTAGCAGCCCAGAGTTTGGTTCATGGAGAATTCACCGGTCTTGAGGATTAGGGTGAGTGAGGTAATGTTCTTTGGGGACTTGCACTTGTGGATTTAGGAGTCTCGTAGGTTCCTGCATCGACCTGTACATCCTGGGTGTGAACAACTAACATGAGATTTAGTTAATCTCGTCTGGTAAAAAGGACAACACACTGCTTCACCCCTTGAATTGGTCTTGGGCATATTTGATGATACCGTGCTGATTATGTAGGTTTTAGGCTGGTAGGAGATGCCTCTGCTGGACGTTTTGTACGAATACTGCTATTCCAGCTTGCCAAAAGCTTCACGGCTTCTGGTATCTTCTGACTGAGGCAACGAGGCTTCTAGTGAAATTGTTAACTGCCTTTGGTCGACTGCGAGGTAAGCATTTATCTTTGAAAGTTTTGAAGTTGGTTATAAAAAGATCTGGTTCTGATCATCATGTCCATTTTGACTGCAGGGTTGCCAGCCTCGCTGTTGGTTTCACTAGCAACATCACCATCTGTCTCTACATCTGACCTTTCTGTTGGTTCGTTTTGTTCATCACTTATTCGAATAGGCTGTTATATTCTTCTGATAAAATGACTTGAGTAAGGTTAGCTGCAGCAGCTGTTTGTAGAAGCTGAAAGGGATTCTTTGCAATAGACAGCGGGTTCTTGCGGGTATGTAGATGGTTTCTTTCCGGGCGCGGGGAGCTGGAGTGAGATATTGAACAAGTCAACATCCTCATCCCATCATCGGTGATATCACCACGAGAATATCCATCAATTCAGGTGCATCATCAACCTCTGTAACATCTTCTCTAGAGGACTCGGGGTTATCAGAAGTAGGAAATGTTGTCTTATAACAGATGGTGGATTTAGATACAGCTTCTGAGCATTCCCTTGGACAAAGGAGTACTTGTAAGAGCAACTGAATAAGCAAGTACCGCAGTGCATGATCTCTATCTGCATCAACACTACAATCATGGTTCTCTGGCGTATTCATTAATAGGGATGGCAATATTATCACAGGTAGGCCGTGTTTCTTCCATATGTAGATAATTTGGTGATGAACTCAATAAGTGTGCTAATCTCAATCTTCTGTTCCTTCTTCAGTTTATCATCATACTGTTGCAATTATATCTTTCCAGCAGCTCGAATAGATTCCCTTGCAATTAGAAAGTCAACATTTGCAGCATACTCACATAATTCTGTCACTATCTTGTAGGTGTTATTTCATTTACAACTGCAGTCAGCATTTCAAGCTTCATCTTTTTGACATAGGATGGTTCAATATACTGGCAATAGAAGTGCTTGCAATCTAAGGAGAGAACATGAGGGTGTCGTGTGACCCAGAGGTGCAGGTGGCTAAGAATTGCAGGATTGTTCCAGACTTCCTGAGCTCACTGAAGGAATGTACTTGGCCACTAATTCAATAAATTCCTTAATGCATAGAGTGGTTAAGAAGCTTCAGTATCGATTGAGAACGTGATAAATGGCTGGCTTGCTATACAGAGTCTCTCTTTCCCTGGCTGCTGCTGATGCATATTTGCTAAATTGTTTTGTTGATTTATTAACTGTTGTTTTTGCCGCTGTTGCAGGTTCACGAGATTATCCTATTGTGGATGCAACCTCTGGGACTTAAGTGTGTCATCAACATTACTCTGTTGTCCAAGCATCTGAGCGTTGCCCATTCGTTACATTTGGTTGAGGCCTTTCACACTGCTGCTGCTGCTACGCAGGCAAGATTGGTTGCTGAGTCATTGGTGTTGCAACTCAATGGAAAGGCTCATGGCCCGCATTTCATTTCAGCTAGCAGGGAGCAGCCTCCAAACGGAACCTTGTTATGTATTTGCAAATATTTGTAATTGTGTAGTTATTTAGTCATGGCCTTTGTAAAGCTCAGTATTATATTATCTTTATTTTGATTCTTGTAGTTTGAATGGCAACTTGCTTCTTATCATAAAGTTGAATGAATTTTGGTTCAAAATGGATACTCTCATACTCAAGATATTCACATAAACCTCTTGGTGTATTTAACCTTGCCTCAAATAAATTGGCTCATTGAATTTGAAATACTTATGATCAAACCTTGATGTCCACGAACCGAAAATACACATAAAATTGCGGCTTCGTCCTTCATTATGGCTTACAACTCGCCCGGCCACCCTTAAGCAAATTTATCTCCAAAATAAGCCCTTCTTGCCCTGATGAACTAATGACTCGAGAGATAAACAGAGTCCCAAATCCAAATATTATGCTGAAGTAGTGGTGAAAACTTTAACCATGCATTCTAGGATCTGAATCCTAAACCTCCTTTAGCTCATAAGAGAACGAAGTCGATCATGACTTTAATGAGATGCGGCCAAAAATTCCATCCAGGCTGTCTTAAAAAAACCCAGAGTGGCCCAATGTTGCAGAGATGATACAAAAATGGGGCTAAAATCAGAATCAACCGGTCACGCCTTGAAATGCTCGACTGTGGGGATGAATGTCATCTCTATTTGAAGCTGCCACACTTGCATAGACTTGTTAGTAAAAAAACGCATAATAATAATAAAGACGTCAAGTAAAACAAATAAGTGGGATCTTATGGTCAAAAATTAAGGTGTGACAGATGCCCCTATTTAAGTTACTTCTATCCGGAGATACGGAGATTGAAATCTTCTTCTCGACGAGATAGGAGGGACTTAAATATGAACATTGCACGAATGTTTGGTCATAAGAAGCCACTGAACGCAAATGATATGAGATGATATGAAATGCAAGGCAAACAGTCCTGTGAGGAGGAGATCTCACAGGGGATGAACTAGACACGACACGCGAAACAAAGGAGCAACAGACCCAACGAGGCGGGACTCCACGGGGACAGGAAACAACCACCAATGGGGAATCTCCAAAGTATAACAGTAGCACATACACGAAGGATATGGCGATTTTAGACAGTAGGTGAGAAACTTGTAATCGAAGGATAACTCATTACCGACATGGAGCACTCCAGACGATAGTAATAACCATAATGACCTTTCTGATTGGGTCAATAATTCAGTTTCGTTTCGTATTCTTTTCTTCTCTTCCTTCTTTTGTTATTATTTTTTGAAATCCCACTGGGAAAAGTAAAAAAAGTAGAACCTCCCCGAGCGTCATGGTATGGGAACCATGAGCTGGTCTCGGTCTCTGATGTAGAACCTCCCCGAGCGTCATGGTATGAGAACCATGAGCTGGTCTCGGTCTCTGATGTAGAACCTCCCCGAGCGTCATGGTATGGGAACCGTGAGCTGGTCTCAGTCTCTGATGTAGAACTTCCCCGAGCGTCAAGGTATGGGAACCATGAGCTGGTCTCAGTCTCTGATGTAGAACTTCCCCGAGCGTCAAGGTATGGGAACCATGAGCTGGTCTCAGTCTCTGATGCGAAATGATGAAAACTCGTAAGAGCATCTCCATAGGGGATTTAAGGTTTTGTAAACTGTAGATGTCGTTGTAGACTGTAGATGTAGTTCGTTGTAGAATTTGTAGGTTGTTGGTATAATCTGTAATATGCTCTGTTGTTGTAGATGTAGTTTGTAAAGCTTCACCGGGGATCTTCGGGAGAGATGTGAGCCGGTTGAATTATGATGTATGCCTTCTCACATAAAGGGAGACTACCGTGATAAACTTCCTTGACTTTTTCGGGGAGTGTCGCTTGATGGAAATAAACTTGTGCGATGGACTCACTGGGGAATGCGTTCCTGTTGAGTGTCTTTGTAGTTGCAAAATATTCGGTAAGCTCTCAAAATAAAGAGAGGTGTTTTGTAATGTCTTTGGGAAGCTTCTTTGATGAATTTATGAAGCGATACCTTTTGATGATTTGATGATGTTGAAGGACCCACTAAGAGTGAATGAACAGTCTTGTAGAAAATGTCGTTTGTCGTTTTGAATAAGGTCCTGGTCAAAACGAGTTGCTCAAATAAAGAGATTATTTTAGTTTGAATGCAGATGTTCAAGAAAATCCTGTGATGCTATTATTTGAAGAAATGTCTGTCTTTATGAATATTCTTCTTGGGAAATAGGGTGCAAAATAAATGCATCCATGCTTAAAAGTTGGAGATGTCCATGATGTGATTGCCAAAGACCGAAGTTCCACTTAGGAAATAAAGGAAGAGAAACCATCAAGCCAGACCCAACCATTGAGGTATGAACTCAAATGGGATTGTACTAAAATAACCATCTTCCATGAGGGTTGAATTTCATGGGGAAAATGAAACATTGTGCTCTTTCTGCCTAGGGTAGACGAATCTACGTGGAGGGATAAGACACACCCCGACACCTAGGGATAACTATAGCCAAAGCGATAGAACAAAACAGATACAAAGAATGCGAAAAATGCACATGCCATGCTGTCTACTTATATGCTTTGCGTATGCTGACGGACTGGAGAAGCGAAATAGACGCCTCAAACGAAAGGGTATTCAAGCAAAGTATCCATAGATCCCTTATCATCTGCGAGGAAAGCACGTCGAACAGAGGTAACCTTCGTATTTGGATAAAATAAGTATCCTCTTGCCCTGGAGAAGCACATAATATTGTTGTTTTTCCTCGGACGAAATAAACGTCCCCGATCATCCTTTTGTTATTCATATATCAAATAGAACAAAGTTTTGAAAAGGTTTAAATCAAATTGGATTTTGCTATCAAGAATACAGATTTATGATAAATGAAAAAACTTTTTATTGAATGGTGGTCAGCAGAAAAGTGTGCCCCGATGTTACAGTGTTGGAAAATAATAGCGATTACATAAAGGGAATAATGACTTACTTCTCTTAAACAAAATATTTCTTAACAGCATCCGTGTTAACATGGCGAGTGATCTCTTCTCCATCCATTGTTGTTAACATCAAAGCACCTCCTGTCAAAACCTTTTTTACTATATATGGTCCATCATAATTCGGGGCCCATTTTCCTCTGACGTCGGTGAGGAAAGACTGAATCTTCTTAAGCACGAGGTCACCTTCTTTGAATGCACGGGGTCGAACTTTCTTGTCAAATGTCTTCTTCATCTTCTGCTGATACAACTGCCCATGGCACAGTGCAGCCATCCTCTTTTCTTCAATTAAGTTCAACTGACCATATCTGTTCTGACACCATTCAGCTTCTGATAACTTTGCTTCCACCAAGATCCTCATAGAAGGAATCTCAACTTCTATCGGGAGTACTGCTTCCATACCGTAGACAAGTGAAAATGGAGTTGCCCCAATCGATGTGCGTACCATCGTACGATATCCATGTAAGGCGAATGGGAGCATTTCGTGCCAATCTTTATAAGTGACAACCATTTTCTGAATGATCTTCTTAATGTTTTTGTTGGCGGCTTCAACAGCCCCATTCATCTTTGGTCTGTAAGGGGAAGAATTATGATGCTCAATCTTGAATTCTTCGCATAGTTCTTTCATCATTCTGTTATTCAAATTGGACCCGTTGTCTGTAATAATTCTGCTTGGCACACCATATCGACAAATAAGCTGATTCTTGATAAATTTGACAACCACATGTCGAGTTACATTAGCATAGGAATCCGCCTCGACCCACTTGGTAAAATAATCAATGGCTACTAGGATGAATCTGTGTCCATTAGACGCTTTCGGCTCTATCATTCCAATCATATCAATTCCTCACATAGAGAACGGTCACGGGGATGAGATAACATTCAACAAAGTCGGAGGCACGTGAATCTTATCTGCGTAAATCTGACACTTGTGACACTTTCTGGCAAACTTGTAACAATCTGATTCCATTGTGATCCAATAATAACCAGCCCTTAAAAGCTTCTTAGCCATAGCATGTCCGTTGGCGTAAGTGCCAAAAGATCCTTCGTGAATTTCCGTCATCAACATATCCGCTTCTTATTTGTCAACACATCTCAATAAGACCATGTCAAAATTACGCTTGTACAACACATTATTACTCAGAAGAAAATTTCCAACCAACCTTCTCAAGGTTTTCTTGTCTTTGTTGGAAGCTCCCAAAGGATATTCTTGAGTTCTAAGAAACACTTCGATATCATGGTACCAGGGTTTGCCATCTTCAACTTCTTCGACGACAAAGATGTAGGCAGGTCTGTCAAGACGTTTTACTTCAATCCGTGGACATTCGTTCCAAAAGTTTACCATAATCATCGAGGCCAAAGTTGCCAACGCGTCTGCCATCCTGTTCTCATCTCGAGGGATATGATGAAACTCAACCCTATCAAAGAACGGTAACAGTCTTCTAGCGTAATCTCTGTATGGGACCAAATTATCATGTCGGGTTATCCATTCTCCAGTAATTTGGTTGATTACCACTGCAGAATCACCAAACACATCTAAATTCTTAATTCTCAGATCGATTGCTTCTTCAAGACCCATAATGCATGCCTCGTACTCAGCTTCATTATTAGTACACTAGAATGTTAATCTGGATGTAAACGGGAAGTGAGTCCCTTGAGGAGTCACAATAACGGCACCTATCCCTTTTCCATGAGCGTTGACAGCTCCATCAAAAACTAAACCCCACTGAGAACCTGGCTCTGGCCCTTCACCATGTATGGGTTCTTCACAATCTTTCATCTTTAAGAACATAACATCTTCATCGGTAAAATCGTCGTTTGAGGGTTGATGATCCAAAATGGGCTGGTGAGCCAGATAATCAGCCAAAACACTTCCTTTAACGGCTTTCTGAGTATGGTACTCGATATCATATTCAGACAACAACATCTGCCATCTAGCAATTCTTCCAGTCAAAATGGGCTTCTCGAAAATATACTTGATAGGGTCCATCTTTGAAACTAACCAAGTAGTGTGATTCAACATATACTGGCGCAAACGCTTGGCGGCCCACGCTAGAGTGCAACAAGTCTTCTCTAACATAGTGTACCTTGTTTCACAATCAGTAAATTTCTTGCTCAAGTAATAAGTGACATGATCTTGCTTCCCTGTTTCATCTCGCTGGCCGAGTATACAACCCATTGAATCTTCTAAAACAGTCAAATACATAATCAAAGGTCGTCCTTCAACCGGCGGTATCAAGATGGGCAGTTCAAGCAAATACTCTTTGATACTATCGAAAGCCTTTTGACAATCTTCAGTCTAAACATACCCTTGTTCTTTCCTTAGAAGTTTGAAAATAGGCTTACATGTAGCAGTCATGTTGGATATAAACCTGGAGATATAGTTCAAACGTCCCAAGAATCCTCTGACTTTTTTCTCGGTGGCGGGAGCTGGCATCTCCCGGATAGCTTTCACTTTGTCAGGATCCACTTCAATCCCTCTTTGAATGACAATAAAACCCAATAGTTTCCCTGATCGTACTCCAAATGTGCACTTTTTGGGGTTCAAACGAAGCTTGTATTCCTTCAAACGAACAAACAGCTTAGCCAGGTGTTTAACATGATCATCTTCGGTCTTTAACTTAGCTATCATATCATCCACATACACCTCGATCTCTTTGTGTATCATATCATGGAACAAAGTAGTCATAGCTCTCTGATATGTTGCCCCTGTGTTCTTTAATCCAAACGGCATCACTTTGTGACAAAAGGTGCCCTAGGGCGTGATGAATGACGTCTTCTCTCTGTCCTCGGGAGCCATTCTAATCTGGTTGTAACCTGAAAAACCATCCATGAAGGAGAAAACCTCATATCTTGCAGTACTGTCCACCAGGATGTCAATGTGAGGCAATGGGAAATCATCTTTCAGACTAGCTTTATTCAAATCTCTGTAGTCTACACACATGCGAACCTTACCATCCTTCTTTGGAACGGGCACAATGTTAGCTAACCATAATGGATACTCGACGGTAACAAGGAAACCTGCATCAATCTGTTTCTGTACCTCTTCCTTAATCTTTAGAGCCATATCGGGTCGAGTTCTTCTAAGCTTCTGTTTTACTGGCGGGCACTCTGGCTTCAACGGTAAATGATGTTCGACTATAGCTGTGTCCAATCCGGGCATGTCTTGATATGACCAAGCAAACACATCGACAAACTCTCCAAGCAAATCAATCAGCTGTTTCTTCACATCGGGTTTGAGCAAAGCTCCAATTTTCACTTCTCTACGGATTTCCTCTGATCCCAAGTTGATTACTTCCACCGGCTCTTAATGAGGTTGGATATCTTTCTCCTCTTTCTCAAGCAGTCTGGAAATTTCTTCTGGGATATCAACTTCTTCATCCTCAGCTTCATACACAGGAAACTCAAAATTCGGGGAAGGCAGTGGATCATTATTCCCAGGTTGTAATTTATGTAGCAATCTGCGCAAGTGATGTGATTTTTAATAAGTTTCCGTAAAGTGTAAAGTGTGTGTACGCGAGATGCTACTTATTATTTTCCAACATCGTGAATCAATATAAAACACAAATGAAAATGAAAGTAGTTTATTGATGATAGCAAAACCAAAAAGACATGCCCAACAAAGTCGCCCTTGCCTTGGGCAGAGCAAAGGGAATTATTAAAAGTAAGCCCTAATAAATGCAGTTTCGCCTTGGGCAGAGCGAAAATTTTAAGCAAATGTTTTACTTAGATATATGAATGGCAGCAGGGGCTTCAACCGCACTCCAATTCTTAACCAAAATGCCTGGGGTCATAAAGTTCGAGATGTCCTCATCTGGATCTTCCTCGGTAATGGCATAAACTCCAAAGGTGTAGTCGAACTCATCTGAAACATAGCCTGGATCTTCCATATAGGGCTCGTAGTCCTCGTAAGGGATGGAGGACCTGGCGGAACCATCTGATATGTAGCCTTCAAGTTCATCCTCTAACATAACATTAATCTGAGAATGATGGACGACTCCTCCACTACGGAACACCTCATTGATCAGCGGAAAACCTTGACCTTTGGTGGTTTGTTGAGCAGAACTGCTGGTGAAACCGAGACCCTCCTTATTTTTGTTCTCTGGCAAAGACAACACCTTTCCCCACATTGTCTGATGACCACTGTTCACTACTCGCTGTGCGTCTTTGAATGATGACATGGATGCTTGAGACTTCTAGGCACCCTCGCCCACAATAGACGAAGCTTGGAATTGCGTGCCAACCTCTTCCTCAGCTTCGACATACGAGAATGATGACAAGTGACTCACCACCAAAGTCTTTTCTCCACAAACTATAACTATTTTCCCCTCAAAAGCATACTTTGATTTCTGGTGTAGGGTGGACGTAACTCCCCCACCTTCATGTATCCATGGCCTCCCTAGCAGACAGCTATAAGCGACACGAATGTCCATGACTTGAAACGTGATCATGAAAGTTTGCAGCCCAATGGTCATTGGCAAATCCACCTCACCAATTACCGTTTTCTTTGACCCATCAAAAGCCTTGACGATAATATGACTTGGCCTTATCGGCGGTCCCTGATAAGACAGCTTGGATAGAGTAGTTCTAGGCATCACATTCAGAGAAGATCCAGTATCAACCAACACACTGGACAGAGAGTCATTTCCGCAGTTCACAGAAATATGTAAAACCATGTTGTGTTTCCTTCCTTCTTTTGGGAGATCGTCTTCATTAAAACCCAGATTATCACATGAAGTAATACTGCCAATGATGTTATCAAATTGTTCCATAGTCACATCTTGTTCAACATACGCTTGTTCTAAAATTTTCTGGAGCGCCTCCCTATGAGCCTCAAAACTCATTAGTAGTTGCAACACATAAATCTTAGATGGAGTTTGCAGGAGCTGATCTGCAACTTTATACTCACTCCTCTTGATCACTTTTAAACATTCATCTGAATTGGATAAACCAGATCCACCAGATTGCCCCACAATTGGATCTTTCGAGCTTGTTTGTTCTAATGAGACCTCTTTTTCTTTCGGTGCTATATTCTGGTAGACTCGACCACTTCTTGTGACTCTGCTGACATCTGCAATATTAACTATTGAGGGTACAGTGGGCAAAGGCACTTCTTTCCCATTCTCCAACATCGTAGCGTTGTACCTGTAGGGGATAGCCTTACTGGAAGTATAGGGGACAGGTCCGGGCACATTGATTACCAAAGGAGTAACAGTTGGCTTCCTGCTATTGTAAACAATCTCTATACGTTCCACTTCCTTAAAATGGGGTACTATGACACAAACTTCTTCAGCCTCTTCGTTTGAAACTTCCTGATCATCACTTTCTAAACAATCTTCAATCATATTGACAGAGGGCAAACCATGCGGTGGTAATGGATTCTTCTGTACATTAGGGTCAGAATCCCTAAACGACAAGATTCCATTTTTAATGAGCCTCTAGACATCCATCTTCAAACCGAAACAACTCTCAATATCATGTCCTGGAGCACCCTGATGGTAAGGACAAAACTTGTCAGCTCTATAAGAGGGAGGAGGATTCGCGGGGGCCAAAGGTGGAGCTCTTGTCTGAATGTGACCCTTCTTAATCAAAGCGGGGAATAAATCAGCATATGTCATTGGGATCGGATCAAAATTTATTTTTCTATACACACGACCTTGATTGCTGGATGGCCGATTCTGTTGAGGGTACTGTGGACTTTGCTGGGGTTGTGATTGTTGAGCAACGGGAGACTGAGGTTGCTGATAGGGTTGCGGGGACTGTAGTTGATAAGCCAGAGCATTAAACACTGGCGATACCGCTGCAACTTGGTGCAGTAGCATGTACCTCTTTCTGAATTGTCCCTTCTGAATGGCATTTACACCTTGCTCCTTCTTCTTCACAAAACTACTCTCATACTTCTTAGGAGCACTTCCTTCCTTGGCCAATCTTCCTTCGCGAACCCCTTCTTCCAAGTGCATTCCCATATTGACCATTTCAGTAAAGTCACTGGGTGCACTGGCTACCATCTTCTTGTAAAAGAAAGACCAAGAGTCTTTAGAAAAATCTTAGTCATCTCTTTTTCTTCTAATGGTGGTGTGACTTGCGCGGCCAACTCGCGCCAACGTTGAGCATATTCCTTGAAACTCTCTTTATCTTTTTGTGCCATTGCTCTCAACTGATCTCGGTCGGGCGCCATGTCCACATTGTACTTATACTGCTTGACAAAGGCTCCTCCTAGATCATTGAAAGTTCGAATCTTCGTATTATCCAACCCCATATACCACTTGAGTGCAGCGCCTGTCAGACTGTCTTGAAAGTAGTGAATAAGTAATTGATCATTATCAGTTTGGGCAGACATCTTCCTGGCGTACATAATAAGGTGACTCTGAGGACAAGTATTCCCCTTGTACTTTTCAAAATCAGGGACCTTAAACTTCGGTGGGACCTTAACATTTGGAACCAAGCACAGCTCAGAAGCACTCTTACCAAATAAGTCCTTTCCACGAAGGGCTTTCAGCTCTTTATTCAATTCAGAAAATTGGTCTTGAAATCCGTTCATCCTCTCCTCCAAACCCACAGTTTCGGTCGGCGACCCATGTTAAATTGGTTCATCCAGAATATACGGAACAACGTTCACATGTGGAGATGCGGTAGTCATCACAGCAGAAACTACAGGAGCAGCTTGAACAGTGGTCACAACAGGGATCTCAGATACAGACGGACGGTAACCGGACGAAAACAAATTAGGAGACAATCCCCACGGGAAACCTTGAGGCATACTGTAGGATATTTCAGCAACAGAAGACACCACTGGGATCGGTGTTGGCGTCACTTCAGAGATCACAGTCCTTGGAACTTCTTGGTTATTGATCGAGGATTGATTGGACAAAACTTCAACTAGACCATTCAACCTCTCCAAACTTTCTTTCATACTTGCAACTTCATCACGGAGCACTCTGTTCTCTTGTTCTAGTTGATCCATCTTCTGGCATTGACTAGCTCGAGTGTTGTATCGATGATTCAGCTTGTTCTGCGGAGATGAAGCAAGAGTGAGACCCTGGAATGCAAATGATGTTATGCTTATGCAAAATGCAAATGAGTATGAACCTTCAAGAAACTCAAATTATTTCGGTATTGTAACGTTGGAGAAAAAACTTATTTTATTTTGATGATCGAAGCATTACAAAACGGAGTACTCTTTTAAGAGTTTATTACATTGAATCAAAAGCAAAAGAGAAACTCGAAGATCTACTCCTTATACTCCTTCTGGGTGAGAAGTTCTCCTTCTAGCTGACTAATGCGTTCTTGCAACTCGGCCTTCTCTCTGATGAGTCGGTCGACACACTCCTTCCAAGCCACAGTATCTGGGGGAAGATCATCACTGGTGACAGCTCTTGAAGAGGTGTGAGAGGAAAATAAATCCTCTCGCGCCTTTCTTTTCCTTGCAAGTTCTACTTCTGGCAGCCTCTGGGACTTCTCTTTCTCTACCTTGAGTATAAAAAACTTGTTCCTCCAAGCGGCTTTCAGTTTTCGAGCTTCATCCAAGGCGGCCTTCAACTGATCTACTTCGCTCACGTCAAACCAATCTGGATCGTGAAAAGCCAATACCATAGGTTCATGGAAAGGGAACGACATCTTGAGGTCGAGATCTCTTTCGCGCACCCAATGTAGATATTCTTCGGAGACAGCACAATTGGGGTATCCTAAAGCAGCTTTTCCTTCTTGGTTGATGTATCTCCATGCGTAAATTATGACGGTCTTCAGGTCTGGATCTTCTCCTTCCTTGAGAAAGATCCCTTCTAACAGAGTCTGGTCAGGTACTCCAATCATGGGGTGCCCAAATTGGAGGTGAGCCAAAGCAGGGTTGTAACTTATGCATCCTTCTCTCCCAATGAGGGATGTGTTAGTAAATCCTCCGATGCTATGGATCATACCTATACCTCCATAGGTAGGATCGTACCACACAATGTCGGAGTGAGTAAGGGCCATAACTATCTCGGACCAATGAGGTGACTCCTCCTCTTCCCAAATAGACGGGTGTCGAGTTAAGCGAGCAATGAACCATGAATACAGCAGAGCGGTACAACAAACAATATGTCCCCCTCCCTCGGCATTCTTCGAATGAATTGAGTAATATGTGTCAGCTAGCAAAGTAGGGACTGGATTTTTGAGTATGAATAGTTTAATCGCATCCATGTCAACGAAATCATCTATCTTTGGGAACCAGAAAATCCCATAGACCAACAGAGCAAAGGTGGCTTCCATGATAAGGACTTCCTTTCTTTCAGCATGGTAGCGGACTTTTTCAATCAAGAAGTCAGCAGGGAATCCAAGGACTCCTTCCTTGGTGATTAAGTGCGCTTGAACATCTGCCAATTTGAGATGAGTAGCGTTGGCAATTTCTTGGTTACTGGGTGTGTCTTCTTGGTTGGTGAATATGGGACGGGTCGTTACGGGCATCCTCAGGAAATCAGAATACTCTTCTAGTGTCGGCATCAACTGGTAATCCGGAAAAGTGAAACAGTGGTACAGCAGATCATAAAATTGAACAAGGGTCTTCAACAACCCTTCTTTCATCTTTAGTTCGAGAAAACGGAAGACTTCCCCATATTCTATTGCGAAGGCGTAACGATTCTCGATTAGATCTGCTAGTTCTCTCAAGCTTTCAATGTTAGGGCTCTGAAAAGTGTACTCCAATGCTTCTCTTTTGAAGTCCATGGTTACACTACCTGAGAAATAAAATTGAGTTTCTTGAAATGAATAAAGAAAGAATGTAATGCAAGATGAGTAGGACTTCATGGGATCCCAACTATTTATAAGTATTGTAGTAAAAGAAAATGTTTTTTTATTAATTTCGAAACGGAATACAAATAATTGCTTTTAAAAGTCCCAAATAAAAGCTAAATAAAAGCTAGTAAAGACACTAAAGAAGTTTCGAATTCTGCTGCTTGAGCTGCTCTTCTAATTGCGTTTTCTCACGGATAAGGTTGTCCACAATTAGTTTCCAAATAGTGCATTGTGGGTCGGAGAAAAATAAATCCTCCATGACTTTCCTCTTCTTGCAGGGGAGTAACTCTTCATCCTTCAATTGTAGTTGTTTCTGAAGTTCATCCCTTTCCTTTTGAAGTTCAGCCCTCTGCTTCTGACATTCATCATTTTCTGCCACCGTTACATGGTACTTGTTCTTCCAGGATTCCAACTCATGTTGCGACTTCCTTAAGGACACCTCTAACTTCTCGGCTTCAGACATAAAGACATAAGTGGGCTCTCTCCTTGGAGCTATGGGATCTTGACGGGAATAGGGCATCTTTAGCTTGATTGCCCTTTCTCTGACCCACCGAAGGTAGGGTTCCAAAGACACACAATTAAGCTTCCCAAGGCTTTCTTTCCCTTTCTTGTGCAAGTGGTTCCATGCAACTAAGACCTTGTCTAGGAGTTCCTTGTCTTCCCTAAAGAAAATATTCTCTACTTGGACACTCTTAGGCGGCTCCTTCAATGGAAATCCCAATTGTCGACGAGCTAAGATCGGATTGTAACTGATCCCTCCATTAAAACTGAGTAATGGTACATTAGCAAAGTCGCCACAACCATCAATAATTAAGGTTCCATCATATGCACGGTTGTACCAAATAATGTCTGAGTGGGTCAATGCCATAACTCTTGGAGACCAAAGCCCTCTATCGAGACTTAAAAAGGAAGTAGACCTCGACAAGTGCGAAATAAACCACTTGTAGAGTAGGGGCACACAACAGGTGATCATTCCTCCACCATAGAAGTTTCGGAGATGTATAGAATGGTAAGCATTACCCAATAAAGTTGGTACTGGATTATTCTTCAAAAAGATCTTAATTGCATTGAGGTCGACAAACCCTTCAAAACTTGGGAACAAAAACACTCCATAAACAAGCAAGGCAAAGATTGCCTCGAAGGAAGTCTTGTTCGGATAATCGGCATAAAACATTGCTTTACTGATTAAAAACTTCGTAGTCAAACCAAAAATACCACTTTTACTAATCAGATTCCCCTTGACGTCTGATACCTTTAGACAAAGGGCCTTAGCAATTTCTCTTTCATCGGGGTCTTTTTCCAGGAAAGGGAAAGGAGACTCTTCTAAGATAGGTAGACCAACCAAAAAGGAGTATTCTTCCAATGTGGGTAGTAGTTGGAAGTCTGAAAACGTAAAACAGTGATATAGCGGATCATAGAACTGCAATAAAGTGGAAAGGAGTCCTTCGTCTACTTGGCGACTCAATAAGGATATCAGCTTCCCATACTTGCTCTTGAACTTCTCTTGGTCTTCAATCAAGGTCACCAACTTCTCTAGGTCATCCAACTTGGGACTTTTAAAAGTGTATTTCAAAGTGTGTCTTCTATTGGGATCCATAATACCCTACAATGTTCATAAACAAAGGTAAATCCCATGAAGTCCAATGCGGTATGATGCTTTATGAATGCAACAAACACAAGTAGGCACATAGAAACATAAGGATAAACAAACAAAGGGGACCCTAGGTTTGCAACGAGCATGGAGCAAAGGTATACCCATTCCCAAAGGATTTGGACTAAAGGTTGATTGTACCTGTAGAACAAGGTTCTAATGAGGTTCCCAAAGTCATTAGCCCATCTTTCGAATATTATCAACTTCCCAAGTACTCGAGGGTTAATAATATTCTCAAGAGAACTTCTTTCGAGTGTAGCATCGCGTAGCACTATTTCGGGGGTACCCCCTCATAGCCCCGCACTACATCCTAGTAAAGGTCAAAGTGGGGTTAAGGTAACTACGGTCCTCAATATCATAGGCTCCAACATCGAATGTAGTACATGTTTTCACGATTAAAGACTCGTTCAACAATACATCTTTCGAGAGGGCCTCAATTGAGCGTGATTTTCAAGTCAGCTTGGTCGGGATTCTACCCCCTATAAGCCTCTTTGAACATATCACTATCCTATCTTAAGTTCACTCAAGTCCGGGTGTAGGACTTTGTCTCACCACTCAAAAGTATCAACCCAAAGAAATAAAGAACACAAACAAATAAGCAAGTAAACAAATAAGCAAATATAACTTAAAGAAAACAAGATAGGGAAATCTACTGAGAGTGGTTCCCCAGTGAAGTCGCCATTTCTGTCGCGGTGAAATTTGGATACCAAACTATTAATTAGTTTGAATCTTTAATTCAATTTGCAACCGAACTTTGATTTGTCCAAAGGAAGGGATAAAGATCGAAATTCCCACAATGCAATGCAAATGCAAGGTTTAGAGAGTTTAGGTTCGGGGGTTGGTTAAACTTAGGAAAGGTATTAGCATCCTAAGTCTCTCTAGTACTCTACAGAAACCTCTTGTTTTATGTTTGTTTATTGCTAAGTGTTTATCTGCTTAATGGTTTAAAAGACCTAGGGATTTATTTCTAAGTATACTCGATAAGATATCGCATCTTATGCCTACATATCCTTACGGGAGTGGAATCAGAGTATTTGTAGTTCCCCTAAAGGGTTAGAGGAGTTCTTTGTCTGCGGTCAAAGTTTCTACGGGTTTAGGGTAGTTGATTGATTGATTTTAGGAGAAGAGATGAGTCTTCATTTTAAGGGAGATTTAACCGCCACAAGTTGTAGGAAAATAGTCTTTGCATCGTCTTAAGAAAAGGACTTACGTACTCGGATAGGGATCAACGAGGTACACCTTTACCTCTCTTAAGGCAAAGTCCCTACAACTTGATTGTATTGTTGTGGGGTGGAGATTCTATCTCACTTAAGATGATTGACATCGTTCTCTAATGTGTTTGATTTTTGAATTGAGTTGTTGAATGTTTGAATGTTGTTTGTTTTGAATTGATTGTTTGTATTTCTAAGTTGTAAAGATAAGAGACAAAGTCCTTCTTATGGGGTAGGATCTATCTTAATTGATCAACTTGAATGAGATCAAGGATCGAGCGGGAGTATGATGCAAATGATGCACTACACACAAGTGTTGACTCATGTGTAGGTTTTTCCTTTGGACGAATGCAATGCGATGAGATAAATTACGATAATGTAAATTACTGTAAAATAAATTGCGGAAATGATAAAGCCATACACATACGCATGAAAGCGCTGAAGTGTGTGAGAGTGAGTGTGTCGTGGGGTGCACGATTAGATCGAGCTTTACGATGTTGGTTGATTTTAAGCGAGGTTGATTTTATTTAAAAGTGAATTGATTTTATTAAAAAAGTTTGCATTTGATTATTAATAATGAGATAGATAAATTAGTTGAATTATGTTTATGGGAAAATATATTATTGGCTTAACATGTTAGGGATGAATTTGATTTTAAAAAGGTGTAGACTTATTTTTTAAGGAAAAAAAAAAGGTTGTATTGCAATTTTCGATAAAAGTCATATTTGTTTATCATTATCATTATTTATTTATTTATTTTTTATAAAAGCTATCTTAATTTATTTGAGTTAATTTATAAGAAAATGTTATTCTCTTAGTGAAATTGATTTTATAAAAAGTTATATTAATTATGTTTATTTTAATAAAAGGTTTTATTATCAAAAGTTTTACAACTTAAGTTAGAGAAAGGTTTTAAAAGTAATAAGAGAACTTATTTATTTAATAAAATAAAAAGATTTTATTATCAAGGTGAATTATTAATATTAATAAAGTTTGAGAAAATAAATTATAAATGGTTTTTTTAATTAAATTACATAAAATAAAAATTAATTAATTAGATTTAAAAAAGAAAATTAAGTTGATTAGAAGTTATTATTTTTTAAATGAACTTAATTGAAGATTAAAGGTTTTTAATTAATTTTTTTTTAATAAATCAAATAGATTATTAGTTTTGCTTTATAAGATTAATTAATTAATTAAGTATGTTAAAACGTGGGATCTGGTGTTACGCAGTGCATGGGACTTACTGTGGGCGCGCGGAGTGATCCGTTTGATCGTGATCGTGTGGTGATGGTGGGGACGGACCATGATACTACCATGGTCGTGCATATATAATTCATATTGATACATCAACACCATAACAATGAAACGGAAAAAAAAAAACAAACGGCGAAAGAACCCTAAATCCCCCCCAACGCCCTTCACTCGTTCACCCTTCCCGTTCGATTCCAGTTCAATCTCCCCCCTTTTTCTTCATCGTTGCATCTATCTTGGTACCTGAAACAACAATCAAAATGTTAATCATTCAACACATTAATAGGTATATTGAAATTTACCGAAGGTTGGTGGCGGCGGGATGTGCAACGTGAGTAGTTTTCCTCCGGCGGTCTCGCGATGGGCTTCGGAGACGTCAATCTTCGAAAGCTTAGCGCAAAAGATGAGTAGTTCCTCTCTTATTCTGATTTGACCTACTTAGGTTTTTTGTGATTTTTGCTGAGTTTCGATTTTCGTCCCAAAGAGATCTGTTCTTCGATTCAAACCCTCCTTTTTTTAAGCGATTTGGGGTTTTGGATCCCGAAAACTTTGATTGAATCTTTGATTGCTTGCGTTAAGACCTTCCATTCCTGTTTGGTCAAGATTTGAAATATTTCCTTTCTCGCTTGGTTGAGTTAATATCGTTGATGAGGATCCTTTTCTGTACGATTTGATTCGAAGGATCTCTTGATTGATGCTGAAGAATCTGATACCTGTTGGGATTGGATCCTTTTTTGAAAAAAGCATATTCCTTACACGATTACTAACTCTGAATTGTGACTTGGCAGGTGTGAATAACAAATGATTTGGGCCAAAGGGAAACTAGCAGCCCAGAGTTTGGTTCATGGAGAATTCACCGGTCTTGAGGATTAGGGTGAGTGAGGTAATGTTCTTTGGGGACTTGCACTTGTGGATTTAGGAGTCTCGTAGGTTCCTGCATCGACCTGTACATCCTGGGTGTGAACAACTAACATGAGATTTAGTTAATCTCGTCTGGTAAAAAGGACAGCACACTGCTTCACCCCTTGAATTGGTCTTGGGCATATTTGATGATACTGTGCTGATTATGTAGGTTGTAGGCTGGTAGGAGATGCCTCTGCTGGACATTTTGTACGAATACTGCTATTCCAGCTTGCCAAAAGCTTCACGACTTCTGGTATCTTCTGACTGAGGCAACGAGGCTTCTAGTGAAACTGTTAACTGCCTTTGGTCGACTGCGAGGTAATCATTTATCTTTGAAAGTTTTGAAGTTGGTTATAAAAAGATCTGGTCCTGATCATCATGTCCATTTTGACTGCAGGGTTGCCAGCCTCGCTGTTGGTTTCACTAGCAACATCACCATCTGTCTCTACATCCGACCTTTCTGTTGGTTCGTCTTGTTCATCACTTATTCGAATAGGCTGTTATATTCTTCTGATAAAATGACTTGAGTAAGGTTAGCTGCAGCAGCTGTTTGTAGAAGCTGAAAGGGATTCTTTGCAATAGACAGCGGGTTCTTACGGGTATGTAGATGGTTTCTTTCCGGGCACGGGGAGCTGGAGTGAGATATTGAACAAGTCAACATCCTCATCCCATCATCGGTGATATCACCACGAGAATATCCATCAATTCAGGTGCATCATCAACCTCTGTAACATCTTCTCTAGAGGACTCGGGGTTATCAGAAGTAGGAAATGTTGTCTTATAACAGATGGTGGATTTAGATACAGCTTCTGAGCATTCCCTTGGACAAAGGAGTACTTGTAAGAGCAACTAAATAAGCAAGTACCGCAGTGCATGATCTCTATCTGCATTAACACTACAGTCATAGTTCTCTGGCGTATTCATTAATAGGGATGGAAATATCATCATAGGTAGGTCGTATTTCTTCCATATGTAGATAATTTGGTAATGAACTCAATAAGTGTGCTAATCTCAATCTTCTGTTCGTTCTTTAGTTTATCATCATACTGTTGTAATGCTATCTTTCCAACAGCTCAAATAGATTCCCTTGCAATTAGAATGTCAACATTTGCAGCATACTCACATAATTCTGTCACTATCTTGTAGGTGTTATTTCATTTACAACTGCAGTCAGCATTTCAAGCTTCATCTTTTTGACATAGGATGGTTCAATATACTGGCAATAGAAGTGCTTGCAATCTGAGGAGAGAACATGAGGGTGTCGCGTGACCCAGAGGTGCAGGTGGCTAAGAATTGCAGGATTGTTCAAGACTTCCTGAGCTCACTGAAGGAATGTACTTGGCCACTAATTCAATAAATTCCTTAATGTATAGAGTGGTTAAGAAGCTTCAGTATCGATTGAGAACGTGATAAATGGCTGGCTTTCTATGCAGAGTCTCTCTTTCCCTGGCTGCTGCTGATGCATATTTGCTAAATTGTTTTGTTGATTTATTAACTGTTGTTGTTGCCGTTGTTGCAGGTTCACAAGATTATCCTATTGTGGATGCAACCTCTGGGACTTAAGTGTGTCACCAACATTATTCTATTGTCCAAGCATCTGAGCGTTGCCCATTCGTTACATTTGGTTGAGGCCTTTCACACTGCTGCTGCTGCTGCGCAGGCAAGATTGGTTGCTGAGTCATTGGCGTTGCAAATCAATGGAAAGGCTCATGGCCCGCATTTCATTTCAGCTAGCAGGGAGCAGCCTCCAAACGGAACCTAGTTATGTATTTGGAAATATTTGTAATTGTGTAGTTATTTAGTCATGGCCTTTGTAAAGCTCAGTATTATATTATCTTTATTTTGATTCTTGTAGTTTGAATGGGAACTTGCTTCTTATCATAAAGTTGAATGAATTTTGGTTCAAAATGGATACTCTCATACTCAATATATTCACATAAACCTCTTGGTGTATTTAACCTTGCCTCAAATAAATTGGCTCATTGAATTTGAAATACTTATGATCAAACCTTGATGTCCACGAACCGAAAATACACATAAAATTGCGGCTTCGTCCTTCATTATGGCTTACAACTCGCCCGACCACCCTTAAGCAAATTTATCTCCAAAATAAGCCCTTCTTGCCCTGATGAACTAATGACTCGAGAGATAAACAGAGTCCCAAATCCAAATATTATGCTGAAGTAGTGGTGAAAACTTTAACCATGCATTCTAGGATCTGAATCCTAAACCTCCTTTAGCTCATAAGAGAACGAAGTCGATCATGACTTTAATGAGATGTGGCCAAAAAGTCCATCCAGGTTGTCTTAAAAAAACCCAGAGTGGCCCAATGTTGCAGAGATGATACAGAAATGGGGCCAAAATCAGAATCAACCGGTCACGCCTTGAAATGCTCGACTGTGGGGATGAATGTCATATCTATTTGAAGCTGCCACACTTGCATAGACTTGTTAGTAAAAAAACGCATAATAATAATAAAGACGTCAAGTAAAACAAAGAAGTGGGATCTTATGGTCAAAAATTAGGGTGTGACACAAGCATATGTTGAACAAGACATAACCATGGAACAGTTCGATAACATTGTTGGTAATATCACTTCATGCAACAATCTTGGATTTAATGAGGAAGATCTTCCGGAGGAGGGAAGAAAACATAACATGGCTTTGTATATTTCTGTGAATTATGGAAATGACTCCTTGTCTAGTGTGTTGGTTGACATTGGGTATTCTTTGAATTGTGATGCCCAGGACTACTCTGTCAAAACTATCATATTAGGGACCGCCGATGAGGCCAAGCCATGTCATTGTCAAAGCTTTTGACGGATCTAGAAAGACGGTAATTGGTGAAGTGGATCTACCAATGACTATTGGGTTACAAATCTTTATGATCACGTTTCAGGCCATGGACATTCGCGCCGCCTATAGCTATTTGTTAGGGAGGCCGTGGATACATGAGGCTGGGGCAGTTACCTCCACTCTACATCAGAAGTTGAAGTATACTTTTGAAGGCAAGACAATTACGGTCTGTGGGGAACGAGCTTTAGTGGTGAGCCATTTATCATCGTTTTCGTATATTGAAGCTAAAAAAGAGGTTGGTACACAATTTCAAGCTTTATCTATTGTGAACAATGGTGCTCAAAATTCTAGAGTACCCATGTCATCCTTTAAGGACGCGCAACAGGTTGTGAACGGTGGTTCTCAGGCATGTTGGGGCAAGATGTTGTTTCTACCAGAGAATAAGAATAAAGAAGGTCTCAGCTTCTCCACCAGTTCTGATAAACAGGTTATTAGAAGTCAAGAGTTTCCGCCGATCAAATAGGTATTTCACAGCGTAGGGATCATCCATCCTCCTCACATCAATGCAGTGTCAGAAGATGAATCTGAAGGCTACATATCAGATGGTTCTGCAAGTCTCCCTATTCCGTATGAAGATTATGAACCTTATATGGAAGATCCAGGGTACGTTTTAGACGAATTTGATTAAAGTTTTGGAGTTTATGTTGTTACTGAAGAGGATTCCGATGAAGATGTCCCTGGCTTTGTGACTCTGGGAGTATTGGTCAAGAACTGGAGTGTGGTCGAAGTCCCTATTGTCGTTCATATATCAAAGTAAAACATTTGTATTTTAAGTTTTCGCTTTGCCCAAGGTGAAAATTTGTTGTGTGGGCTTACTTTTTTAATAATTCCCTTTGCTCTGCCCAAGGCAAAGGTGATCTTGTTGGGCATGTTGTTCAGATTTTGCTATCATTAATAAAATGTCATTTTTATTCCATTTTTGCGTTCTTTTATCTTTTATTTATTATTTTGTTGGAAAATAATAACAAGTAGCATCTTGCATACACACACTTTCCACTTTATAAAAATAAATAAAACCATATCACATGCGCAAATTGCTGCACAAACCACATCTCGGGAATAATGACCCACTCCCTTCGCCGAACTTCGAATTTCCTGTGTTTAAGGCCGAAGACGAAGAAGATGATATTCCAGAAGAAATCTCTAGATTGTTTGAGAATGAAGAGAAAGCTATTCAACCTTAACAAGAGCCGGTAGAAGTAAACAATCTGGGTATAGAAGAAATCCGTAAGGAAGTGAAAATTGGAGCTTTGCTCAAGTCTGATGTGAAAGAATGGTTGATTGAGTTGCTTAAAGAGTTTATCGACATGTTTGCCTGGTCGTATCAAGACATGTCTGGTCTCAACACTACTATAGTTGAACACCACCTCCCTTTGCCCGCCAGTTAAACAGAAGCTCAGAAGAACTCGACCTGATATGGCTTTGAAAATCAAGGAAGAAGTCCAAAAACATAATGATGTAGGTTTTCTTGTCACTGCTGAGTATCCGCTTTGGTTGGCCAACATTGGGCCCATTTCGAAGAAGGATGGAAAGGTTCGTATGTGTGTGGATTACAGAGATTTGACCAAGGCCAGTCCGAAGGATGATTTCCCATTACCTCACTGTAAATTCTAAGTGCACACCAGCGGATGTTATTACTAAAGTTATAACATCCACAATGACATAGGCTACTGAACACACTAATAAGCTGTAAATAGAAAGCAGTAAATAACACAATAATTGTTCACCCAGTTCAGTGTCAACAACACTTACATCTGGGGGCTACCAAGCCAGGGAGGAAATTCACTATTAGTAGAATTAATTCAGAGTCAAACACTCAGCTTGCACTCTTCACTTAAAACCTACCCAATTACACTTCTGCCTAGAGACCTCTAGACCTGAGTATACCCACTCACTCCCCCTAAATCACCTCAGTGATATCCAAACACAATTACCGAAAAGATATGAAGTTACACTTCAAACACACCTTGATATAGCTTCACAGCTTTGATCAAGAGACACACATTCTTGCTTAACAGCTTTGAGTGAGACAATGAGCACAACAATTCATACACACTAAACCAATGCAATTGTACAACATACAATTCTTGGCATACAAGTATCCTAAGACACACGTGAAGAACAACAATCCTTCACTCACACAACTCACGTGAAGAACAAGCTTCTTCACTCACAAATTACACTCTTTAATTTCTACTATCAAGAGCTGCTCAAATTAGGACCCGTCCTCTGTTATTTATAGCAGTTGATTTCCCTTGGGCCTTGGTGCAGAAATTAGGGTTATCCATAACTAACTTTTCTTCAATAATATGCACGCTTACCAGACATTTTATTTCGCTTAGGGCTTCTAAAATGTTTCCTGACTTCCAGCTTGAGCTTCTAATAAGTTTTCTGATTTCTAGCTACCAGAAAACTAAACCTGCGCGCTTGATGTCATATGATCAAAGTCATAACATTCTGTATGACATTCAACTTAACTTACTTTTAGCTAAGTCAACTTACCTTGCACAATCCACATTATGTATGTAATAACCTCAGTCATGACATACATATATACTCTAATGTTTTTCCATAAAATGCAGCCAATCAAGAGCATTTACAAACTCCCTCTTTGGCAAATTTTTGGCTAAAACACTTTGTTATTATACTAGACATTTACAAGCAGCATAAGACTTAACATATATCCTGTCATGCAGGAAAGTCACTAGCTAAACAAAATCTCAGAGTTATCTTCATAGTCCTCACAGTTAGCTCTCAACACAGGTAAAACTCAACCTGTTCACAATCAATCATCTGTTAGTCACCACTACAGATGTCACACTATTCTGAGTAACATTCTGGGTTACTCCCCCTCAACAGATGCAACTCAACATCTGAGTACATAACCTGCACATCCTGCAGTCACACATAAAGACATCCAACCTGTTCTGGATATCCAGACATTCAGAATAACATCCTGAAGTCACACACACTCCTAAGCACCTTCTAGGATCACACATGGTTAGCAACTACAACACAACACACACTTAGTTCTAACATACATTCCTACATACACTAGGAATTCACACATGCAGTAACAGACACATAATTAAGGAGTTCTCCAACCATGCACACTTGCAGCAACACCTGTACCTGTATCAGCCTATCAGCCATTGGTTTTTTCAACCAATTCTTCCATCTGCTGTACCTGCTGTCACTACCTAACATCTAACATCTCTCCCCCTTTTTAGCCATAAATTAAGATCAAACTAATAATTAGCATAAATCACAATAGGTAACCATACAACTGTTTGGGGGAAGTTACAGAAACTGCTCATAAAGAGCATCACAAATTCATGTTGTCACAATATTCAGAAATCTAACCAAAACGTCTTAAAAAACAGCAGCAGCACCTCTTCCTCATCAGCTCAGCAGTTATCAACCTGAGCTACACAACATATCACCTCAATCTTCATCCTCAGAGGCAGAACTGGAACTGACCTCCTCATATTCTTCATTATTCTCTCCTTCTTCATCAGTGGCTTCCTCTGAACTAGCAGCAGCTTCTTCTGAGGCAGCTTCCTGACCATCATCCTTCCCTAAACCCTTATCACTGTCATTAAATTCAGATTCTTCATCTTGCTCAAGAGATCTGATCATTTTCTCAAGATTCTGCTTCCTTGTCTCCAAATCCTTGCAAGTTTCTTTGAGCATTGCAATCACCTCATCTTTTCTGGTCTTGTGACTCCCTTTGGATGTCTCAGCAGATGTCATGGCAATGTCTGGAACATGAGTTCCTTGAAACAACTTGTGATGGAAGGCCATGGGACTTTCTCTTTTGCTTGCAATGTCATTCTCCTTGAGAATATTTGGATATTGAGCTAAGATAATTCCACAAATGAGAGGGAAATGCTATGGGGTCTTTTATGCTATAACTACCAGCATGCTTCATAGTCTGATCAAATATGTAGGTGCCATAATTAATTTTGGTCTTGGTTCCAATAGCATAGATAAACTTCCCCAGAATAGTAGCTACTGTTGATTTATGATTATTGGGCACCCAGTTGGCAGCACCAATCTTGTGTAGCATAGCATATTTTACACTCAGTTTGCTGGCAGCTAGCTTCCCTTTTGATGTCCACTTTTTGACTTGGTTGCAAGTGATTACTTGACACACTTTATTGTCAGAGGTATTTATCTCAGATTGAGCTCCATCTAATCTTCCAAGGTAGTTGCTGATGGTAGTGAGGGAGAAGGTAACATATTTTCCTCTAACATAAACATTACCAGACTCAGCAGATTTTCTGTCAGCACATTCATCTAATAGATTTACTATGAATTCCTTGACAAGTGTTTCATAGCATTGGGAGAACTGAGTCACAGTCTTTTCCAAACCAGTATCATGGATAAGAGCCATGATATCCTTGCTTTCAAGAGCATTTTGAGCTAGCTCTCTCTCCAAGGCCAACCTCTTTTGATAGACATACTTCCATCTATTGACACTTGATGGATAGTGGAATGAGACATTGTCTATAGGAACATCTGGAACACTAGCAGCAAGCTTGCTAGTTGTTGGCTTCTTCTTTGGTTGGATGTCAGAGACATCACAAGCAACATCAGAGTCAGATTTTGATTCTGAACTAGTCTCAGCCTTCCTTTTCTTTGGGTTTACCTTGCTCCAAACCTTGGAGGGTCCAACCTGAGTTCTTTTTGATCCAGGCTTCGTTGTAGGAGTACTTTGATCAGTTGTCTTCTTCTTAGGAGGGTTTTGATCAGCAACCTTCTTCCCCTTCCTAGTCATAAGCCTTTTGGCTATACTAGGATTAACCTTAGCTATCAGATCATTGTCAGAGTACTCTTCAAGGTCAACTAAATCAGCATTTTTGTCACCTTGCATGTTTCCCTTCATTTTATCAGAACCTTCACCTCTATCAGAACCTTTACCTCTGTTTTCAGCAGAAATGTCTCTCAATGTTTCAACATTATGAGTGACATCGTCGTGATCATTCAGTTTAGAAACAAACTTCTCATTGTTAGGGGCCATGGGTATATTTAGGGCACTAGCAACCATATTCGCAATGGTGATGTGTGTTTTCCTAACTTCTTCCTTAGTGATATCATCATGAAGAGCAGATGTTGTAGAAGGAGGAGCTTGACTTGAGACAAGTTCTTTAGGCCTTCTTGCATGTGGTATTCTAGGTTCCTTCATCAGTAGTCTTTCTGGCGTCATCATGCGCAAGGGGGCTATTTCAAGAACCTCGTTAGGGTTCGAATCAGAGTCGTTGGTGGACATTCTTTTGGAGGAGGTTGGTTTTGAATGTTGCGACATTGTTAAGGACTTTGATTGTGTTGGAGAGGATCTCTTGCGCTTGTTGGAGAAGGTATGGAAGATGAACAATCGGTATTGGGAGCAAATGACGTAGAGTTTTTGTGTGTAGGAGCTAAGGAGGTGATATGGCAACTGAGGAGGGAAATTAGTGACAACACACTCCCCCTTAGTGAATTTTACACTGAGACCTTGGTCACAGAGCTGACTAATACTGATCAGATTAACAGTCAGTCCTTCAACTAACAAGACATCCTCCAGTTTAGGAACACCAGGATAATCCAGTTTTCCAGCACCTTTGATTTCTCCTTTAGCTTCATCTCCAAATGTTACATGTCTTGAGGAGTGAGGTTTTATGTTTACCAAGCTATTCTTTACCCCAGTCATGTGTCTAGAGCAGCCACTATCAAAATACCAATCCTTTTTGGTAGGCATCCTGAGAGACGTGTGGGCTACTAAGGCCACGTTCTTGGCTACCCATTGTCTTCTTTTGTTGGGTGCCTCCTTCTTGGGTTTGGCATGATACTGCTTCTTGTCCTGAGTTCCCTGTTTGGATTTTCCTTGATGTGGATGACTAGGAAATCCATGCAGCCAGAAGCATACAGACTTAATATGTCCAAGTTTTCCGCAGTGGTAACACCTATACCCTTGGAATTTTCTCTTGACTTGGTTCCAGTCTCTGTTTGTTAGATGTTGTGACTTTGGTCTTGACATCCATTTTTACTTCTGAATGTCAGGTTTTAGTCTCTTGAGGTTCAAGATAGGATTCTATTTACCAACAAATCCCAGTTCAGACCTATTTCCTGAAGTCTGACCACTCTGAAGGATTTCTTCTAGGGTGTCAGTCCCAGGATTAAGCATCCTTATGGATTTTGACATTTGATTCATTTTAGATTCCAACTCATTGACCTCACTCTTGAGTGAGTTTATTGTAGCTAGATGCTCTCTCTTTTCAGCCTCTAACTCCTTGATGATTTTTTTCTGGTGTTCTCCTTGCTTATATAACTCTGTACTTCTGGTGTGAAGTTTTTGATATGAGGTTGCAAGCTCCTCAAAGGTCAACTCCTCTTCACTTGAGTCATCATCAGATATACACACACTGTTAAGAACAGTGACATGCTTGGCAGACTCCTCTTCGGATCAACTGTCAGAATCTCCATCAGACCAAGTGACTGCTAGGCCCTTCTTCTTCTTGAGATATGTAGGACATTCAGCTCTAATATGTCCATACCCTTCACATTCATGGCATTGGACTCCTTTGCCTTGGCCTGACTTATCCTCAGAGTTACTCCTTTTGCTGTTTTCAAAAGAGCTGTTATTGATGTATGGTTTAGACTTATGATCAAATCTCTTGATCAATTTATTGAATTGTCTTCCAAGCAAGGCTATTGCTTCTGACAAATTCTCATTATTTTCATCATCTTCTCCTTCTGAGTCATCTGAAGTGTTTGAAACAAGAGCTATGCTTTTGTTCTTTTTCTCCACAGCCTGATCACACATCCCCATCTCAAAGGTTTGGAGAGAACCAATGAGTTCATCCACCTTCATGTGGCATATCTCTTGGGCTTCTTCAATGGCAGTGACCTTCATTGCAAACCTTCTGGGCAAGGACCTGAGGACCTTTCTCACAAGCTTCTCTTCAGACATCTTTTCTCCTAGAGCTCCTGGGGTGTTTGAAATTTCCAGAATATTCATGTAAAACTCATGAATAGTCTCATCCTCTTTCATTCGTAGACTTTCAAACTTAGTGGTCAACATTTAAAGTCTTGACATCTTGACTTTTGAGGTACCCTCATGAGTTGTTTTGAGAGTATCCCAAACTTCTTTAGCCAGTTCACAGTGGTGCACCAGTCTGAAGATGTTTTTGTCTATGCCATTAAATAGTGCATTTAATGCTTTAGAGTTACCCAGAGCCAAAGCCTCTTGTTCTTTGTTCCATTTCTCTTCAGGAATTAACACAGATACTCCATCCTTGTCAGTCTTCACTGGATGTTCCCATCCTGAATTTGAAGCTCTCCAAGCCTTGCTGTCTAAGGACTTTAAGAAGGCAATCATCCAAGGTTTCCAGTAGCCATAATTTGAACCATCCAGAATTGGTGGTCTATTAGTGAATCCTATGTCTTTATCCATAGTATTTGAATTTTACTTCCTTAGATCTCACCCAGAAATAAATAGGCAGGGTGCCTGCTCTGATGCCAATTGTAAATTCTAAGTGCACACCAGCGGATGTTATAACATCCACAATGGCATATGCTACTGAACACACTAATAAGCTGTAAATAGAAAGCAGTAAATAACATAGTAATTGTTCACGCAGTTCAGTGTCAACAACACTTGCATCTGGGGGCTACCAAGCCAGGGAGTAAATTCACTATTAGTAGAATTAATTCAGAGTCAAACACTCATCTTGCACTCTTCACTTAAATCCTACCCAATGACACTTCTGCCTAGAGACCTCTAGACCTGAGTATACCCACTCACCCCCCTCAATCACCTCAGTGATATCCAAACACAATTACAGAAAAGATATGAAGTTACACTTCAAACACACCTTGATCTAGCTTCACAGCTTTGATCAAGAGACACACACTCTTGCTTAACAGCTTTGAGTGAGACAATAAACACAACAGTTCATACACACTAAACCAATGCAATTGTACATCATACAATTTCTTGGCATACAAGTATCCTAAGACACAGGTGAAGAACAACAATCCTTCACTCACACAACTCACGTGAAGAACAAGCTTCTTCACTCACAAATTACACTCTTTAATTTCTACTGTCAAGAGCTACTCAAATTATGACTCGTCCTCTGTTATTTATAGCAGCTGATTTCCCTTGGGCCTTGGTGCAGAAATTAGGTTTATCCACAATTAACCTTTCTTCAATAATCTGCACGCTTACCAGACATTTTATTTCACTTAGGGCTTCTAAAATGTTTCCTGACTTCCAGCTTGAGCTTCTAATAAGTTTCCTGATTTCTAGCTACCAGAAAACTAAACCTGCGCGCTTGATGTCATATGATCAAAGTCATAACATTCTGTATGAAATTCAACTTAACTTACTTTTAGCTAAGTTAACTTACCTTGCACAATCCACATTATGTATGTAATAACCTCAGTCATGACATACATACATACTCTAATGTTTTTCCATAAAATGCAGCCAATCAAGAGCACATACACTCACATCGACATATTGGTAGACAGCACTGCAATGCATGAAATCTTCTCTTTTATGGATGGGTTTTCAGGATACAATCAAATCAGGATGGCTCCCGAAGATAGAGAGAAAACATCATTCATCACACCCTGGGGCACTTTCTGTTATAGGGTTATGCCATTTGGATTGAAGAATGTCGGGGCAACGTATCAGAGGGTTATGATTACTTTGTTCCATGATATGATGCATAAGGAAATAGAAGTTTATGTAGATGATATGATAGCCAAGTCAAATACTAAGGGTGATCATGTTAAACATTTGCTAAAGTTGTTTGGTCACTTAAGAGAATACAAGCTCCGTTTGAATCTCAACAAGTGTACATTTGGTGTACGATCAGGGAAACTCTTGGGTTTCATTGTTAGTCAGAAGAGTATTGAAGTGGATCCTAATAAAGTGAAGGTTATTCAGGAAATGCCAGCTCCTACTACAGAGAAACAAGTCAGAGGATTTCTGGGACGCATGAACTACATCTCCCGGTTTATATCTAATATGACTGCTACGTGTAAACCTATTTTTAAGCTTTTGAGGAAAGAACCGGGTTATGTCTGGACCGAAGATTGTCAAAAGGATTTTGATAGTATCAAGGGATATTTGCTTGAACCTCCTATTATAATTCCTCCGATTGAGGGACGACCTATAATCATGTACTTGACTGTGTTGGAAGACTCGATGGGCCGTGTACTCGGTCAGCAAGATGAAACGGGAAAGCAAGAGCCTATTGTCGCAACTGCAAAAAAAACCCGGCGGAAAAACAGAAAATTCACCACCGTTTGTTATTTATCCCAAAGAGAGGGAAAGGAAACAATCATAGAAAACCTACTAAAAAGGGAAAAGACAAGGTCATCGCAACCAAATCTTGGGTTCGGGAGTCGGTTACACAAGGGGGAGGTATTAACACCCCTCACGTCCATTGTACTCAACGGGATCCAAGCTTGTTTTCTATCTAAAAGGGTGTGTTTATCTATAAGGTTGGCTCACATGGACAAAATAAAAGAAAAGAGACTCGATAGAGCATCGCCGCTCTATGCTTACATATTCCCTCGTGCAATGGGAAAGTCAGAGTCACCGTAGTTCGGAAAACTACGGGTGAAGGTGGGGAAGGTTGCTCGCCAAGACATCGCCGTCTTGTGCCTACGTATCCTCATCCGGTATGAGAAATCAGAGCAAACATAGTTTGGGCTGACACGACCACAAGTTGGTTTAAGTATTTTAATTGAGTAGGGTTAAACCTTCATTCTAGCAGTATTGATGGTCGACCATTGGAGACTTAGGCGTTACCTGTTTGCAGTAGAACCAAGACTTAACACACTCTTTTTGAAAATTATTTTCAATTAATCCCGAAGGATAAAAAGGTTTGATGTTTTGTTTTATGTTTTTTAAACAAGAAGTGGATTGAGTTAAGTTTGTAACTCATGTTTCCCTAAAGACTATGACATAGGAACGAATGTGTCGCATATCAACCCCAAACAGGACGTACACTAAACACTCTAGACAAGTCAGAGGAGACTCATCACTCATCATTTCCCATGTGCTTAAGGCTCGTAGCGTACAACATTTATTATCCTTTATTAAGTGACTTAAGAGGTTTGGAGATGAGAAGAGAAGACACAAACTCTAAGGGAAACTCGACCCTAACCTTGTCATGCAAAGTGGACCTAAAGTTGGGATTAAAAGAGGGAAATTTACCCTAATGTTATCATGCTTGGATTGAACACCTAATGTCTCTCCTACTCCCATCCTAAACAGAGGGACTAGGAACCCTAAGGGATCATGGCAAAAGACCAAGAAAACACAAAGCAATTCAATCACAAAAAAGAAGAGAAATGAAAGGTGACATGCAAACATGATATGCAAACGCAAAAGATGCACGGATGAGATGAAATGGGAGAAGTAGACTCCTACGACCATTACCATCAATCATCAAAGAAAAGTGGAAGGAAAAAGTGTGGGGCAGCAGCCACCACAAGCACATCTCAACCAAACATTTCTTCAAACTCAAGCAAAGCAAAGGATCATCACTTGAATGACATCCACAAAGTATGCATTCAAGTGGAAACTGAACCACGCGCGTCGAAGAATCAAGATTAACCAATCAAGAACAACGAAACATATCCAAAACAGCTCACTCAAATGTATCATATCAATCCAAGAAGATTCAAAGTGAGAGGATGTAACACCCCACTATACCTCGTACGCGTAATATAAGAATTTTACGGAAATAATTCATTTTAATACATCAGAGTCCTCCAAAACAGTGGGATATCACACTAAGTCACTTCATTCCATTAAAATAAATCAACGTTATTTAGTTTTCAATTAAGCAGCGGAATACAAATCAATTCTCCAAATATAATTTCCCTCAACACGAAGTCATACAACATCAGTCCAACAAATGAAGATACGTAAAAATAAATAATTAAAATAGTCAAATAACAACGTAATCCCGTCATCCCATGTTACGTATCAGAGCGACTCCTAAGACTCGACCAAATAGCAACACACTCCAAGCACTACTCAGGTACCTGGTCATCTATACTCCCAAGAGAGCACAAACACAACAACAAAAAGGGGTGAGAACTACATTCAATAAATAAGTGGTGAAATACACATGCTAAGGAGTAGTTACACACCAACATACAATCATACATAAATAACGCACATACACGTGCCACCTCAATCACTCGGCATTACTAGCCTACATTCAATTACAATAATGCAATGTGACACACTAACTCGACACAATGCATGTGGTACCAACACAATTGCATACGGTTCACACTAGAACCCGATTCCCGTTGAAATCCTGATAAGTCGTATATACGTTCCTCTGAACTATAACTTATCTCTATAACGACTTCCACAATGAAGTCCGGATGAAACTAGGCACCCATCATGGATTCCCACCTAGCCATCTCCACAAGACACATGACATGAAAATGCATGACAACAAAATTATGCAATATAATAATTCAAGCATAATTCACGATCAATAACGATCCACACGAGCCATCCACTCACCGTAATCCTTTCAGAATTACCACAATCGCACAAGATAACCCACATTCAATAATCATGGCTCACCATCATCAAAACACACCCTTGCGGGCACACCCACATAATTCCACAATTTCTCTAATTAAATTCATTACTAATATTCCTTGGGTTCATTTTAGTCATACTAACCCTACCGATCAAACGGAAACACGTTCCAAGCGAAATCGGGACATAAATCACAAAAACGGCGAAAAGTCACCCCAGGCCTGTCCGTACGCGTATGACCTCTCCTATTCGCACCCCATACACGTATGGCCCAACTAATACGCGTATGGCCTTACTGATAGGCCACCCATACACGTATGGCCTAGCCTGATACGCGTATTGCCCAACTTCATACGCGTATGGCTAGTCCTGTACGCGTATCAACCGAGATGTTGCTCCAAAAACCAGATCTCATTCCTTCTACGAGTTTCCACTCAATCCTCTTTATTTTTCCACCCAAATCCACCTAAAACTAAGTTTTTTATTAATCAATTCCCTCTACAATCACTATACTTCATCTATTCATCATTCTACTACGCATTTTACTTCTAAGGGTTCGATTTCGTTCATCCCTAAAAACTCTGATTTCCATATCTAAGGTTCATGATAGTCCTATGACAGCATCAAGAATTCGCACACAAATTTCATATCAATCCCAACATTATACTCACAAACAACATACAAGAATTATTCAACAAGAACATCAATTTTATGGAATTTATCATGCTACGAAAATCAGATCGAGAAGTTCAAAACATGCATAAATCCTATGAGAGAAAGGACCTCTCACTACCCGCTCATGTTAATTCACCCATATTGAAATCCATTCTCCCCCCCTTACCTTCAATTGAAGCTTTTTCATGGTCAACAATGGAGATTGGCCTCTCTTTGCCCTAGCTCTCCTTTCTCTGTCTTTGTCCTCTTTCACGTTAACTGATTAATTCCCACTCACTCACTCTTAACCCCTTAATTGGATTTTTAATTCAGTTAACTTAATTATTACTAATAGTCACAATAATAATAATGATATGAATAATAATAATAATAATAATAATAATGATAACCATAATCTCATTAATATTATTACTAATAATGGTGGAATAATACAAATAATCATCATATCTTAATCTTATTATTAAATTACCCTTTATCCAAGTCACTCCAACAAATATTCACACAATAAGGTATAACTGACTAAATAATTTAAATGGAATGTTACAACTCTCCTCCACTTGCTGATGAGAACCGTTCCGGATACGACTCTCGCATCTTGCTCTCCAATTCCCAGGTCACACTTCCTCCAGCAGCTCCTCCCTAAGCTACTCTTTCCAACAGGATATCTTTCCCTCTTAGTTGCTTCATCTTGCGGTCTTTGATCCTCAACGACATCGCCTCCACCATAAGGTTATCTCGAACTTGCACTTCATCCCTTTGAAGCACATGAGATGGATCGGCAACATACTTCCGAAGTTGCGATACATGAAACACATCGTGCAGATTTGAAAGTTTGGGTGGCAACGCCACTCTATAGGCAACAGTTCCAACTCTCTGCAGAATCTGATACGGTCCAATAAACTTAGGATCCAATTTCTTCGATTTCAACGCACGACCAACACTGGTCACCGGATTGACTCTAAGAAATAAATGGTCACCTTCTTTGAATTCCAAGTTTTTCCTCCTATTATCATGGTAGCTTTTCTGCCTACTCTGGGTCGTCTTCATTTTCTCTCTAATCATCTTGATTATCTCGGTAGTCTGTTGCACAATCTCGGGTCCGAGTACCGTACTCTCGCCCGACTCATACCAACACAGGGGTGTCCTACACCTCCTACCATACAATGCTTCGAAAGGTGCCATTCCAATACTGGAGTGATAACTGTTGTTATAAGTAAATTCAATCAGCGGTAAATGAGTATCCCAAGCGCCTCCCTGCTCGAGTACACAAGCCCTCAACAAATCCTCCAATGACTAAATACTCCTTTCAGATTGTCCATCTGTCTGCGGGTGATAAGCAGAACTCAGTTTCGAGCTAGAACCCCAAGCTTCTTGCAAGCTTTTCCAAAATCTAGAAGTAAACCTCGGGTCTCTGTCCGATACAATGCTCGACGGAACCCCGTGTAACTTCACTATCACTCTGATATAAATCTCTGCTAACTTCGTCAAAGGAAAACTGATGTTAATCGGTATAAAATGTACCGACTTTGTCAGTCTATCCACAACCACCCACATTGCATCGAAGCTTCTCACTGTATTCGGCAAACCAGTCACAAAGTCCATTGCAATACTATCCCATTTCCACTCCGGTATTTCCATCGGTTGCATCAAACCGGATGGTTTCTGATGTTCCACCTTCGATTTCTGGCAAGTCAAACAAGCATACACAATTGGGCTATGTCTTTCTTCATACCCGACCACCAAAATAATTTCTTCAAGTCTTGATACATTTTCCTAGCTTCTGGATGAATACTCAAGCTACTCCTATGGCTTTCTTGTAAAATTTATTTTTTCAAATCAGAATTATCTGGCACACAAATTCTGTCTTTGAACCTCAACACACCATAATCATCTACTTTAAAGTGTTCTTCTTTATCTATTCCACTTACGGTCATCAAGTCTACCAATTTCAAATCCAGTTTCTGACCTTCTCTTATTTCACGAAGGAACTCATTATTCACTTTCACCATTCCCAACATTACACTTTCTGAAGTTAACCCACAAACCATACTCAAATCTCTAAACTGCTTAATCAAATCCAATTCCTTAACCATCAGCATCGACATATGTATCATCGTTCGACTCAAAGCATCTGCCACTATGTTAGCTTTACCTGGATGGTAACTCAAGCTAAAGTCATAGTCTTTCATAAATTCCAGCCATCTTCGTTGTCTCATATTTAGTTCCTTCTGGTCAAACAGATACTTCAAACTATTATGGTCGCTGAACACTTCGAATCTCGACCCGTACAAATAATGCCTCCAAACCTTTAATGCGAAAACCACTGCAACTAACTCCAGATCGTGAGTAGGATAATTCCTTTCATGAATCCTCAACTGTCATGAAGCATAAGCCACAAACTTTCCATCTTGCATCAAAACACCGCCTAATCCCATTTTAGTCGCATCGCAATACACCACAAAAGGATCATTCAGATTCGGTAAAGTTAACACTGGCACGGTAGTCAACCTTTTCTTCAGTTCTTGGAAACTTTCTTCACACAAAATATCCCATACAAATGCTTGGCCTTTTCTAGTCAACTGGGTCAATAAAAGAGCCAAGTTAGAAAACCCTTCGATGAACTTAAGGTAATACCCGACCAAGCCCAAGAAACTTCTAATTTTCGTCACCGACTTTGGAGCCTCCCACTGAAGCACGACACTCACTTTCGTTGGATCCACTGCTATGCCTCCTCCAGAAATAACATGTCCAAGAGAAATCACTTCACTAAACCAAAACTCACACTTAGAAAGTTTTGCAAACAATTTATTATCCTTCAACACTTGCAACGCAACCCTCAAATGCTCTACATGGTCTGCTTCAGACTTAGAGTAAATCAAAATGTCATCAATGAAAACCACTACAAATTAATCCAAATAAGCATGGAAGATACGATTCATGTATTCCATGAACACACCCGGCGCATTAGACACACCAAACGACATCACTGCATATTCATAATGTCCATACCGAGTTCTGAAAGCTGTCTTCTGGATATCATCTTCTTTCACATGAATCTGATGATAGCCTGACCTCAAACCAATTTTACTGAACACTCGAGCTCCCACAAGTTGATCCATCAGATCGTCGATTCTTGGAAGAGGATAGTTATTCTTGATAGTTACCTTATTCAACTGGCGATAATCGATGCACAAGCGCATACTGCCATCCTTCTTCTTTACTAACAAAACCGGCGCTCCCCATGGCGACACACTGGGTCTAATAAACTTCTTATCCAATAATTCTCCCAACTGAGATTTCAACTCTGCCAATTCTGACGCTGACATCCTGTATGGTTTCATAGATATAGGTCTGGTACCAGGGACAAGATCAATCGTAAACTCTACTTCCCTCTCTAGAGGTAACTCTGCAACATCCTTAGGGAACACTTCAGGAAATTCTCTTACCACCGGTAAGTCTTCAATCAGCGACTTACTCTCCACAGCTAGTGAAGCGAACACTGAAAATATTTTAGCTTCGTCCCCCAACAAGATTCTCAACTCCTTGGTAGATACATGACTAGTCATTTCTTCTGCTTCTGGAGTCAGGAATAACAACCTCTTCCTATAACAACTAATATAAACATGATTTCTCTCAAGCCAATTCATCCCCAAGATAACATCCAGCTCGCTGAGTGGTAAACAAATCAAGTCCACTCCAAAATCTTTACCAAAGATCGACACTGGACAATTCAAACACACTAAAGATGTAGTGAGTGATCCAATAGATGGAGTATAGAACACCATTACTCTAGTCAAAGTAGATGGCACAAGTCCCAGTCTCTTCATACAATCCACAGAAATAAACGAGTGGGTTGCACCAGTATCAATAATAGCAATCAAAGGAGTGCCATGAATGTAACACGTACCTCTGACCAAACGATCCTCACTGGTAGACTGAGCTCCCGCCAATGCAAACACCTTCCCACCTGCCTGAGACTTCTTCGGTTTCTGACAGTGGGTGCTGATATGACCCTATTCACCATAGTTGTAACAGGATGGTACGTTGTTTCTGCAATCCTCCACCACATGACCTGGCTTCCCACACTTAAAACACTTCTTCACCTCATTCTGGCATTCATTTGCACGGTGACCTGCGCCGCCACATCTGAAACACTTGAGAGGGTTAGAAGGATTTCCTCTCCCACTTGGTTTCTTCCTAGCAACATCTTTCTGCTTTTCTTTATCAGCTGGAGCACGGTGAGATGTATTCTCATACTTCTGCTTGCCTTTCCTGTCACCCAAATTCTTATAGTGAGCGATTCTTGCTCTGTTGTCTTCATCATAGATTCTACACTTGTTCACTAGCTCAGGAAAGTATCTGATCTTCTAAAAACCGATACCCAACTTGATCTCAGGACGCAGTCCATTCTCAAACTTGATGCACTTTGAACTCATAGCTACATCGGTATTTTAATGAGGATAATACTTCACCAGCTCTTCAAACTTAACCGCATATTCAGCCACAGTCATGCTTCCTTTCTTCAATTCAATAAATTCGATCTCTTTCTTCACGCGAATATCTTCCGGAAAATACCGCTCCAGAAACTCCGCCTTGAACACCATCCAACTAATGGGATCCTCACCAGCTTCCAACCTCTGACGGGTGTTGCCCCACTAGTCTTCAGCTTCACTTTCCAGCATATGAGTACCAAACCGTACCTTCTGATCCTCGGAGCAGCCCATGACTCTGAAGATCTTCTCAATATCCTTCAGCCATTTCTGTGCTACATTTGGATCATGTCCTTCTTCGAACTTAGGCGGCTCGTTACTCTGAAACTTCCCCAAATTACGAAACTCTCCGTCGTCAGCATTCTGGTTGACATTCTGACTAATGTTCGCCACTGCCTGCGCAACAGCTTTTAACGCATCAGCCATCACAACATCATTCCTACCAGCCATACTGCTTAACATCCACTAAAACACAGGTTAGACACACACATGACTATAAACATCCTATAGTCAGACTCTACTACAACACTGGCCGGACGGACCGACCTGCTCTGATACCAATTGTAACACCCCACTATACCCCGTACGCGTAATATAAGAATTTTACAGAAATAATTCATTTTAATACATCAGAGTCCTCCAAAACAGTGGGGGATCACACTAAGTCACTTCATTCCATTAAAATAAATCAACGTCATTTAGTTTTCAATTAAGCAGCGCAATACAAATCAATTCTCCAAATATAATTCCCCTCAACACGAGGTCATGCAACATCAGTCAAACAAATGAAGATACGTAACATAATTAAAATAGTCAAATAACAACGTAATCCCGTCATCCCATGTTACGTATCAGAGCGACTCCTAAGACTCGATCAAATAGCAACAAACTCCAAGCACTACTCAGGTACCTAGTCATTTGTACTCCTAAGAGAGCACAGACACAACAACAAAAAGGGGTGAGAACTACATTCAATAAATAAACGGTGAAATACACATGCTAAGGAGTAGTTACACACCATACATACAATCACACATAAATAACACACATACGCGTGCCACTTCAATCACTCGACATTACTAGCCCACATTCAATTACAATAATGCAATGTGACACACTGACTCGACATAATGCATGTGGTACCAACACAATCTCATATGGTTCACACTAGAACTCGATTCCCGTAGGAATCCGGATAAGTCGTATATACGTTCCTCTGAAATACAACTTATCTCCACAACGACTTCCACAATGAAGTCCGGATGAAACTAGGCACCCATCATGGATTCCCACCTAGCCATCTCCACAAGACACATGACATGAAAATGCATGATAACACAATTATGCAATATAATAATTCAAGCATAATTCACGATCAATAACGATCCAAACGAGCCATCCGCTCACCGTAATCCTCTCGGAATTACCACAATCGCACAAGATTACCCACATTCGATAATCATGGCTCACCATCATCAAAACACACCCTTGCGGGAATTCCATAATTTCTCTAATTAAATTCATTACTAATATTCCTTGGGTTCATTTTAGTCATACTAACCCTACCGATCAAACGGAAACACGTTCCAAGCGAAATCGGGACAGAAATCGCAAAAACGGCAAAAAAGTCACCCCAGGCCTGTCCTTACGCGTATGGCCCAACTAATACGTGTATGGCCTTACTGATAGGCCACCCATACGCGTATGGCCTAGCCTGATACGCGTATTGCCCAACTTCATACGCGTATGGCTAGTCCTGTACGCGTATCAACCGAGTTGTTGCTCCAAAAACCAGATCTCATTCCTTCTACGAGTTTCCACTCAATCCCCTTTATTTTTCCACCCAAATCCACCTAAAACTATGTTTTTTGTTAATCGATTCCCTCTACAATCACTATACTTCATCTATTCATCATTCTACTATGAATTTTACTTCTAAGGGTTCGATTTCGTTCATCTCTAAAAACTCAAATATCCAGATCTAAGGTTCATGATAGTCCTATGACAGCATCAAGAATGCGCACACAAATTTCATATCAATCCGAACCTTATACTCACAAACAACATACAAGAATTATTCAACAAGAACATCAATTTTATGGAATTTATCATGCTACGAAAATCAGATCGAGAAGTTCAAAACATGCATAAATCCTATGAGAGAAAGGACCTCTCACTACCCGCTCATGTTAATTCACCCATATTGAAATCCATTCTCCCCCCTTACCTTGAATTGAAGCTTTTTCTTGGTCAACAATGGAGATTGGCCTCTCTTTGCCCTAGCTCTCCTTTCTCTGTCTTTTTCCTCTTTCACGTTAACTGATTAATTCCCACTCACTCATTCTTAACCCCTCAATTGGATTTTTAATTCAGTTAACTTAATTATTACTAATAGTCACAATAATAATAATGATATTAATAATAATAATAATAATAATAATAATAATAATAATAATAATAATAATAATAATAATAATAATAATAATAATAATAATAATAATAATAATAATAATGAGAACCATAATCTCATTAATATTATTACTAATAATGGTGGAATAATACAAATAATCATCACATCTTAATCTTATTATTAAATTACCCTTTATCCAAGTCACTCCAACAAATATTCACACAATAAGGTATAACTGACTAAATAATTTTGAAAATTCTGGCCAGCACACGATGGATGTTATTCTCAAGGTTATAACATCCACTGTGACATCTGCTACTTAACAGCTAGTACTCGGCAATAATAAAAGCAGTAAATAACACAGTAATTGTTTACCCATTTCAGTGTCAACAACACCTACATCTGGGGGCTACCAAGCCAGGAGGAACTCCACTATTAGCAGAATTAATTCAGAGTCAAACCTCCAGTTTGCACTGCTCACTTAAAACCTACCCAATGACAATTCAGCCTAAAGACACTAGACCTGAGTATACCCACTCACTCCCCCTCAATCACACAACAGTGATATCAAACACAATTACAAAACAGTTGTGGAGAAAACACTCCAAACACACCTTGATCTTGCTTCACAGCTTTGATCAAGGTACACACACACACACTCTTGCTTCACAGCTCTCCTTTCTCTGTCATTTTCTTCTTTCACGTTAACTGATTAATTCCCATTCACTCACTCTTAACCCCTTAATTGGATTTTTAATTCAGTTAACTTAATTATTACTAATAGTCACAATAATAATAATGATATTAATAATAATGATAATAATAATAATAATAATAATAATAATAATAATAATAATAATAATAATAATAATAATAATAATAATAATAATAATAATAATAATAATAATAATAATGATAACCATAATCTCATTAATATTATTACTAATAATGGTGAAATAATACAAATAATCATCATATCTTAATCTTATTATTAAATTACCCTTTATCCAAGTCACTCCAACAAATATTCACACAATAAGGTATAACTGATTAAATAATTTAAATGGGGTGTTACGGTGGACATCAAAACATGCTTGAAAATAAACAAATATGGCATTCTGGTTCAGTGTTAATCGGTTAACACTATTGGTTAACCGATTAACACTGGACCAGAAGCAGAAAAACAGCAACTCAAAAGCACTTTCAACAATTAATCAATTATGCAATAATCCAAATGATAATGTAATCAATTATGCACAAATTTAAACCAGAAATCAGTGATCCAACAACATGTAAACACATTCAAACATCAAGATCACAAATCACATAAATCGAAATCTATAAAATCAACCAAAAATTGAAGATCTACATCGATTATGCAAAATAAGCTCAAAATAGCATCGAATCTAGAATTTCCAACCTACAAAGCGGAGATTTGCTTTGGTGAATGTTGATTTAACTTCAAAGGAGCAGATCCAAGCAAGAAGCCCAGAGATTCTTCAAGATCCAAGTGATTTCTTGTTGTAGAAGTGAAAATCAAGCACAATTAAGCAAAACCGATCCAAATAAGCTTCTCTAAATCAGCTTCCAAGTTCAGATCCACACTAGCACAAAAATTAAATGGAGAAATGAAGATAATAAGGATGAAGGATGAAGGTTTAGCTATAGAGTTCAATGATTCCAATAGAGAATCAAAGAACTCAAGTGAGAGCTCTAATGGAGGTTTTGGAATGAAAAAGTTGAGAGAAAATTCCAAGAGTGAGAGTGAATTCTGAAAATGAAATGAAATTATGAGGATCCCCCCTTGAGGTTTGGAGCAAAATCATTTAAATATGCTCTAGGTTAGGAGTAGAATATTGGTTTGGAGTGTGGTTATAAAAATTGGAATGGGATTAGGAATGGAAAATTGGAGGGAATTTGAATTAATTTGAAAACTAATCAAAATTCAAAGTGATTCTAAATCCTTCTTCTGGTGTAAAATCAAATTCACAAGTGATCAAAATGGACCTCAAAATTGCTGCCTTTGAAATTTCACGTGCAGAGGCAAAATTTCCCTTGTTTAATCGGTTAACACCTTTGAAAATTCAAATATGTCTTGACTTTGCTATGGTTAACTGGTTAACCATATTGGTTAATCGGTTAACACCTTGAAAGTTTGAATTTTGGCGCCTTTTGGAGGGAAAAGTGCACATTCGTCTGTTTTTTCCGTTTTCAGCCATGTTAATCCTCTGGAACTTGCTCTTGAATATCATAACTGTGAGAATGCTTGAGATAGCCTGAGCATTGTCTCTTGACCTGAGAATTATCCTGAAATATAAAATAAAATTGACCGCTCGATCGTTGGGCAAAATAAATATCGGAGCTCCGGATGCTCGCTATTCAAACTCTGGCACTAAAAAAGAACCCTGAGCCATATAAATGCCTTGATCCCATGCCTCACGAACAAATGTTATGATATGCGGAAATGCAAAATGCAGAGAAATAAAAGTCAGTTAAGGTTAAAACAGAAGGGCAAATTTTTGGGTGCTACAGCTGCCCCTATTCAATCGACTTGGACCTGAAAGGATGAAAATCATCAGAGTTCAAACATTCAAGGTTGAAGGTGATTAAGTACTAAAAGAACCCGGAAATTTGCAACCTACGGGGATGCAAAAACAACGAATACCAACCAAAAGTTGGAATTCGACACGCTGAAGATAACAATCCAATATGAAACATCAACTAAAAGATACCAACCAAGAGTTGGGATAACAGCCAAAGGATACCAACCAAGAGTTGGGATAACAAACCCCGAATACCAACCAAGAGTTGGGATAACGATCAAAGGATACCAACCATGATTTGGGATAAAAATCAAAGGATACCAACCAAACCATGCTAGAAGTAACTCAACAACTTTCTGAAAGGTTCATTGTTCTCCTGAGACAAATCTTACAACTGCATGCCACTGGGAGCCATGTCCAGGTTGTACTCGTATTATTTCAGAAAAGCCTTGGCTAAATCCACCCATGATCGGAACTGATTACTCTCTAACTGCATATACCAACTCAGAGATGCCCCAATCAGACTGTCCTAAAAGCAGTGAATCATCAGCTTGTCGTTGTGCACAAATGAAGTCATTCTTCTGCAGAATATCACCAAGTGTTGCCTCGGGTAACTATCCCCTTTGTACTTTTCAAACCTTGGCGCTCTGAAATTCGGAGGTAACACTAGGCCAGAAACCAGGCACATGTCTGAAGCGTTGAGACCAACAGTATCTTTAACTTCCAAGGCCTTGAATCTTTCATCCAACGCATGGAACCTTTTAGCATACTCAAGAGCTCTCGGGTCCTTAGTCCTCATTATCGGAACCTCTCTTCTAGAAATAAACACAGAGGAAACAACATCATGATAATCTGTGGTATCAGGAGAAGAAGAACGTTCACTTCGGACAACAAACTGTTCATGTAGATCCTGGTATTTAACAGAAGGCTGACCAGGTTGAGCTTCAACTAAGTTGTTCACTTGCAGAAAGTCTTTATCAGGCAGAGAACCATACAGAGGATTGGTCATCACAGTAAAACCTGACAAGGCATCAACAATATGGAGGTCGTTTCCTAACATATCTACCAACAACTTTCAGCTGACTTCACTGCTTGATTCTGCTTGATTTTGTTTCAACCCCTTGGTCATCTTCCAACAATCAACACTTGTTCAGAACGGTCACCGAGGAATCACCTTCTGAATCAAAACAAAGGCTGGATAAGAACTCTGGCCAGCTGAAGAATGATATGCAAAATGATGCAAAGATGCTTATGCAAATGAAACGCAATATGCAGCAAACACGGGATCACAGCCCCCACAAAGCTCTGAATAATTGTTGCGCTGCTGACTGAGTAAGTTCACTCTGAAGAGAAAACTAAAATACCGGGTTGGTTGGAAGTCAGGTTTCCTGCAAAAACCCTCCCACTCACAGGTATGAACCTAATCACTGACAAGGTTCGGCATCCTATGCGTTCATCAGCATCACAAACTTTCGAGAAACGATGATACATTTACCATTTCTGGTTTGGCATCATAATTTCACGAAGCGGCCTCACTTAGCTGAATCACAAATGATCGGTCCCCAGAGTCGACAATCCTCAGATCCAAAATCCCGTCGAGCCCAAAGGGCCAGTAAGGAAATCATCAAAGAGAATCTCGTCTGAGCGCGAATTTCGTGGGAACTGGTACGAGCAAAGCAAGCAGGTTCACCACTACTTTCCACTTCTAATGCGTTGTGTGTACTCAAGCCTGGGTTTTGGCTTATCTCTCAAAGGAACAACCACTCAACAGCACAACAACAACAAATAATGATATAGTGCGGAAAATGTAAATACAACAATATACAAAATACAACACACAAATATACACACCCAAAGACAAGCAAACACGCACTAGGATTGACTCGTATAGGGGATGTGCCTTCCCCAGCAGAGTCGCCAGCTGCCGCTACTGCAAAAAAGAGGGCCGGCAATGACAGAAGAGTTGTCACCGTTTGTTATTTATCCCAAAAGAGGGAAAGGAAACGATCAGAGAAAACCTAATGAAAAAGGGAAAAGACGAGGTCATCGCAACCAAGTCCTAGGTTCGGGAGTCGGTTACGCAAGGGGAAGGTATGAGCACCCCTCACGTTCGCCGTACTTGATGGGATCCACGCTTTGTTATCTAGTCTATGGGTGAAAAACAACGTATCTACGACTATTAAAGCTAAACGAAAATAACTGACTCGATAGAGCATCGCCGCTCTATGCCTATGTATTCCCTCGTGCAATGGGAAAGTCAGAGTCAACAAAGTTCAGGAAACTACGGGGGGAATTGCTCGCCAAGATGTCGCGTCTTATGCCTATGTATTCTCATCTGGCATGAGAAATCAGAGCAAAACGTAGTTCAGGCTGACTACGGGACAAAAGGGTGTTCTCGATCACACCGGGGTGAGAGAAAAGGTTGACGATACTAGCGTACGCATTCTAGCAGTTAGGTGTACGCTGCTCGACCATTGGAGACTTAGATGTTACCTGTTTGCGGTAGAACGGACGTAGCACATCGTTGGTTTAAGGGTACGGGGGCCTAAGGGATCTAGAACTACGGGCTGGTCTCAATTGCGCTAAGGCAAGAGAAAGGGAAGATTAGTCGTTAGCGGGGAAGTCTCGATCACACGGAAGCGAGAGAAAAGAGAAGTTAGTCGTTAGTGTGCTCGCCAAGACATCGCATCTTGTGCCTACATATTCTCATCTGGTACAAGAAATCAGAGTAGCTGTAGTTCGGCTAACTACAGGAAAAGAAGGGGAAAAAGTGCTCGCTAGGATTATCGTAATCCTATGCCTACGTACACTCAACAAATATTAGAGATCAGAGCAGTTGTAGTTCAGCCAACTATGGATAAATGGTCTCGATTGCACGGGGGCAGGAGAAGGGATCTCAATCGCCAGGATGCGAGAGAAAAAGGAGTCTCAATCGCCAGGATGCGAGAGAAAAGGTTCGGAACAGGACGCACACGCTAAGTCCTAGACGTAGGAGCGAATGTGTCGCATATTGTCCGAAGGACATACGTTAAACACTCTAGATGTGTGAGAGGAAGCCGCACGCTCATCATTTCCCATGTATCTAACGTTACAAATGACAACACTCGACGGTTGCATAAAAGAAATGAAATAAAGACAATGTTACCGAACGGAGTGGTTCCGTTGACCCTTGACTTTTGCGTGCAAGCTTCTTTTCCAAGCTTTCCTCTTTTAATCCTTGATGATGGCGTTTCGAATCAGAACCAATGTGACGCTGAACCTTCATAGTTCGACTTATAAATGGAAGTCCAACTATAGGAGGTAGCGTATTAATGTCCGTGTCAAAGACAAGATAGAGAAATGATATTAAATCGAGTCACACGGACCAGACAGAAGATAGTCAAAAATAAAATCAGAAGGAGAAGAGAAATGAGGAGAGAAAGAGTGGTCTCGGATCCTACATTATCCATCAACAAGCCGATTAATAACAGTTTACGGAAGTGTCGTCATCGACCTACAAAATGAAAATGAGATGAAAAGTCCAATAACAAATGGAACTAAGAATTCAATTTCTAATAGAAGTAAACTTCTAAAAGAAAACTCTAAAGAAATTTTAAAAAAATTGAATATAGAATATAAAATTCTACACAAAAATATGTACATAATATTCTAAAAAAATAATAATACTATAATATGAATTTTCCCTAAAAGAAAATAGTATAAAAAAAAATAGAATATAAATTATATGCAAAATATGTAATATAACATTCTAAAAGAAAATACTATAATCCTAAAGAAAATAGTAAAAATATTTACATATATACAAAAGAAAATAATATACAAAAAACTATACAATTTGCTAACAGGGGGTTTACAGCAGTAAAAAAGGGGTACAACCAACAGTCCAGAAAGAAATAAGGTTGGGCTTAAGGCTTGAAGCCCACAGTCAGTAACATCCAACAGAGGGGGGTGCATTATTGGAAGCGCGGGTATGATCCAGAAAATTAAACAATTAGGCCGAAGCCCACTAACCCAATTGGAGATGCCACAAAACATCATCTTCTTCCTTCAGTTACCCTAATTCCGTCATTTGTAAACCCAAGCTACGTCGATTCACCTCTCAACCTCGAACCTCTCATCTTTCTTGACTCAAATCGGACTTCAACTCCCGAAGAAGAAAACAATCACCAACCTCATCCATAAACAACCTCATCTTCTTCCAAGATCCATTGTTCAACATCCTCTCTCCATGTTCGTCACCTTCAATCACTCTCTACCTCAATCTTCCCTACTCATCGTATTCTATCAAATTAAACAAAACAGACGGAGGTTGAATCTGGAGATCGGAGTTGTTGTTCATGACGTTTGGAATTAACGGAGGGTTCAGAGCTTTAGTTTAAGCTCGTTCAATGCGGTTTGCGATTAATTGAAGATGATGAATAAAAACGAAAGTTTGTTCATGGTGATGGTTCGTAGGATGTAGATCTGGTGATTAGAGGATTTTTGAAGATGAGTTCGGATGAAGTTGATTTGAGTGTTAGATCTAGGTTTAGTGTTTGAATCTGGATCTGAAATTCATGGAAGTTTTGTAGATCCGAAGTTTGGTTCGTAAGCTTGAAGATCCGTAAGATCTTCATGAAGAAGATGATGAAGGTTTGAAACAATGGTGAAGATTCTGGAAAAATCTGGAAAGTTGGTTGAAGATCATGAACGTTTCTAAAAAAATTGTGATGAACATGATGAATGTTCGTATGAGGATTGAAGATTCTGGAAAAGGAGTATGAACATATGAAGGTTGCGATGAATTTTTTACGATGGATCTGGAAAAATGTATGAACACGGATGAACTTGGATGAATTTCTGGAAAATTATCATGAATATGCGATGAAGGTTTGATGATTGAGATGAAATTCTGGGAAGAGGTTTGAATGCGTATGAAGATCTTAAATGAATCTGGAAAAACGGATGAAGATCTTGAATGGAACTGAAAAAACGGATAAAGATCTTGAAGATTCGAAGAAAAAATCTGGAAAAAGGTGGTTGATCGTGATGAACAGGATGAAGATCGTATAAACGTATGATGAAGGTCCTATAAAGATTATGGAGAATTTGGAGAAATCGCATGAACATGATGAATGTGATGAAGTTTCTGGCAAGTTCATGAGTTCTCCGGTGAGGGGGACGGTGGCGTTTGATTTTGCCAGCGAGTGAGATTAGGGTTTGCATGGGGACACGTGTGGTGCCCTTTTGGTTAACGTGTCAGCCCTTTGATGAGAGAGAGTGTACAAGCTTTTATAGGCTGACACATGTCAGCGGACCTGCACTAAACTGGATTAGCTGGACTTAATTAATGATTAAAGCTAAAACAAAATTAATACAAGCTGAAATTAAAAGCTGATTAATATAAAAATGCTGAACCAAAAGTTAATGGTGGTTAACGTGACCTTTAAAAAAACAAACAATTAATATCAATTAGTTAAATCTAATCAAAATAACCACTAATATCCAAATTAAATTCTAACCAAAATCCTAACCAAATTAATCTAGACTAATAAAATCTAATCAAAATCTAACATAATTAATAAAAACCTCATATTCTAAATGTAACACCCATTTTAATTATTTAGTCTTTTTGGTGTTATTCTATTTTGGTGTGTCCTTATGTGGGGGTGTGTCTGAGTGCGTTGGTGGGTGCCCTTAGACTGTAAGAATTATTTAATAACTAAAGAATTTGATAGTAATATAATATAATTAATAGTGGTGATTATTTAATAATTAATAGTATTATTATTATTATTATTATTATTATTATTATTATTATTGGAATAAGTAATAAAAGGGGATTCTGGGAGAAGAAGAGAAGGAGGGCACGATAAACAATTTGGGAGAAAGAGTAAAGAGGAAGAGCAAGGAGGAAGAGAGGAAGGCTAGGGCTGCCAAATTCTTCAAGATTCCTCAACAATCTGAGCAATTAATCAAGGTAAGGGGGAGAAACTGATTGGGATTAGTATTTACATGAATTGGGTAGAGGGGATTCCTTAACCCCGTAGGGATTTTGAAGAGCATGATTTGTAGGTTGATGAATTGGTGAATATGTGTTTATAATTGTTACTGTTATGATGAATTTTGTGTACATTGATGTGTTTATGAGTATTGCTGCCATTGATGAAATTGGGCATGTGTTGTTGTGAGATTGGTGAGGTTCTGTGTAACTTCTGCAGTAGTAGTGATGAACATGAATATTGGTTCCAGAGAGAAAGTTTAAGGAACAAATGATTAGAATAGTGTATGATGGTTGTAGTAATGATAGGACAGAAATTAGATGAAGAACGATAGGTTTGAAATTGATTATTACATGATATAGGATGATAGGGTCCTTAAATATGTGTTGTTGGCTGTTATAATTGTCATATTATGGTAGGATTTCGAATTCTGAAACTGGGGCTTTTTACGGAATTGAAATCGGAGGTCCGGAAGGCCTCCAATGGTGGAAACGCAGAAAATTCTGCATTCTGCGCTGTTTGCGTCGACTCAAACGTTGCAGCGATTGACGCATATTGTTTATGCTTTTCTGGATTTCGTTTCTGTTTTCCATGCGTCGACTCATCCGTCGCTAGCGGTCGACTCAAGGACTGCATATCGGTAAAATTCTGTTCCGACGATTTTGGCCATAACTTTTGATCTGTAGGTCGGTTTTAGTCCCCGTTCAAAGTGTTGGAAAGCTAACGAATAGATCTATAACATAGTATAGTTAATATGATTAGTTGCCAAATATTTTTATATCCAATATGTTAGGGAGTCATTGTTTAATTAAATCTTAACTAAAACATGGATTAACTGAGATGATTTATTGATTATTAGCTTGGTGTTAAAAAGGGAAATTGTATAGTATTGAATTTAATTAAAATAATTATATTGTTGTGTAATATGTATGTATGGTGTATGGTAATGTGATCAGGAGGATCGTGTGACTTTAACTGAAATAATTATATTGGTGTGTAATATGCATAAATGATGTGTGCTGATGTGATCAGGAGGATCGTGTGCACTTAGTGTGCTTGAGTTTATCTGTTGTACATTTAGTGTCGTGCATATCATGGTGTTTTGGTGGGATGAATCATTGCTCAGGAGGAGTGTATGTGATTCATCCGTACTCCTTTGTGGAGAATGGTGGGGATAGATCATTGCCAAGGAGGGGTGTATGTGATCTATCCGGGGTTCGATTGAATGAACCAATGAGTCGGTACCGCATGCATGGTGTTGAGTTGTATATTTGTATTATTGTATGTTACGGTTGATGGTGGACAGTAGGTCGTGTTTGATGAATGTTGGGTGATGAATTATGTGATTACTACCTTTATTTCATGTATCTTATTACCGATAATTTTGATCATGTTTTCTCACCCCTTTGTTGTTGTTATGGTTTGTGCTTCTTCGGAAGTACAGATAATCCATGTACTTAGCTAGCTTGGATAATGGTGTGTGAGTTGAGTCTTAGGATACTCTGATACGTAGCACGGGACTTGGGTGTTTATTTCATTTTATGTTGAACTTGTTTCAATCCTGAGACGTATCATGTTTTGGTGAAACTTCTTAATGAATGTTTAGTGTAATTGGCGGATGGCCGAGGATGTTGAATTAAGGATTATTTCCGCTGCTTTATTTTGAAAACATATAGTAAAGCATTTTGTTGGATTTTATGATGTGATATTCCACTTGTGAGGAGGAAACTCTGATAGTTATGTGGAATAATTGTATTTTATTTAATTCTGGGAAGTGGGGTGTTACAATTGGTATCAAAGCAGGTCTGTCCGTCCGGCCAATGTAGTAGTTGAGTCTGTCCTTAGGATAGAGATTGTGTACCTTTTAACCTTGTGTTGTTATTATTAAGCGGTATGGCAGAAAGGAATGATGCTGTTTTGGCTGCCGCTATGCAAGCGATGGCGCAGGTGGTTGCTAATCAGAACCAAGCTGCGGGTGCGCAATTTAGCAATTTAGCACAATTTCGGAGTAACAAGGCACCGACATTTGAAAGAGGAATCCTGGATCCTGAAGCTGCACAGAAGTGGCTGAAAGCAATTGAGAACATTTTCAGGACAGTGTTGAGATGTTTCATTTTGAGGGGAATTTTGAGTGTTGATGAAAGTAGAGAAGTTGGCGGGTTGCCGATTAAGTGTGGTTGTCTGGAAGTTATCCTGACAAGACAATGATATACAATCAGGACGTAAAGTGGAGTTGTGATCGACTTAGGTGCGGAAACTAGCCGATGTTGAGAGCTCCATATTGTGTGTCTGTTTGGACGGTCAAGGAATTAAATTGAGTGAGTAGTTGGAGACTTGTGTCTGGTGTGTGTGCTATGGCGACAGATTGTGAGGTCGAGTAGGTAAAGGGTGGATAGTGACTTCTGGTGATTATTAAAGAAAGTAAGATGTGGAATACGATATTGATATAGTTAGACCTGTAAACATTTCAAGAGTTGAAGATGCGTTGAATGGCCTTTTAAGGGTGAAAATGTTGTTTTTGTATTTTTGACGTAACGGGAGGACTGTAACTCGGAATGACGCATGGTTCGAAGCGTGGGAAGTTATTACAATGCTCTATGTGATGGAGGCATACTGACATGGGATTAAGATATTTATTGATGGAATATTTTTGGATGTTGTAGTAAGGGCGGAAAGTGCGGTTCGGGTTTCCGCCATAGCTCACGAATTGAATGTCCGTTGGCATGAGATTTTCCATACTTAATTGAGCGAGTCAATGGTTGTGTTAACTGATGATATTTTGATATATTCGAAGAGTATAGAGAATTATGTTGAGCATCGGGAACTTGAGTTATCGGTGTTGGACAAGAAGCAGTGATAGGCCTCTGTGAGGAAGGTTCAAAGAGTTTCGGGAGAGTTGTTAACAGTTCGTGTGTTGGTTTTGCCGAATCTGACAGAACTATTTGTTGTGTTTTGTGATGCTTTGTTGGTATGATTGGGGGATATGTTAAACGCAACATCATCGAGTTTTAGTTATGCTTTAAGGCAACTTAAAGTACATAAGAGGAATTATCGGACAAGTGGTTTAGAGTTGGTTGTTGTTGAGTGTTTGTGCCGGAGTTTGGAGACCTCTATTGTTTAGTTGAGATGTGAGATGGTTGGTGATTTTAAGAGCTTAAGGTATTTGTTTGATTTGAAAGAGTTGAATTTAAGACAGAGGAAATAATTGGGACTTCTGGAGGAGTATGGTTTTGGGTTGAATTTCCGTTCGGGAGAGACAACGCGGTAGCTGATGCATCGAGTTGGAATATTTTTGGGTATATACCGATGATGATGGTAAAGGAGTTAGAACTGATTAAGCAGATTCGGGATATGAGTTTGGTCTGTGAAGAGACTTTTTATGGAGTTAAGCTTTGTATGTTGAGGCTGACCATTGGTATTTTTGATGAGATTTGAGGAGGTCGGAATTCTAATTTGAGTTAGTAGATTGATTGAATTTAAGGAATTAAGTCGAGGGGCTGACTTTCGGATTGATAGAAATGGTACCGTGGGATGTCGTGATAGAGTTTGTGTTCCAATATTGTGAGTTGGATAAGAGTACTTTGGAAGAAGAACATTGAGGTAGATCGAGTGTTCATCCTGGTGCTGTGAAGATGTGACCGAATTTGAGGAATTGTTTTGGTGGCCATAGATGGAAAGATAAGTGGTTGAGGTCGTATATGCTGATTAGACTTGTTGAAAGTCAGAGTTTGAACGTCAGAGACTGTTCGACCTGATGCAACTGTTGAATATTTTTGAGTGGAATAGGATGGTGTTTCCATGGACTTTGTGTCGGGTTTTCCGAAGAATTTGAAGGGATATGATTCGATTTGGGTGGTTAAGAATGGATTGACAAGATTACCTCATTTCTTACCAATGAGGATGAATCATTCTATGCTGAAGCTAGCTAAGATGTATAATGAGGAAGCTGCGAAGTAGTATGAGACACCGTCGAATATTGTGTCAGATGGGAATCTGAATTCTCAATGAGATTTTGGGAGAGTTGCAGACGCTTTGAGCACCATGTTGAAGTTGAACTCTGTTTAGCATCCGCGGACGGATGGATAGACAGAGAGAACTATCCAATATGTAGAAGATTTGTTGAGAGCTTGTGTGTTGGATCAAGTTGGGTCAGGGGGTAGTCCATTGTCGTTGATTGAGTTTACCTACGATTTCCGCTATCATTCTAATATCGGAATGACATCGTATGAGGCTTGGTATGGTAGGAGGTGTAGGACTCCTTTGTGCTGATGTGTGTCCGGCGAGAGTGTGATACTCGGACCGGAGATTGTGCAAGAGGCGACGGAAAAGATCAAAAGGACCCAAGAAAAGACGTGTTTTGAGAGTTACGATGGTAACTGGTGGTTGTCGAACTTTGAGGTCTCGGAAGCACACACTGTGTTTGGATTGTCTGTATCAGAGTGGTGCAGCGGAAGCGTCGGGGAAAATAGCATGTTAGATTGTTTTAATGCTGTCGCTTATGGAAATTGCATGATGTGTTCATGTGTTTAAGTCGAGGAAGTACATTGATTCAAATGGATGGTGTGTAAGTGAGAGATAATTTGATTGTTGAGGCACTTCTAGTTCGAATTGTTGAACGAGAAACAGCTCCAAGGGAAGGAGATATCCTTGGTGAAAGTGGCTTGGTGAGGTGCTGCAGGAGGCAGTGTGACCTGGGAATTGGAAAGCAGGATGCGGGGAGCGTATCCGGAATTGTTTGCATCGGGTAATTTTCGAGGACAAAAATAATTAAAGTGGGGGAGAGTTGTAACACCCATTTTTATTATTTAGTCTTTTTGGTGTTATTCTATTTTGGTGTGTCCTTATGTGGGGGTGTGTCTGAGTGCGTTGGTGGGTGCCCTTAGACTGTAAGAATTATTTAATAACTATAGAATTTGATAGTAATATACTATAATTAATAGTGGTGATAATTTAATAATTAATAGGATTATTATTATTATTATTGGAATAAGTAATAAAAGGGGATTTTGGGAGAAGAAGAGAAGGAGAGCACGATAAACAGTTTGGGAGAAAGAGTAAAGAGGAAGAGCAAGGAGGAAGAGAAGATGGCTAGGGCTGCCAAATTCTTCAAGATTCCTCAACAATCTGAGCAATTAATCGAGGTAAGGGGGAGAAACTGATTGGGATTGGTATTTATATGAATTTTTTAGAGGGGATTCCTTAACCCCATAGGGATTTTGAGGAGCATGATTTGTAGGTTGATGAATTGGTGAATATGTGTTTATAATTGTTACTGTTATGATGAATTTCGTGTACATTGATGTGTTTATGAGTATTGCTGCCATTGATGAAATTGGGCATGTGTTATTGTGAGATTGGTGAGGTTCTATGTAACTCCTGCAGTAGTAGTAATGAACATGAATATTGGTTCCGGAGAGAAAGTTTAAGGAACAAATGATTAGAATAATGTATGATGGTTGTAGTAATGATAGGACAGAAGTTAGATGAAGAACGATAGGTTTGAAATTGATTATTACATTATATAGGATGATAGGGTCCTTAAATATGTGTTGTTGGATGTTATAATTGTCATATTATGGTAGGATTTCGAATTCTGAAACTGGGGCTATTTACGAAATTGAAATCGAAGGTCCGGAAGGCCTCCAATGGTGGAAAACGCAGAAAATTTTGCATTTTGCGTTGTTTGCGTCGACTCAAATGCTGCAGCGATCGACGCATACTGTTTACACTTTTCTGGATTTCGTTTCTGGATTTAGTTGCCAAATATTTTTATATCCAATATGTTGGGGAGTCATTGTTAATTAAATCTTAACTAAAACATGGATTAACTGAGATGATTTATTGATTATTTGCTTGGTGTTAAAGGGGGAAATTGTATAGTATTGAATTTAATTAAAATAATTATATTGTTGTGTAATATGTATGTATGATGTATGGTAATGTGATCAGGAGGATCGTGTGACTTTAATTGAAATAATTATATTGGTTTGTAATATGCATATATGATGTGTGGTGATGTGATCAGGAGGATCGTGTGCACTTAGTGTGCTTGAGTTTATATGTTGTACATTTAGTGTCGTGCATATCATGGTGTTTTGGTGGGATGAATCATTGCTCAGGAGGAGTGTATGTGATTCATCTGTACTCCTTTGTGGAGAATGGTGGGGATAGATCATTGCCAACGAGGGGTGTATGTGATCTATCCGGGGTTCGATTGAATGAACCAATGAGTCGGTACCGCATGCATGGTGTTGAGTTGCATATTTGTATTATTGTATGTTACGGTTGATGGTGGATAGTAGGCCGTGTTTGATGAATGTTGGGTGATGAATTATGTGATTACTACCTTTATTTCATGTATCTTATTACCGATAATTTTGATCATGTTTTCTCACCCCTTTGTTGTTGTTGTGGTCTGTGCTTCTTCGGAAGTACAGATAATCCAGGTACTTAGCTAGCTTGGATAGTGGTGTGTGAGTCGAGTCTTAGGATGCTCTGATACGTAGCCCGAGACTTGGGTGTTTATTTGTTTTTATGTTGAACTTGTTTCAATCCTGTGATGTATCATGTTTTGGTGAAACTTCTTAATGAATGTTTAGTGTAATTGGCGGATGGCCGAGGATGTTGAATTAAGGATTATTTCCGCTGCTTTATTTTAAAATATATAGTAAAGCGTTTTGTTGGATTTTATGATGTGATATCCCACTTGTGAGGAGGAAACTCTGATAGTTATGTGGAATAATTGTATTTTATTTAATTCTGGGAAGTGGGGTGTTAAAATTGGTTATAGAGCAGGTCGGTCCGTTCGGCCAGTGTAGTAGTTGAGTCTGTCCTTAGGATAGAGATTGTGTACCTTTTAACCTTGTTTTGTTATTATTAAGCGGTATGGCAGAAAGGAATGATTCTGTTTTGGCTGCCGCTATGCAAGCGATGGCGCAGGTGGTTTCTAATCAGAACCAAGCTGCGGGTGCGCAATTTAGCAATTTGGCACAATTTCGGAGTAACAAGCCACCAGAATTTGAAGGAGGAATCCTGGATCCTTAAGCTGCACAGAAGTGGCTGAAAGCAATTGAGAACATTTTCAGGACAGTGTTGAGATGTTTCATTTTGAGGGGAATTTTGAGTGTTGATGAAAGTAGAGAAGTTGGCGGGTTACCGATTAAGTGTGGTTGTCTGGAAGTTATCCTGACAAGACAATGATATACAATCAGGACGTAAAGTGGAGTTGTGATCGACTTAGGTGCGGAAACTAGCCGATGTTGAGAGCTCCATATTGTGTGTCTGTTTGGACGGTCAAGGAATTAAATTGAGTGAGTAGTTGGAGACTTGTGTCTGGTGTGTGTGCTATGGCGACAGATTGTGAGGTCGAGTAGGTAAAGGGTGGATAGTGACTTCTGGTGATTATTAAAGAAAGTAAGATGTGGAATACGATATTGATATAATTAGACCTGTAAACATTTCAAGAGTTGAAGGTGCGTTGAATGGCCTTTTAAGGGTGAAAATGTTGTTTTTGTATTTTTGACGTAACGGGAGGACTGTAACTCGGAATGACGCACGGTTCGAGGCGTGGGAAGTTATTACAATTCTCTATATGATGGAGGCGTAGTGACATGTGATTAAGATATTTATTAATGGAATATGTTTGGATGTTGTAGTAAGGGCGGAAAGTGCGGTTCGGGTTTCCGCCATAGCTCGCGAATTGAATGTCCGTTGGCATGGGATTTTCCATACTTAATTGAGCGAGTCAATGGTTGTGTTAACTGATGATATTTTGATATATTCGAAGAGTATAGAGAATTATGTTGAGCATCGGGAACTTGAGTTATCGGTGTTGGACAAGAAGCAGTGATAGGCCTCTGTGAGGAAGGTTCAAAGAGTTTCGGGAGAGCTGTTAACAGTTCGTGTGTTGGTTTTGCCGAATCTGACAGAACTATTTGTTGTGTTTTGTGATGCTTTGTTGGTATGATTGGGGGATATGTTAAACGCAACATCATCGAGTTTTAGTTATGCTTTAAGGCAACTTAAAGTACATAAGAGGAATTATCGGACAAGTGGTTTAGAGTTGGTTGTTGTTGAGTGTTTGTGCCGGAGTTTGGAGACCTCTATTGTTTAGTTGAGATGTGAGATGGTTGGTGATTTTAAGAGCTTAAGGTATTTGTTTGATTTGAAAGAGTTGAATTTAAGACAGAGGAAATAATTGGGACTTCTGGAGGAGTATGGTTTTGGGTTGAATTTCCGTTCGGGAGAGACAACGCGGTAGCTGATGCATCGAGTTGGAATATTTTTGGGTATATACCGATGATGATGGTAAAGGAGTTAGAACTGATTAAGCAGATTCGGGATATGAGTTTGGTCTGTGAAGAGACTTTTTATGGAGTTAAGCTTTGTATGTTGAGGCTGACCATTGGTATTTTTGATGAGATTTGAGGAGGTCGGAATTCTAATTTGAGTTAGTAGATTGATTGAATTTAAGGAATTAAGTCGAGGGGCTGACTTTCGGATTGTCAGAAATGGTACCGTGAGATATCGTGATAGAGTTTGTGTTCCAATATTGTGAGTTGGATAAGAGTACTCTGGAAGAAGGACATTGAGGTAGATCGAGTGTTCATCCTGGTGCTGTGAAGATGTGACCGAATTTGAGGAATTGTTTTGGTGGCCATAGATGGAAAGATAAGTGGTTGAGGTCGTATATGCTGATTAGACTTGTTGAAAGTCAGAGTTTGAACATCAGAGACTGTTGGACCTGATGCAACTGTTGAATATTTCTGAGTGGAATAGATGGTGTTTCCATGGACTTTGTGTCGGGTTTTCCGAAGAATTTGAAGGGATGTGATTTGATTTGGGTGGTTAAGAATGGATTGACAAGATTAAATCATTTATTACCAATGAGGATGAATGATTCTATGCTGAAGCTAGCTAAGATGTATAATGAGGAAGTTGCGAAGTAGTATGAGACACCGTCGAATATTGTGTCAGATGGGAATCTGAATTCTCAATGAGATTTTGGGAGAGTTGCAGATGCTTTGAGTACCATGTTGAAGTTGAACTTTGTTTAGCATCCGCGGACGGATGGACAGACAGAGAGAACTGTCCAGTATGTAGAAGATTTGTTGAGAGCTTGTGTGTTGGATCAAGTTGGGTCAGGGGGTAGTCCATTGTCGTTGATTGGGTTTACCTACGATTACCGCTATCATTCTAATATCGGAATGACATCATATGAGGCTTGGTATGGTAGGAGGTGTAGGACTCCTTTGTGCTGATGTGTGTCCGGCGAGAGTGTGATACTCGGACCGGAGATTGTGTAAGAGGCGGCGGAAAAGATCAAAAGGACCCAAGAAAAGGTGTGTTTTGAGAGTTACGATGGTAACTGGTGTTGGTCTAGCTTTGAGGTCTCAGAAGCACACACTGTGTTTGGATTGTCTGTATCAGAGTGGCGCAGCGGAAGCATGGAGGAAAATAGCATGTTTGACTGTTTTACCGCTGTCGCTTATGGAAATTGCATGATGTGTTCATGTGTTTAAGTCGAGGAAGTACATTGATTCAAATGGATGGTGTGTAAGTGAGAGATAATTTGATTGTTGAGGCACTTCTACTTCGAATTGTTGAACGAGAAACAACTCCGAGGGAAGGAGATATCCTTGGTGAAAGTGACTTGGTGAGGTGTTGCAGGAGGCAGTGTGACCTGGGAATTGGAAAGCAGGACGCGGGGAGCGTATCCGGATTTGTTTCAATCAGGTAATATTCGAGGACGAAAATAATTAAAGTGGGGGAGAGTTGTAACACCCATTTTAATTATTTAGTCTTTTTTGTGTTATTCTATTTTGGTGTGTCCTTATGTGGGGGTGTGTCTGAGTGCGTTGGTGGGTGCCCTTAGACTATATGAATTATTTAATAACTATAGAATTTGATAGTAATATAATAGAATTAATAGTGATGATAATTTAATAATTAATAGTATTATTATTATTATTATTATTATTATTATTATTATTATTATTATTATTATTATTGGAATAAGTAATAAAAGGGGATTTTGGGAGAAGAAGAGAAGGAGAGCACGATAAACATTTTTTTAGAAAGAGTAAAGAGGAAGAGCAAGGAGGAAGAGAGGAAGGCTAGGGCTGCCAAATTCTTCAAGATTCCTCAACAATCTGAGCAATTAATCGAGGTAAGGGGGAAAAACTGATTGGAATTGGTATTTACATGAATTGGGTAGAGGGGATTCCTTAACCCCATAGGGATTTTGAGGAGCAGGATTTGTAGGTGGATGAATTGGTGAATATGTGTTTATAATTGTTACTGTTATGATGAATTTCGTGTACATTGATGTGTTTATGAGTATTGCTGCCATTGATGAAATTGGGAATGTGTTGTTGTGAGATTGGTGAGGTTCTGTGTAACATCTGCAGTAGTAGTGATGAACATGAATATTGGTTCTGGAGAGAAAGTTTAAGGAACAAATGATTAGAATAGTGTATGATGGTTGTAGTAATGATAGGACAAAAGTTAGATGAAAAATGATAGGTTTGAAATTGATTATTACATGATATAGGATGATAGGGTCCTTAAATATGTGTTGTTGGCTGTTATAATTGTCATATTATGGTAGGATTTCGAATTCTGAAATTGGGGCTTTTTACGGAATTGAAACCGGAGGTCCGGAAGGCCTCCAACGGTGGAAAATGCAAAAAAATTCTGCATTCTGCACTGTTTAAGTCGACTCAAACGCTGCAGCAGTCAACGCATATTTTTTATGCTTTTCTGGATTTCGTTTCTATTTTCCATGCGTCGACTCATCCTTCATTAGCGGTCGACTCAAGGACTACATATCGGTAAAATTCCGTTCCGACGATTTTGGCCATAACTTTTGATCCGTAAGTCGGTTTTAGTCCCCGTTCGAAGCGTTGGAAAGCTAACGAATAGATCTATAACATAGTATAGATAATATGATTAGTTGACAAATATTTTTATATCCAATATGTTGGGGAGTCATTGTTTAATTAAATCTTAACTAAAACATGGATTAACTGAGATGATTTATTTATTATTTGCTTGGTGTTAAAAGAGGAAATTGTGTAGTATTGAATTTAATTAAAATAATTATATTATTGTGTAATATGTATGTATGATGTATGGTAATGTGATTAGGAGGATCATGTGACTTTAATTAAAATAATTATATTGGTGTGTAATATGCATATATGATGTGTGGTGATGTGATCAGGAGGATCGTGTGCACTTAGTGTGCTTGAGTTTATATGTTGTACATTTAGTGTCGTGCATATCATGGTGTTTTGGTGGGATGAATCATTGCTCAGGAGGAGTGTATGTGATTCATCTGTACTCCTTTGTGGAGAATGGTGGGGATAGATCATTGCCAAGTGTCGCTACTGCGAAAATCGGCGCCGATTGAATAGAAGAGTCGCCACTGTGCGTTATTTATCCCAAAGGAGGGAAAGGAAACACTCGAAGTAAACCTACCGCAAAGACGGGAAAGGAATGGTCATCGCAACCAAATCCTGGATTCGGGAGTCGGTTACGCAAGGGGAAGGTATTAGCACCCCTCACGTCCGTCGTACTCGACGGGATCCATGCTTGTTTTCTAGTACGGATTGTTATTCTATCTACTCTACAGGTCTGGGGTTAAAAGAAAATAAAATGACTTGGCAAAGTATCGCACTTTATGCCTACGTATTCCCGTCTGGAACGAGAAATCAGAGTCAACGTAGTTCGCCTACCTACGGGAAAGGAGGGGAAGGTTGCTCGCTAGGATATCGCATCCTATGCCTACGTACTTTCATTTAGCATGTAAGATCAGAGCAAACGTAGTTCGGGCTATGGAAGACACAGATTAGTCTTGACTGTTTTTTATCCTTCTGAAAAAAAGGTTTTCTCCTGATTACGGGTCCAAGCGGACAAAAATGACACTTTGATTGGTTTTCAGTCTTTTACGCAAGAACTGTCTTTTATTGATGTTTGAAATGTTATTGTGTTTTTGAATGATTTTTGAGATAGAAGAGAAAGAACTCTAAAACTTAGGGTTAAAATGGGAATCAAAATCTACCCTAATGTTGTCATGCATGGATTAACACCTAATGTCTGTCATATTTCTCTCTTGCGCAGAGAGAAACAGAGATCTTAGGGGATAAACGGAAAAGAAACGACATATATACAGTAAAACAGTAAAACGCATGAATGCAGCAATACAAGCGAGGCAAGGGAGTCCCACTCAACCTCGAACCTGAAAAACAATAGGCAAAGTGAAACAGCTTCACCTCAAACCTAAGGGGAAAATTAACAAACAATACAGCAAAGAAGATAAAACCCCAAAACCAGCTCTGACAGCACACCAGCTCCTACAGCAGCAACTCTGAAAAACACCCAACTCTGACAGCCGATAAACAGCAAAACAGTGACACCTTTAAGTGAATTCCAAAGTCAAGCTCCAATGATACCCAAGCTACAACAAGCTTCCATCTCCAAGAAATCACCAAGCTTAAGCAAGCACAGAATCTCAAACAGTTGACAGCATCAGACAGCAAATAGATCCAGACAGCAGTAAAACCCTAATTCACCAGTTGCACAGCTCTGACAGCACAACTCCTCCTTCTTCAATCTTCAATGCACCAGGTCTTCTTCTACAAGCTTCTTCCTTCAAGGTAAGCACTCCAGCAAAGAATTGATTTATCAGAATAAATTGAATGTCAAACAGTTCATTGACAACCAAAGGAAGTCTATGAACAGTTGACACTGCAACAGACTGTTTCCCTCAAAGTTCTACCTCCTAGATAAAACCACTTATCCCTCCAAAGGAGGTACGTGAATATCATGGAGGGACTTTTATTCATTGAGAAGAATGGAAGAAAAGGAAGCTACCCATGTTTATGAAGGAATTTGTTCTATTCTAAGGCTTTACCTATCTCCTATCTCCTATGTCTTCAATCAACTCCAAGCACAAACAATCTTCACGCTTCAACATTTGATCATCATCTTCAATCTTCTCCTTTGATGTCTTCATGCTCCATAAGCTCAAGCCAAGCCCCATACCTCATATCAAAGCCCAAAATCCCCAGCACACAATTAAAAACCCAAGTGGGAACACCAAACAAACACTCCATTTGCAAAATATACTAAAAATAGTAATATAGTATTTAAAATTCTATGATTAATTCTAAGGGGATTTCTACATCTACCCTACATACCCTATATGTCCCAGAACCTAATTCAAGCTAAAAACCCCAAAATAAAATGTTATGATGCACCTATGTTGAGTTTGAACCCTACTACTACCACCCTAATATTCTTTATTCAAAGCTAAACAAGATTAAATCACAAAATGTGAGATAAATCTCTAAGGGAACCTATACTTCTAATCTAACCATAGGAAAAAGAATCACATCAAAATATGAAAGGAAATGGCTAAACAAAATTCAACAAAATGGATATACAAACTAAAATGCAATAAAAGCAACTAAATGTAGAAATTCACCAAAAATAGAAAAAATGATTAAAATACTATTTTTATTTTTCTACAAATTTCTTGAGACAATTATTAAAATGAGGGGAAAATCCCATGTCAAAATGATTATTTTTGGATTTAATATGAATTTTCAAAGATGCTAAATGAAATGAAACAAATAAAATGAAAAATGAAAAATTCATGTGACAAATAGCAATTAAACACCACGTAAAAATGCTAATGGGCCAGGGAGGGGGTGTTGAAAGCATTACACGCCCTAAGCCCATTGAAAGTTCTGAAAAACAACACAAAACAATAAACCAGGGGGGGTGCGAATAGCGAGGATTCGCTTTGCATTCACGTTTGGGCCTCAAACGGGGGGTGCGAACAGCAAACGACCTAAGGCCCAAACCAAACGCAGAGGGGAGATGGGGGTGCCAAGGAAAACAAGGGAGTATGCTCAGCAAACTGCGTGACTGGGCCTAATGCCCGAGCCCAATCCAACTCATCCTCAGCATTAGTAAACCCTAATCCCTCAAAACTCCCCTCACACTGCTATTGTTCATCTTCTTCTGCAAAACCCTAAACGGCGCGGATGCACTCTCTCAAACCTCTCTCAAACATGCCAACTCTAAAACCAAATCAACAACACCCTTCGCTCTCAACGCTATCACCAATTAATCCCTCAAAACTCAGTTCAAAAACACTAATCCCTAACCTACTCGCCTCACAAAATAACACTAGCTCTATCCTAGCTCTTCGGCTAACAACTAAATTATGAAGATTAACAAGCTCAGAGCGAAAAAGGAACCTGGAGATGCGACGAACGATATTGATTTCTGGGCGTGACAGATGAAGATTATCGAATCTTGATGGTGATCTGGACGTTCTGGCGATCTTGGAGCGTTGAAAACGATGAAGAACCTTGAAGAAACTTCTGGAAATCCTTGCTGAAGTTTGAAGGATCTGGAGATCACGAAGATGATGAACAACGACTTGAAGCTCCTATGATCTTAAACAAATCACGATCTGGAAAGCTTGATGAACATTGAATTAACTTTGATGAATTTCTTGAAGATTCACGGAGAAATCGATTAAGGCGCGATGAATATCACTGTGGATTTCTGGAAATGACGTTAAATGTGATGAAGTTTGAAATCTTTTCTGGAAAAATCCAAGAACTCGATGAAGAACGTTCTTGTTAAGCACCAAAAATTTCCAGAAAGCGAGCAACTATGGATGAAGATTGGAAAAGTGTTGGTGATTGATGAGGATTCTGGATCGGAGAAAGGGAACAGATGAATTTTCTGGAAAAGAGATGAGCAAGGTGGTGGTTGATGATGAGTCTCTTGAGATATTTGCAGTTTCCGGCAGAAATTAGATTCCGGCGACAGTTACCGGTGATAATTGCGGTGGTCGGAGCAGTTAGAAGGTGGCCGGTGATGGTTGGAGGGTGACCGGAGGTGAGCGGTTGGGGTGGCTGCCGGCAATTGCATGCCGGCCGGTGGAAGCTTCAGGCGAGGGGCAGGTGGCGTAGAGGGTGAGGGAGAGGGAGCCACGTGTGGGAGTGAGGTGGCAGGTGTTGAGTGTGGTGGAGTGAAACGTGGCGAATTCTGAGGGGATTTGAAAATGAGGTGGCTGAAAATTGGGGTACACGCGTGGCGCTGTATTTATAGGACATGTGGCATCATTCTGGACTTGGACTTTGGTCTGGGCTTTGTGGATAATCTGGATAAATGGCCCAATAAGACTTAATGACTCAGATTAGTGCATTAAACTTGAGTAATTGATGATCACTTGACTTAAACTCACAGATTAAACAAAATTAATACTAAAAAAAATCCTAATTAATCCTAAAACGAAATTAACCCTAATTAATCTATTAAAGAACAGAAAAAGATTATTTAATATCTATTTATCTATTAAAATTTCAATTAAATTTGAAAAAACAAATAAAACCTAATAAAATCTAAAACAAACATTTAATCCCCATTTTAAAATCTATTCTTATTAAATTTTAAGAAAAACAATTAAAATCTAATAAAATCTAAAACACATGAATATCTATTTTAAAAATCTATTCTATTAAAAGAAAAGTAATATCTAGTTATATTTATTTAAAAAACTCTATTAAAAGATAAAACTAATATCTAAAAAATTTAAAATCTATTAAATCTCTAGAAAATATCTATTTAAAATCTAAAAAAACTAAAAAATCTATTAAATTCTATTAAACTCTATTAGAGAAAGAAAAATCCAAAAAAATCCAGGAAGCCGATTAAATCGGTTGGAGAACAATTGCGCAACCATAACGAAACCCGGGCCCCGAGATGGCCTGAAAACACAGGGAACGAGCAACATTTCTCAAAATACGCTTATTCAAACCGGCCTGAACTGCCTGAAATGCCAGGGGCTGCAATCCCGATAAAATCAACCTGACTGAGAAAATATGATACATGCAGCATGCGAATGCGAATGCAAAATGCGTCGAAACATAAACCAGATATGGGGACCGGTTGGTCAAATTTTGGGGTGCAACACCAAGGAGGGGTGTATGTGATCTATCTGGGGTTCGATCGAATGAACCAATGAGTCAGTACCGCATGCATGGTGTTGAGTTGCATATTTGTATTATTGTATGTTACGGTTGATGGTGGACAGTAGGTCGTGTTTGATGAATGTTGGGTGATGAATTATGTGATTACTACCTTTATTTCATGTATCTTATTACCGATAATTTTGATCATGTTTTCTCACCCCTTTGTTTTTTTGTGGTATGTGCTTCTTCGGAAGTACAGATAATCCAGGTGCTTAGCTAGCTTGGATAGTGGTGTGTGAGTCGAGTCTTAGGATGCTCTGATACGTAGCACGAGACTTGGGTGTTTATTTGTTTTTATGCTGAACTTGTTTGAATCCTGTGACGTATCATGTTTTGGTGAAACTTCTTAATGAATGTTTAGTGTAATTGGTGGATGGCCGAGGATGTTGAATTAAGGATTATTTCCGCTGCTTTATTTTGAAAACATATAGTAAAGCGTTTTGTTGGATTTTATGATGTGATATCACACTTGTGAGGAGGAAACTCTGATAGTTATGTGGAATAATTGTATTTTATTTAATTCTGGGAAGTAGGGTGTTACACTAAAAACCAATTAATTTCTAGAAAACATTATTTAAAATCTATTAAAATCTAAAAATAGAAAATAAAAGAGAAAAGGCTATTTAAAATATATTAAAAAAAATCTAATAATAGAGAAATAAACCTAAAAATCTATTAAAACCTAATAATATTTTAAAATAGAAAATAAAGGATAAAGTTATCTATTTAAAATCTAAATTCTATGCTAAAAATTAGAAAATAAAATCTAGAAAATTGCTATTAATTCCATAAGGAAAAAACAATGAAAATCAATTAACTCAGTGAACAAAAATGCGAGAACGCAACGAAATAAACGGTAAACGGCAGACACCGAACTATCCTCAAAACAACAGCATAGACTGAAAACACCGGGAAGAGCACCACTTCCAAAATAAACCTCCTTATTTGAACTGGCTTGAAACGTCTGAAACGCGAGAAAAGGGATGTAATCCCGATAAAATCAATCCGACTGAAAAATGCACAGTATGTGGTATGCAGATGCAAATGCAAATGAAATGAAACATAAGCCAAATTGCGAGAAACGGTTGGTCAAATTTTGGGGTACAACAGATGCCCCTATTCAAATGACTTGGACCTGAAGAGTTGAAGAGCGAATGACTTTCAAACATTCAAAGGTAGAAGACGGTTGAATACCAAAGAACCCGGAAATTTGCCAACCGCAAAAATGAGACTGTAACCTCTGAGGGGAATAAAGATTTCCTGAAGTAACTGAACTGATAGTTGCAACGGTAACAAGCTGGTTGATTAACAATTTTCAAATCATCGACAATAAGTTGGGAAGATCATTTGGCATCGCCATCAGGCATCGACGTTAAGTCGGAAAGAAACACATGATTATCAGGTGACAGATAAAGGATATTTGACTTCGCTGGACAGAACAAATCTGAAGTCGTCATGGTCTGAATACCATTCGAAATTGACCGGAGTCTGGATACTCGATGGACAGAGCACAATTGAAATTACCATGGTCTGAATACCATGTAAGCAGAACCTCATCACAAATTGGAATTTTACTGGGGTCTGGATACCTAACAAGATTGACCGGAGTCTGGATACTCAACGGACAAAACAAATCTGAAGCTGCCATGGTCTTGATACCATGTAGAGCTAAGGATAATACCATCCACCGAAGTCAGGCGACGCTGCTGCGGAAAACGTAAGCCGAGGTCTGGATACCACATGGGCTAACGGAAACTGCCATGGTCTGGATACCATGTGGGCAACAGAAAACTCAATCATCTGTTGGAAATACACCTGGGAACAAAGCGGTAACAACCTGACTTATGTTTCAAATGCATATGTTTGAATATGGCGTAATGCTCCATACGAAATAGAAATGCTACGTGTTTAGAGGATGCTATGCATGGAATACAAAATGCAAAGGAATTGCTCCAGCAAAATAAATGCTGGAGAGAAGAAAACCAGCTCTGTCGGGGATCAAATCAAACCCTGCTGAGGAAAACGCCATGGATGGTCCACCAGAATATGACTCTTCTGAGAAACAAACGTCTCGGCTGGAGGAAACATGTCTATTCTACCGGGGAATCAACGGCTCCGCGGGGGATAACAATCAACCACTGAAATTAAATCTTGCTCCACCGAGGAAAACAGCCCTGAACGGCCTCTTGGGACACCAAAGTTCTTATGAGGTGCAAAGCAAACTATTGAGAAATAACTCTTCTCTGCCTAGAATCAAAGCCCACTCGGCTGGAGATTACTCAGTGAGGGAAACAGCGTCGACCTCTGCTTGGGGTAAATGAGAATAAAACTCTTCAATATCGAACTCGAATTAGGGGATGAGTCAATGACCCAGACTCTGAGGGGAAAGGAGCCAAAAACTTGGACTCTGTGGGAACAACATTGAATTTGTCCCACTGCTGGGGAAATAAACCCAAATCTTCTTGTCAGGGAAAACTTCAATCTCAACCCACTGGGAATACACAATTAATATGCTAGGGATGGCCAATCTCAACCGGCTAAGGATAATCTTGATCCTGCTCAGATAAGGGATAAATGCCATCTCGACTTGTTGTAATCTTAAACTACTGAGGCGAAACAAACTCAAAATGCACCTCTCTGCCGGCGAGATATTCCTGATTTAACAACATCAACAATAGGGAACATAGAATCTCAACTATGAGATCAATCGAATTTCGTGTCGGGGAATGCAATAACATGTGAACCACTGGTAATTATCATGCCAGGTACAGTTGGGCCTTTTTTTTGTTTAGGGATGGGAATAGGTTTATGGTGATAGGGATTCATTTCTGGTTACCAACAAAAATGGATTTGAAAGGGAGAATACTAGACGAGAACTAGCATTCGAGGGCGGACTACCAGACGATAACTGATGGCAAAAGGGTTAAGTTGTCAGACGAGAACTGACTTCTGTGGTTTTGGTATCAGACGGGAACTGATTTCTGGTTTGGGTATCAGACGGGAACTGATTTCTGGTTTGGTTATCAGACGAGAACTGATTTCTAGTTTGGTTATCAGACGAGAACTGATTCCTTTTCCAGACGAGAACTGAACTTTAAAACTATGTTAGCCAGACGAGAACTAGTTAAACAGTAGGCTAAAGGAAAGGTGACCAGACGAGAACTGGTTTAAATGATGACATGCACCAGACAAGAACTGGTGTTTATGGAAAGGTTGACCAGACGAGAACTGGTTTGAAGGTTTTTCAGATGAGAACTGGGCTTTGGAAATGACTTCAGTTACAAGGCTTTGACAGGTAACAGGTTTAGGCTGTAGGATAACGATCCAATGACAGCAAGGCCTTTTCAGAAGGTTAAAGGTATCTGATGAGGTGAATGACGCGATTCCCCGAAACTCGACTCTTACCGAGGAGAACAAACTTTCTTGAATAACTTTCCCCAGTGTAGTTCAACTTGCCCCAGTACGATCTTTGAGACAAAGTTCACCCTGAGAAGAAAATAGCTTGCCATGAGATGACCTCGAGATGGCTTGCCCCAGAATCTGTACCATGAAAAGATTCATCCTTGATTAACCAACCCTCAGCATGGTTGATTTCAATGCACTCTTGAAGTAGCTTTCCCCTGAATGAGCGTTGAAGTGACTTAACCTGATCCTATTGAATACTGGAGGGATCTGTCCTCAACTCAAAGAAACTCCGGGCGATCTGCCCCTGATTGGTGAAGTCTCAAGATGATTCACTTCTGATCAACTGCTTCTTGAATGATTTTCCCCACAATCAACCGATGCTTCGGGACTTGTCCTCAGACTGACTGATTCCAAACTCACTGGAAGTCAATGCCCCAGATTCACATGGTTTCAAAGTATACACCATTCTGGTCTAGATTGCTGAACAATTCAATCCTGTTCGATCATTCCCTATTGGAATTTCCTCCATGTCAACTACTGACCTGCAATTAAAATTGTTTGTTCACGAATGGTAATTTTAATGCGGTGTTCAAGCAGATTTTGAAAAAGATGTCACTTACTCAGTGTCGTGAGTGTGAGTGACGAATGAACCAAAAGTCCAAACGTAGTGCTAATTTGATTAGTGAAAGATACAACAAGGATATGATTAGCAAATCATGTAGGAGTCAGGTTACTCAACCTCATCGTAATACACTTTAAGAAGAAACTCTGCCTCAATTAGGTATTTTAAAGGTTGTATCATGGTCGGGTTCACGGTTTATGAGACAAAGGATATTAGGCTCAAAGTATGATTTGTACCCACCTCTTCTCTGTGATGATCTCCAATCCTAATGTTCAGTTAACCTGGCACAAGCGCTCACCTCTTCAAAAGGTTTATTGAATGGTAGGAGTGATGGTTAAAGAACTCACGAGGTCTCCTGAGTGACAGTTACCCCTTTTCGTTTTCGGTGTCTGTATCCACACGACTTTGTCCTTGTTTGAATATTTTTTGAGATCCTTTCATTTTATTCTTTTGTTCCCTAATTTTTTCCTAGACTGACTCTTTTGAGTTCTTTTTTATTTTGAAGTCCAGCGGGATGCCCAGATTTTGCCTAAGTATTTGTTTTCCAGCTTTTCTTTTTCTTTTTACTTAGCAGGCTCTCTCTTTTCTTTTTTCCTTTTTCTTGAAACAAGTCGTGCGACACTGGATGTCTTGATTTATCCGAAAGGGTTGTAATTGTCTCACTCCTAATCGGTGAGGTTTAACCATTGTGGTTGATGAGGTACGACCTCTTGAGAGGAATAAGATGTGATTGGTTCTTGAATGGGGACACTCCTCTGTAAGATTTGAACGCTCGGTCAAGCTAATTGACAACTACCCTACCCCGGGTTAAGATGTGAGGGTTTAAAAGTCCGAAAGAAACTCCTACTTCTCGGCTCGAAGTGGCTAACTAGGGATTAACTCCTTATATCTCCGGTGTTTAGGGGATTTGAAACAATGCCTGTACATCATCGGCAGGATTTTATCCGAAAGCATACGATCATCAGTTATGAGTATTCAGTTTCGTCATCCTCCCTCCAATCTTTGCTAATCATTGTGATAAAGTGGAGTGGATAAAAAGTGCAAGTGTCTGTGCTGTGCAACAAATGAGCGAAAGCGATATGATTAATTCAGAAAAATGCATACTCACTTCATTAATATTACTGTTGCGGTGAAATTTGGATGTCAAGCTATTGATTAACTTGAATCTTAATTCATTTACAACCGGTCTTTGATTTATCCGAAGGAAAGGTTAAAGAAAGGAAAAACCTAAAAGGGAGAGATCTAAGGTTCGGGGGTTGGTTAAATTTAGGGAAGGTATTAGCACCCTAAACTTCCGTAGTACTCTACGGGAACCTTTTGTTTATTTTTTTTTATTTATTTCATTAATTATTTTGCTTTAGGGTATATACAAAGGATTGAAAATTAAAAAAGACCTAGGGGTTAATTCTAAGTTTACTCGGCAAGACATCGCATCTTGTGCCTACATATCCTTACGGGAATGGAATCAGAGTAACTGTAGTTCCCCTCAAAAGGGAGGTTAGAAACGTCTTGACTGTGGCCAAGGTTTGTTCAGAGACTCCAATCTCTATGTTAAAAAAATGTTAATTAAAATTAAAATAGGGTTAAATTAGGGATTCCACGGCGGAAAACCTTAAAACAGAGTACGGCGACTCTTTTGGCCTAACACTAGGATAAAAGCAATTTTGCCCACAGAGGGACACCTAGGCTAAACAGGGTTTGATCCATTAAAGGGGTAAGGCTATTGACTCGGCGGCCAAAAGGCTGGACCTAATCCTTCGGAAGGATAAAACTGTAAAAAATGTGAAAATATGACAAATCATTATATGGAGGAATAATTAAGGTACAGAAATAAGAAAAGTAATAAAGGCAGAGAGTATAAAGAAACAAAGAAACATTTCTGAAAACATGAAGAATATGAAAATATGTAATGACACTTAGAATGAAGTGAGGGAGGAAAATAGTGTGGGGTTGTGGCCACCACAAGCACATCTCAACCTCGAGCATGCACATGAAATGCCAAAAGAAAGAAAAGTAATAAAAGGGTACATAAAATGACACGACAAACATCAAACATCAGGAGTTCCTTACGAAAAGGTTTTAATTTTTTAATATTTTAATTATAAAAAAAAGGTTTTAATTTTTTAATAAAAAATATTTAAGTTAAAATTATAAAAAAAATTAAGTTTAAATTATAAAAAAAAGTTTTTGGGGGAAAAGTCTTTTCAGTTTTTTTAGAACAAAAAAGGTTTTTCATCCCAAAAAAAGACTTTTCAGTTTTTTGGGAAAAGGCTTTTCAGTTTTTTGGGAAAAGGTTTTTGGGAACAAAAAGGTTTTTCAGTTTTTAGAAAAAAAGTCTTACTAAAAAAAAGGTTTTAATAATAAATAAAAAAAAGGGTTTTGATTTTTAAAAAGAAGGTTTTGATAAAAAAGGGTTTTGATATTAAAATCTAGGGACCTAAACACACATGGAGATTAACATGGCAAAATATGCACATAAACATGAAAAATCAAAAGGTTTAGTAATTTAACGGACCTAAACACATTAACATGGCAAAATATGCACATAAACATGAAAAGGCAAAAGGTTTAGTAATTTAACCTACGAAGCGGAGGTTTGCTTCGATAAATGTGAAAAAGGTTTGAATAAGGGAACACTGGAGAGCTCCAATCCTTCTGACGAGTTGTGGGAACGACCGCCTTTCTTCTCTGGGGATCTCCTTTGTTTCTCCCTTTCTCTCTCCTCTTTTCTGAAGAAAACCTTCTGACCTCTCACACTCACAACTCCTTACACATGTCCTCTTGCCAATTGTGCCATTTTTACTTTTTAGAAAAAAAATACATGCCATATGATATTTACCTGCAAAAAGTCAAATGACTACACAAATTTGTTAGTAATTGATTAAATGCAATAAAAATGCAATGAAATGCGACGACAAATCTTAGGGCAAAATTTGGGGTATTACAGTTGCCCCTATTTAAATAACTTCACCGGGTGATTTGAGCAACGGAGACTCGAGAAATCATGTGGAGGGATTTAAATACAGATAACCGAAAATTTTGCCTTTAGACGCAGTGCTATGCAATGATATGGACAAAACAAAATGAACTATAATGCTAAATATGATATGAATCTGATATGATGTGTATGATGAAAATGACAAATGCACGGATACAGACGAAACAACGTCACAGGGGACGACCCATCGAGGAATTGCACTAGGGAAGAAGACATGTCATATCTGGAAGAACGTCGGGTAGACACGACACAGAATTGTTGATAGGTGCCAAGTAAATTAGAAATTGTCCGCAATGTAAGACGCGGGTAAAACACGAGCTCAGGAGAAAAACGCAAATGGGGATAAAACACCCATGATGCCAAGTAAATAAATGTTTCCCACAAGGTAAGACGCGAGTAAAACACGACCTCAGGGAGAAAAAAAAAGTAAATGGGGGTAAAACACCATGATGTTAGGTAAACCCAGGAATATCTGGTAAACGGGGAATAAAACACCCGGGATAAAGGTACATGGGGGATAAAACACCCAAGGATAGAAGGTAAATGGGGAGTAAAGCACCCAAGATAGACATGTAAATGGGGAGTAAAGCACCCAGGATAGAAATGTAAATGGGGAGTAAAGCACCCAAGATAGACATGTAAATGGGGAGTAAAGCACCCAAGATAGACATGTAAATGGGGAGTAAAGCACCCAAGATAAAAATGTAAATGGGGAGTAAAGCACCCAAGATAGAAATGTAAATGGGGAGTAAAGCACCCAAGCTAGAAATGTAAATGGGGAATAAAGCACCCAAGATAGAAATGTAAATGGGGAGTAAAGCACTCAAGATAGAAATGTAAATGGGGAATAAAGCACCCAAGATGTGCACATGTATAGGAATTATGCTATGACATATGATCAAATGCAAATGCAGACGTCGACGACAAGACTCGACTCTTTCTGTGAGATGACAAAACTGGAGGACTGATTCCTCAACACGGAGATCACTGTCATTCTGTTAAACTGTATCAAGTTGATAGTCACTGGAGGAATGATGAATAACTGCTTGGGGATTATACAAGTAAACTGCCCCAGGTCAAATGAATTGATAATTTCTTCAGTTGTCTGATTCGTGGAATCGACTGTTTTGCTGTATCCTCGGAGGGCTTGCCCCAGTCTGGGTCTTGAACAATTCTCTGGATAAACCAAATCTGAGAAGATATTTCCTTGAACAAATCTTGAACTAATTCTTTGACAGGATGTAAAAGGAACTTGCCCCTGATAAGATCACTTGACCAAGTTTCTCATTGTTTGAAAATTCCTTAGAGGAAAGCCAATTTGCAAACAAAAATATTCATACAAACATGGTAATGCAAAGTTCATGCGACTTTTGAAATCAAAATTATTTTTGAAAGATGGAAAATACATGAGTCGTTAGTCATAACACAACGGTTCAAGACGCTCAAAGTTTAAAACAAAGGTGTACTGCTAAAATAAATGATTCACAAAGATCTTTAGGAGTCAGGTTACGCAACCTTGTTGTAGTATACTTTCAAAATAACCTTGCTTCAATTAGGTCTTTTGAGGGTTGTAATGTGGCCTGGTTCACGGTTTATGAAACAAAAGATAAAGGCTCAAAATTTATTTGTACCCACCCAATCTACGTGATGATCTTCAGTCCTATGCTCAGTTAACTCATACTATGCATTCAGGTTCCCATAAGTTAGGGATTTCATTGATTGTAGCAGTGATGATTCAGAAGTCAAAGGCACCTATGAAAAGGCAGCCACTACTCCCCTATAACATTTGATTGTTTTGACATTGAGGATTTTCAAGATAAGGATTTAAAAATCTCTTTGTATTATCCCTAAATTTTGCCTGAAATGTTTATTTTAGAGTTTACAGTCAGCGGGATGCCCCAGTTTTGCCTAAGTCTCCTTCATAGGTTTTGACTTAGCGGGATTCTTTTGCTTTTTTTATATTATTTTTTTGTGTGAAGGAAAGTGACTGTTTGATTTTAATGATTACGGTGAACCATCATCGACCTTTTGATTAAAAAACATCTTCGACACTTGTTTGACGTGTGCGAAGGAAAATTTGTTAATGAAAGGTGTATCGTATGAACACACAACCAAGTTAACTGAGAACTACCCATCCCAAGGTTTAAATTGTGGGTTTTTTGTAACGAAAGAAACTTCAACTTCTAGGCTCAAAGGGGGTAACGAGGGATTAACTTCCTTATTTCTCCAGTGTTTGGGAATTGAAACAATGCCTTACATCGTCAACAAGGTTTGATTGAAAGCATACTGACAGCAATTATGGGTATAACGTTTTCATCATCCTCCCTCCAATCTTAGCATATCAAAATTTTGGACAAGAAGTAAACATTTGAAAAATAAAGCATAAAGATGCAAATAAATGGACGGAAATGAATTGAATCAAAAGTCGCAATGCTTATTTCATTAATGAAAGTACAAACATAATTAAAAGCAAACAACTTAAACAAAATAAGGAAAGTGCAAACAACGAGAAACAAAAGGCCTAGTGACAAAACTTTATTTCTGATGTACTGGCAAGGGATTTTTCTGAACATCCGGATGACTGTCTGTAAAATCAAGTATTCCAGTTCTAACCAATTCACATACTCTAGCCTTCAATGCAAAACAATGCTCCAAGTCGTGGCCTAAGGCACCCTCATGAAAAGCACACTTTAGATCAGCCCTAAATCCAACTGGAGGATTAAGAGGAGGTGGTACAGCCTTTGTAGTGATCAGCCCTTGTCGAACTAAGTCAGGATACAGCTCTGTGTAAGTCATGAGAATAGGATCAAAGTGACTCCTGTTCCGTTTCTGGTCTGATATCTATGTCGAGGAATCAGCTTGACGACTCAAAGGTACACTAGAAAAAGATAGGACCAAGAAGGAGAAACTGGGGGACAAATGCAATGCAAAAATGTGATGCTGATGCCATGCAATGGTTTCAAGAATTTCAACGGTCGATTGCGAATATTGCTTTTTAAGAAAGTTGGAAAAAAATTTAGACTTTAAAATGTAAGGCTTTTCGAATTTGCAAAGGATTGCTGAATTCCTTGAAACTAGAAATGATATGATGCTTTATGGATGCAAAGCACAAACGCACATAAGCAAACAAAGGTCCTAATTTTAGAGGAACAATGAATGGAGTCAAGGTCTACCCTTCCCAAAGTGGTGTGTACTATAGATTAATTGTACCTGCAGAACAAGGGTTCTAAAAAGTGCCCAAAGTCATCAGCCCATCTTTCGGATATTATCGACTTCCCGACTGACTCGAGGGTCGATAATATTCTCAAGAGAACCCCGTTCGTGCGTAGTATCGCGTAGCAACCATTGTAGGACTACTCCCATATGGTTCCCGCACTACGTCCTATATAAGGTCAAGATGGTGTAAAGGTACTACGGTTCCCAGTATCACAGACTCCAATCGATAACGGTAAAAGTTTTCACGACTACACTCAATCAACCGAACCATTTTCGAAAGTGTCTCAACTGAGCGGTGATTCTCGATTTAGCTTAGTCGGGACTCACTCCCTATAAGCCTCGTCGAATATATCAGTCATCCTATCATAAGGTCGCTCAAGTCCGGGTGTAGGACTTATCTCACAACACAGTAACTCCAAGTAAGGTACCCCAATATATACATACAAGTGAGCAAAATATATAATAAAACAAATATATAAAGAAAAATAAACAAAATAGGGATAACCCTCAATAGTTAGGACTCCCCAGTGAAGTCGCCATTTTTCTGTTGCGGTGAAATTTGGATGTCAAGCTATTAATTAACTTGAATCTTAATTCATTTACAACCGGTCTTTGATTTATCCGAAGGAAAGGTTAAAGAAAGGAAAAACCTAAAAGGGAGAGATCTAAGGTTCGGGGGTTGGTTAAATTTAGGGAAGGTATTAGCACCCTAAACTTCCGTAGTACTCTACGGGAACCTTTTGTTTATTTTTTTTTTATTTATTTCATTAATTATTTTGCTTTAGGGTATATACAAAGGATTGAAAATTAAAAAAGACCTAGGGGTTAATTATAAGTTTACTCGGCAAGACATCGCATCTTGTGCCTACATATCCTTATGGGAATGGAATCAGAATAACTGTAGTTCCCCTCAAAAGGGAGGTTAGAAACGTCTTGACTGTGGCCAAGGTTTGTTCAGAGACTCCAATCTCTATGTTAAAAAAATGTTAATTAAAATTAAAATAGGGTTAAATTAGGGATTCCACGGCGGAAAACCTTAAAACAGAGTACGGCGACTCTTTTGGCCTAACACTAGGATAAAAGCAATTTTGCCCACAGCGGGACACCTAGGCTAAACAGGGTTTGATCCATTAAAGGGGTAAGGCTATTGACTCGGCGGCCAAAAGGCTGGACCTAATCCTTCGGAAGGATAAAACTGTAAAAAATGTGAAAATATGACAAATCATTATATGGAGGAATAATTAAGGTACAGAAATAAGAAAAGTAATAAAGGCAGAGGGTATAAAGAAACAAAGAAACATTTCTGAAAACATGAAGAATATGAAAATATGTAATGACACTTAGAATGAAGTGATGGAGGAAAATAGTGTGGGGCTGTGACCACCACAAGCACATCTCAACCTCGAGCATGCACATGAAATGCCAAAAGAAAGAAAAGTAATAAAAGGGTACATAAAATGACACGACAAACATCAAACATCAGGAGTTCCTTACGAAAAGGTTTTAATTTTTTAATATTTTAATTATAAAAAAAAGGTTTTAATTTTTTAATAAAAAATATTTAAGTTAAAATTATAAAAAAAATTAAGTTTAAATTATAAAAAAAAGTTTTGGGGGGAAAAGTCTTTTCAGTTTTTTTTAGAACAAAAAAGGTTTTTCATCCCAAAAAAAGACTTTTCAGTTTTTTGGGAAAAGGCTTTTCAGTTTTTTGGGAAAAGGTTTTTGGGAACAAAAAGGCTTTTCAGTTTTTAGAAAAAAAGTCTTACTAAAAAAAAGGTTTTAATAATAAATAAAAAAAAGGGTTTTGATTTTTAAAAAGAAGGTTTTGATAAAAAAGGGTTTTGATATTAAAATCTAGGGACCTAAACACACATGGAGATTAACATGGCAAAATATGCACATAAACATGAAAAATCAAAAGGTTTAGTAATTTAACGGACCTAAACACATTAACATGGCAAAATATGCACATAAACATGAAAAGGCAAAAGGTTTAGTAATTTAACCTACGAAGCGGAGGTTTGCTTCGATAAATGTGAAAAAGGTTTGAATAAGGGAACACTGGAGAGCTCCAATCCTTCTGACGAGTTGTGGGAACGACCGCCTTTCTTCTCTAGGGATCTCCTTTGTTTCTCCCTTTCTCTCTCCTCTTTTCTGAAGAAAACCTTCTGACCTCTCACACTCACAACTCCTTACACATGTCCTCTTGCCAATTGTGCCATTTTTACTTTTTAGAAAAAAAATACATGCCATATGATATTTACCTGCAAAAAGTCAAACGACTACACAAATTTGTTAGTAATTGATTAAATGCAATAAAAATGCAATGAAATGCGACGACAAATCTTAGGGCAAAATTTGGGGTATTACAATTACCATTCAAAACAACAATGTTTAAAAGCAAGTAGCAACTAACAGAAAAGAAACTACAAATGCGAATGATAAAAAAAGTCCACGGACTGCCAATGTTGAGGACGTCTGCCTGTCTGGACCACTGGCTTCTGGAAATGACCCTCGGAATCTGCGAGCTTAGACAGTTGAGAGGTTGACATGAACAACCAAAACTCCTTCTGAAAAGGAAATTCACCCTTTGTCAATCAATTGTTGCACTTTTGCTTGAAAAGCTTTTCAATCTTCGGTTGAATCCCCCATGGATCCGCCATGATATCCACACTGAGCATGGGGATTGTACCCAGGAGGGTAAGGTTCTGGCACAGACTTAAGAGTCTTAGGCTCCACCAAAGAGTTTTGAATCAGATGTGGCAGAAGCTAGCTATACGACATAGGAACTGGATGAAAAGGAGCATTCCTTTGTTCCAAATTGTTACGAGGCCTGTTCTGATTCTGACGCTGATTCGGATAACTTCGGCCACTGGCTCGTTGATTTGCATGAGGAGCGACCCAAAGTTTCTGATGTGGTGCCCTAGGCACAGGTTTCTATCCAGAATAACGAGACACAGAAGATAATGACCGCTGAGAAGATGAAGAACCAAAACATTTCACCGATTCATCTTGCGAATAACCAACATCTGTCATGACTACGTTGATCACATCCTCCCTTTCAGTTTGGAAGCTACAGAGAGATTCAATTTCACTGGCCTGACTGTGTGAGACATCTTGAATTTTTCCAGTCTTAATGTCAATCTCAATGCGTTCTCCTTCTATTACCAATTCAGAGAAGTTTGGCGCAACCCCAAGCATTCTTTCGAAGTACGGGCTCTGCAAGGAGTTTATGAACATGTCTGCTAACTCTTGGTCTAGAAGCGGTGGTTGCACTTTGGAAGCAAATTATCTCAATCTCTGAGCATATCTCCTGAAAGATTCATTGTTCTCCTGAGACAAATCTTGCAACTGCATACGACTGGGAGCCATGTCCAGATTGTACTCGTACTGTTTCAGAAAATCCTTGGCTAAATCCGCCCATGATCGGATCTGATTACTCTCTAACTGCATATACCAACTCAGAGATGCCCCAATCAGACTGTCCTGAAAGCAGTGAATCATCAGCTTGTCGTTGTGCACAAACGAAGTCATTCTTCTGTAGAACATCACCAAGTGTTGCCTCGGGAAACTATCCCCTTTGTACTTTTCAAACCTTGGCGCTCTGAAATTCAGAGGTAACACTAGGCCAGAAACCAGGGACATGTCTGAAGCGTTGAGACCAACAGTATCTTTAACTTCCAAGGCCTTGAATCTTTCATCCAACACATGGAACCTTTTAGAATACTCAAGAGCTCTCGGGTCCTTAGTCCTCGTTATCGAAACCTCTCTTCTGGAAATCAACACAGAGGAAACAGCATCACGATAATCTGTGGTATCAAGAGAAGAAGAACGTTCACTTTGGACAACAAACTGTTCATGTAGATCCTGGTATTCAACAGAAGGCTGCATAGGTTGAGCTTCAACTAAGATGTTCACTTGCGGAAAGTCTTCATCAGGCAAAGAACCATACAGAGGATTGGTCATCATAGTAAAACCTGACAAGGCATCAACAATCTGGAGGTCGTTTCCTGACATATATACCAATAACTTTCAACTGACTTCACTGCTTGATTCTGCTTGATTCTGTTTCAACCCCTTGGTCGTCTTCCAACAATCAACACTTGTTCAGAACGGTCACCGAGGAATCACCTTCTGAATCAAAACAAAGGTTGGATAAGAGCTCTGGCCAGCTGAAGAATGATATGCAAAATGATGCAAAGATGCTTATGCAAATGCAATGCAATATGCAGCAAACACGGGATCACAACCCCCACCAAGCTCTGAATAATTGCTGCGCTGCTGACTGAGTAAGTTCACTCTGAAGAGAAAACCAAAATACCGGGTTGGTTGGAAGTCAAGTTTCCTACAAAAACCCTCCCACTCACAGGTATGGACCTAATCACTGACAAGGTTCGACATCCTATGTGTTCATCAGCATCACAGACTTTCGAGAAACGATGATACATTCACCATTTCTGGTTTGGCATCATAATTTCCCGAAGCGGTCTCACTTAGCTGAATCACAAATGATCGGTCCCCAGAGTCGACAATACTCAGATCCAAAATCCCGTCGAGCCCAAAGGGCCAGTAAGGAAATCATCAAAGAGAATCTCGTCTGAGCGCGAATTTTGTGGGAACTGGTGCGAGCAAAGCAAGCAGGTTCACCACTACTTTCCACTTCTAATGCTATGTGTGTACTCAAGCCTAGGTTTTAGCTTATCTTTCAAAGGAACAACCACCCAACAACACAACAATAATAGATAATGATATAGTGCAGAAAATGTAAATACAACACACAAATATACACACCCAAAGACAAGAAAACACGCGCTAGGATTGACTCGCATAGGGGATGTGCCTTCCCCAGCAGAGTCGCCAGCTGTCGCTACTGCGAAAAAGAGGGTCGGTAATGACAGAAGAGTCGCCATCGTTCATTATTTATCCCAAAAGAGGAAAAAGAAACAATCAGAGAAAACCTAACGAAAAAGGGAAAAGACGAGGTCATCGCAACCAAGTCCTAGGTTCGGGAGTCGGTTACGCAAGAGGAAGGTATGAGCACCCCTCACGTCCTTCGTACTCGACAGGATTCATGCTTTGTTATCTAGTCTATGGGTGAAAAACAAACCATCTAAGGCTTCTAAAGCTAAACGGAAATAACTGAATCAATAGAGCATCACCGCTCTATGCCTACATATTCCCTCGTGCAATGGGAAAGTCAGAGTCAATGTAGTTCGGGAAACTACGGGGGGAATTGCTCGCTAAGACGTCGCATCTTGTGCCTACGTATTCTCATCTGGCATGATAAATCAGAGCAAAATGTAGTTCAGGCTGACTACGGGACAAAAGGGTGTTCTCGATCACACGGGGGTGAGAGAAAAGGTTGACGATACTAGCGTACGCATTCTAGCAGTTAGGTGTACGCTGCTCGACCATTGGAGACTTAGACGTTACCTGTTTGCGGTAGAACGGACGTAGCACATCGTTAGTTTAAAGGTACGGGGGCCTAAGGGATCTAGAACTACGGGCTGGTCTTAATTGCGCTAGGGCAAGAGAAAGGGAAGATTAGTCGTTAGCGGGAAAGTCTCGATGGCACGGAAGCGAGAGAAAAGAGAAGTTAGTCGTTAGTGTGCTCGCCAAGACATCGCGTCTTATGCCAACATATTCTAGTCTGGTACGAGAAATTAGAGCAGTTGTAGTTCGGCTAACTACAGGAAAAGAAGGGGAAAAAGTGCTCGCTAGGATTATCGCAATCCTATGCCTACGTACTCTCAACAGATATTAGAAATCAGAGGATTCGTAGTTCGGCCAACTACAGATAAACGGTTTCGATTGAACAGGGGCAAGAGAAGGGATCTCAATCGCTAGGATGCGAGAGAAAAGGGAGTCTCAATCACCAGGATGCGAGAGAAAAGGTTCGGAACTGGACGCACACGCTAAGTCCTAGACGTAGGAGCGAATGTGTCGCATATTGTCCAAAGGACATACGCTAAACACTCTAGATGTGTGAGAGGAAGCCGCCCACTCATCGTTTCCCACATATCTAACGCTACAGCTCACAACACTCGACGGTTGCATAAAAGAAATGAAATAAAGACAATGTTACCGAACGGAGTGGTTCCGTTGACCCTTGACTTTTGCATGCAAGCTTCCTTTCCAAGCTTTCCTCTTTTAATCCTTGATGATGGTGTTTCGAATCAGAACCAATGTGACGCTGAACTGTCATAGTTCGACTTATAAATGGAAGTCTAACTATAGGAGGTAGCGTATTAATATCCGTGTCAAAGACAAGATAGAGAAATGATATTAAAAATTATTCTCCAATTGAATCGAGTCACACGGACCAGACAGAAGATAGTCAAAAATAAAATCAGAAGGAGAAGAGAAATGACCAGAGAAAGAGTGGTCTCGGATCCTACATTATCCATCAACAAGTCGATTAATAACAGTTTACGGAAGTGTCGTCATCGATCTACAAAATGAAAATGAGATGAAAAGTCCAATAACAAATGGAACTAAGAATTCAATTTCTAATAGAAATAAACTTCTAAAAGAAAACTCTAAAGAAATTTAAAATAAATTGAATATAGAATATAAAATCCTATACAAAAATATGTACATAGTATTCTTTAAAAAAAATACTATAATATGAATTTTCCCTATAAGAAAATAGTATCAAAAAAATAGAATATAAATTCTATGCAAAATATGTAATATAACATTCTAAAAGAAAATACTATAATCCTAAAGAAAATAGTAAAAATATTTACATATATACAAAAAAAATATACAAAAAACAATACAATTTGCTAACAGGGGGTTTACAGCAGTAAAAAAAGGGGTACAACCAACAGTCTTGAAAGAAATAAGGTTGGGCTTAAGGCTTGAAGCCCACAGTCAGCAACATCCAACAGAGGGGGGTGCATTATTGGAAGCGGGGGTATGATCTAGAAAATTAAACAATTGGGCCAAAACCCACTAACCCAATTGAAGATGCCACAAAACATCATCTTCTTCCTTCAGTTACCCTAATTCTTCCATTTGTAAACCCAAGCTACGCCGATTCACCTCTCAACCTCGAACCTCTCATCTTTCTTGACTCAAATCGAACTTCAACTCCCGAAGAAGAAAACAATCACAAACCTCATCCATAAACAACCTCATCTGCTTCCAAGATCCATTGTTCAACATCCTCTCTCGATGTTCGTCACCTTCAATCACTCTCTACCTCAATCTTCCCTACTCATTGTCTTCAATCAAATTAAACAAAACAAACGGAGGTTGAATCTGGAGATCGGAGTTGTTGTTCATGACGTTTGGTGTAACGCCCGTTCTTTTTAAATTAAATTATTTATGAATTGTTGGTGTGCCTTTATGTGGGAGCGTGTCTGAGAGCGTTGGTGGATGTCCTAAAAGTATAGGAAATCATTTAATAAAATAAAGAGTTTAATAATAATATAATATAATTAATAATGATGATAATTTAATCATTAGTAGTAATATTATTATTATTATTATTATTATTATTATTATTATTATTATTATTATTATTATTATTATTATTATTATTATTATTATTATTACTATCGTTATTATTATTATTTGTAATATTAGTGGATGGAATAAGTGAAATAAGGGAGTTATTAGAGAAGTTGTGGGGGAAAAGAGGAAAAACACGATAAACTGCTCAGAACCAAAATTAAAGAAAAAGGTTGAGGAGAAAGGGAAAAGGGGGAAAAAGGAATGTGGCTGGGAGAAATTGAGAACAGAGGAATTAACCGCCGGAGAGAATTCAAGGTAGTTGCAGAAGAGTCACCGGAGAGCAAACCGGAACCGGGAGTTTAGAGTTGTCCTCAATCCAAAGGTAAGGGTGGGGTTCAATTCTATAACTATGGGTATGATCAATTTCATGAAGGGAATTGAATCATGGGGTTAGTTCCCGTAGGTTGAGAAATATTAAGAGTTAATGTTTGTCAGTGCCTGAATTAGTGTGTTATGTCATTAGTTCTACGTAATAATATTGGGAAACGGCGCCGGCACGCGCTAATTTTCCATTTGTTGAGAGGGTTGTTATGGTGTCCTCAGTTGATTATATTATATTGAAAATTGTGGTTACGTGATCCGTATGAAACTGTGATGCTTCGGTTATAGACAATTTGGTTGTAGGCTTAATGCCTTGTTGCGTGGTTGTGGTGGTTGTGTTGTAGTCCATAATAGTTGTATCTCATAGCATATCATCCTGGTTGGCCTGTATTGGCGTTGGTTGTGCCTGTATTGGCGGCCTATAATGACAATTAAATTGGTTGTGGAGCGCTGCTCCAAATTGGTACCACATGCATATGCATAGTTGAGTCGCATAGTGTCGCGTCGTTATGTGGTTGTAAGTGAAGATGGGTTGCTGAATTTGCTTGTTAATTGTTGTGAATATGAACGATAAGTTCCTGATATTGGTTGCCGATATTATTTGGAAAACTGCAAGAATCTTAATTGCTGTGATATAATCCTGACATGACTTTTATCATGCCTTATGTTATTATTTTGATATCTCACCCTTTACATTGTATGTTACCTCCGTTGGTGGTAATTTGCAGGTAACTCAGAATAAAGTGTCGCTTTTCGTTTAAGGTGTCGTTGGTCGCTCTGATACGTAGCACTCTTGGGGGGATGAACGATTGATGTTATTGTTTTAATTAAATTCCTTGTTGCTGAATTATAGTAAGTACTTCTCAAATAAATTGGTTGCTTCAGACAGTTCTAAATGTTGTTTGAATGCATACTTAAGATGTTAAACAAGTTGTCGTTATTTGTTCATTTGAACATGTGCTATGTATGTTATTAAATGTTTTGCTACATGTGTATGTTATCTGTTAAGGTGAAAATGTGACACCTCTGAGGCGTCCCAGAATTTGTGAGTGTGACGGTCGTCACCACTCCATGACGCTCGTCATGACCGTCACGGTCGTGACATCCATGACGGTCGTCATGACCACCACGGTCGTGACAGTTCCATTACGACCGTCATGTGGCCCTTTTTCGTGCACTCTGATTGTTGTTTTTCTTATTTATCTGTTGGGTTAGAATGGGGTGTTACATTAGTGGTATCAGAGCAGGTCCTTCCATCCGACCAAGTTATCGAGTCAGTCGTCGGGTCTAACAATCGAGTATTATTGTTTGTGAAATCTGACTGTTGTTTGTTGCAGTTTAGGTTGAAATGGATGGAAGGAATGATGCTGCAATTGTTGTTGCTCTGCAAGCTATAGCTAATGCTATGGAAAATCATCTGAATCCTGTTGGAGATGCTGGGTCTCGCAGTTTGGCAATGTTTCAGCAGGAGAATCCACCTACAATTAAGGGTAAGCATGATCCTGATGGTGCACTGGACTGGTTGAAGGAAATGGAGCGAATATTTCGTGTGATGGATTGTACTCCAGTACAGAAGGTTTGTTATGGGACTCATATGCTAGCAGTTGAAGCTGATGACTGGTGGCTAGAGACTCGTCCGGTATTGGAAGCTGCAGGTGAGGCAGTCACTTGGACTGTATTCCGTAGGGAATTTCTGAAGAAGTATTATCTAGAAGATGTCTGTGGTAAGAAAGAGATTGAGTTTCATGAACTGAAGCAAGGAGACAAATCTATTACCGAGTATGCTGCGAAATTCAAAGAGTTGGCTAAGTTTTATCTGCACTACAGCGCAAAAACCGCTGAGTTCTCTAAGTGTATCAAGTTTGAGAATGGATTGAAGTCTGAAATCGAGAAGGCAATTGGGTATCAGAAGATCCGTGTTTTTGATGCGTTGGTTGAAAGATGTAGGATTTATGAAGAAGATAGCAATGCTCATTACAAGCTGTTGAGTGAGAGGAGAGGCAATTCGCAGCAGAATCGCAATAAGCCTTATGATCCTCCAGTTGGCAAAGGGAAACAGAGAGCAACTGATGACAAGAAAACTAGTAGGGGAGATGCTCCTGCTGGTATTGTTTGCTATAAGTGTGGGAAACCTGGCCATAAGAGTAATGTGTGTAACTCTGGACCAGTGAGATGTTACCGTTGTCGTGAGCTGGGACACGCTATTGCTGAGTGCAAACGCAAGGGGATGGTTTGTTTCAACTGTGGTGAAGAGGGACACCTGCGGGACAAGTGTCAGAAGTCTAAGAAAGAAAAGACTGGTGGAAGGGTGTTCTCTCTATCTGGGACTCAGACATCCAGCGATGACAGACTCATTAAAGGTACTTGTTTCATTAATAGTACTCCTTTACTTGCTATTATTGACACCAGTGCTTCTCATTGTTTTATTGCTGCTGATTGTGTTGAACGTTTGGGTCTTGTGTTATCTCGCATGAATGGGGAGATTTTAGTTGAGACTCCAGCTAAGGGATCAGCGACTACATCTCTGGTATGTTTGAAATGTCCTCTGTCAATGTTTGATAGAGATTTCCTGGTTGACTTAGTCTGTTTGCCACTAAGTGGGATGGACGTAACTTTAGGTATGAACTGGTTAGAGTATAACTGCGTTCATATTAATTGCTTTGATAAGTCGGTGAGGTTTTCTACTCCTGAGGAGGAGGGAGCCCGCTTAGTAACTACAAAACAGATGAGGCAGATACTGCTAGAAGATGCTCAGGTGTTTGCATTGGTGGCATCATTATCTATTGAGAATCAAGCGATAATTGATGAGTTGGAGGTTGTTTGTGAATTTCCCGAAGTGTTTCCAGATGAACTTCCTGAAGTTCCTCCGGAACGAGAAGTTGAATTTTCTATTGACCTTGTACCTGGTACCAGACCTGTGTCTATGGCACTGTACAGGATGTCTGCATCTGAATTGGTTGAGTTGAAGAAACTGTTGGAAGACTTACTTGAGAAGAATTTCGTTAGACCAAGTGTATCTTCGTGAGGAGCTCCAGTATTATTAGTAAAGAAGAAGGATGGCAGTATGAGGTTGTGTATTGATTACCGACAACTGAACAAAGTGACAATTAAGAATAAATATCCGCTCCCAAGAATTGATGTCTTGATGGATCAGTTGGTTGGTGCGCTAGTGTTTAGTAAAATTGATTTGAGGTCGGGGTATCACCAGATTAAGGTAAAAGATGAGGATGTTCAGAAGACTGCATTCAGAACCAGATATGGACACTATGAGTATACGGTAATGCCTTTTTGTGTTACTAATGCGCCGGGAGTTTTTATGGAATACATGAACCGTATCTTTCACGAATATTTGGATCGATTTGTGGTGGTATTCATTGATGATATCTTAATTTATTCTAAGTCGAAGGAGGAGCATGTGGAGCACTTGAGATTAGTACTTCAAGTTTTGAAAGACAGGAAGTTGTATGCGAAACTGTCAAAGTGTGACTTCTGGTTGGAAGAAGTTAGCTTTCTGGGTCATGTTATATCAGGTAGTGGAATTACTGTAGATCCATCTAAGGTCGATGCGGTGTTGCAATGGGAGACCCCGAAGTCGGCATCTGAGATTAGAAGCTTTTTGGGACTTGTTGGTTATTACAAAAGGTTTATTGAAGGTTTTTCTAAGTTGGCCCTTCCGTTAACTAAGTTGACTGGTAAAGGGAAAACTTTTGTGTGGGATTCTCAATGCGAAGCAGGTTTTATAGAGTTAAAGAGGAGGTTGACGTCTGCTCTGGTGTTGACCTTGCCTAACACAAAAGAACCATTTGTTGTATACTGTGATGCTTCTAAGTTTGGTTTGGGAGGTGTACTCATGCAGGGTAACAAAGTAGTTGCCTATGCATCAAGACAGTTGAGAATCCATGAGAAAAATTACCCTACACACGATTTAGAACTTGCTGCTGTTGTTTTTGTGCTGAAGATTTGGAGACATTATATGTATGGTTCAAGATTCGAAGTGTTCAATGACCATAAGAGTTTGAAGTACCTGTTTGACCAAAAAGAACTGAACATGAGACAGCGAAGGTGGTTAGAACTGTTAAAAGATTATGATTTTGTTTTAAACTACCATCCGGGAAAGGCTAATGTTGTAGCTGATGCCTTAAGCCTCAAGACTTTTCATATGTCAGCAATGATGGCTAAAGAGTTGGAATTAATTGAGCAATTCAGAGATCTGAGTTTAGTTTGCGAAGTGACGCCGAGGAGTGTAAAGTTGGGCATGTTAAAGATTAATAATGACTTCCTGGACAACATCAGTGAAGCTTAGAAATTAGATGTGAAGTTGGTAGATTTAATGCCCGGGATGGATCACTCGGAGAATAGTGATTACCAGTTGGATACGCAAGGCATGTTGAAGTTATGTGGTTGTACTTGTATTCCTGATAATGCAGATATGAAGAAAGCGATCCTGGAAGAGGGTCACAGGAGTAAGTTGAGTATTCATCCAGGAGCGACGAAAATGTACAGTGATTTGAAGAATCTGTTTTGGTGGCCTGGTATGAAGCGTGATGTGGCACGATTTGTTTATGCATGTTTGACTTGTCAGAAGTCGAAAGTTGAGCACCAGAAACCTGTCGGGTTGGTGCAACCGTTAGAGATTCCAGAATGGAAATGGGACAACATTTCGATGGATTTTGTAACGGGTTTGCCGAACACTTTGAGAGGATGTGATTCTATTTGGGTGATTGTTGATAGGCTTACAAAGTCAGCTCACTTTATTCCTAATAACATCACTTGTCTGGTGTCGAAGTTGGCAGAGATTTACGTCCGAGTGGTTGTTAAGTTGCATGGTGTTCCGTTGTGTATTGTGTCGGATAGAGATCGGAGATTTACTTCTAAATTTTGGAAGAGTCTACAAGAGGCTTTGGGTTCCAAGTTGAGGTTGAGTACAGCATACCATCCTCAGACCGATCGGCAGACCGAACGAACTATTCAGTCTTTAGAAGATTTGATGAGGGCATGTGTTCTTGAGGAAGGCGGAATGGCACCGTTGATAGAGTTTACTTATAATAATAGTTACCACTCTAGTATCGGAATGGCACCGTTCGAAGCTTTGTATGGTCGGAGGTGTAGGAGTCCGTTGTGTTGGTATGAATCGGGGGAGAGTGTGGTACTCGGACCGGAGATCGTTCGGGAGACGATCAAGAAGGTGAAGTTAATTCAATAAAAGATGAAAGCTTCATAGAGTAGGCAAAAAAGTAATCATGATAAGCGCATAAAGGATTTAGAATTCGAAGTTGGAGATCATGTATTCTTGAGAGTCACGCCTGTGACTGGTGTTGGTAGAGCTTGAAATCTAAGAAGCTTACCCCTCGTTTCATTGGTCTGTATCAGATTTCGGACAGAGTTGTAAAAGTTGCGTATCGAGTGGCGTTGCCGCCTAATTTGTCGAACCTGCATGATGTATTTATGTGTCACAGCTCTGAAAGTATATCTCAGACCCGTCGCATGTTATTCCTATGGACGATGTGCAAGTATGTGACAATCTTACGGTGGAGACGATGCCTGTAACAATTGATGATCGGGAGGTGAAGACGTTAAGAGGAAAAGAGATTACTTTGGTGAAAGTGTCCTGGTTCGGAGTTGCGGGCGAAAGCTTGACGTGGGAACTGGAAAGCAAGATGCGAGAGGCTTACCCCGAGTTGTTTGATCGAGGTAATTTCGAGGACGAAATTCTTTTAAGTTTGGGGGAGTTGTAACGCCCATTCTTTTAAAATTAAATTATTTATGAATTCTTGGTGTGCCTTTATGTGGGAGCGTGTCTGAGAGCGTTGGTGGACGTCTTTAAAGTATAGGAAATCATTTAATAAAATAAAGAGTTTAATAATAATATAATATAATTAATAATGATGATAATTTAATCATTATTATTATTATTATTGTTATTATTATTATTATTACTATCATTATTATTATTGTTTGTAATATTAGTGGATGGAATAAGTGAAATAAGGGAGTTATTAGAGAAGTTGTGGGGGAAAAGAGGAAAAACACGATAAACTGCTCAGAACCAAAATTAAGGAAAAAGGTTGAGGAGAAAGGGAAAAGGGGGAAAAAGGAACGTGGCTGGGAGAAATTGAGAACAGAGGAATTAACCGCCGGAGAGAATTCAAGGTAGTTGCAGAAGAGTCACCGGAGAGCAAACCGGAACCGGGAGTTTAGAGTTGTCCTCAATCCAAAGGTAAGGGTGGGGTTCAATTCTATAACTATGGGTATGATCAATTTCATGAAAGGAATTGAATCATGGGGTTAGTTCCCGTAGGTTGAGAAATATTAAGGGTTAATGTTTGTCAGTGCCTGAATTAGTGTGTTATGTCATTAGTTCTACGTAATAATATTGAGAAACGGTGCCGACACGCGCTAATTTCCCATTTGTTGAGAGGGTTGTTATGGTGTCCTCGGTTGATTATATTATATTGAAAATTGTGGTTACGTGATCCGTATGAAACTGTGATGCTTCGGTTATGGACAATTTGGTTGTAGGCTTAATGCCTTGTTGCGTGGTTGTGCTGGTTGTGTTGTAGTCCATAATAGCTGCATCTCATAGCATATCATCCTGGTTGGCCTGCATTGGCGTTGGTTGTGCCTGTATTGGCGGCCTATAATGGCAATTAAATTGGTTGTGGAGCGCTGCTCCAAATTGGTACCACATGCATATGCATGGTTGAGTTGCATAGTGTCGCGTCGTTATGTGGTTGTAAGTGAAGATGGGTTGCTGAATTTGCTTGTTAATTATTGTGAATATGAACGATAAGTTCCTGATATTGGTTGTCGATATTATTTGGAAAACTGCAAGAATCTTAATTGTTGTGATATAATCCTGACATGACTTTTATCATGCCTTATGTTATAATTTTGATATCTCACCCTTTATGTTGTATGTTACCTCCGTTGGTGGTAATTTGCAGGTAACTCAGAATAAAGTGTCGCTTTTCGTTTAAGGTGTCGTTGGTTGCTCTGATACGTAGCACTCTTGGGGGGATGAACGATTGATGTTATTGTTTTAATTAAATTCCTTGTTGATGAATTATAGTAAGTACTTCTCAAATAAATTGGTTGTTTCAGACAGTTCTAAATGTTTGTTGGATGCATACTTAAGATGTTAAACAAGTTGTCGTTATTTGTTCATCCGAACCTGTGCTATGTATGTTATTAAATGTTTTGCTACAGGTGTATGTTATCTGTTAAGGTGAAAATGTGACACCTCTGAGGCGTCCCAGAATTTGTGATTGTGATGGTCGTCACCACTCCATGACGCTCATCGTGACCGTCACGGTCGTGACATCTATGATGGTCGTCATGACCACCACGGTCGTGACAGTTCCATTACGACCGTCATGTGGCCCTTTTTCGTGCACTCTGATTGTTGTTTTTCTTATTTATCTGTTAGGTTATAATGGGGTGTTACATTTGGAATTAACAGAGGGTTCGGAGCTTTAGTTTAAGCTCGTTCATGGCGGTTTGCGATTAATTGAAGATGATGAAGAAAAACGAAAGTTTGTTCATGGTGATGGTTCGTAGGATGTAGATCTGGTGATTAGAGGATTTTCGGAGATGAGTTCGGATGAAGTTGATTTGAGTGTTAGATCTAGGTTTAGTGTTTGAATCTGGATCTGAAATTCGTGGAAGTTTTGTAGATCCGGAGTTTGGTTCGTAAGCTTGAAGATCTGTAAGATCTTCATGAAGAAGATGATGATCTAGAAAAACGTTGAATATGATGAAGGTTTGAAACATTGGTGAAGATTCTGGAAAAATCTGGAAAGTTGGTTGACGATCATGAACGTTTCTGAAAAAATTGTGATGAACATGATGAATGTTCGTATGAAGATTGAAGATTCTGGAAAAGGAGTATGAACATATGAAGGTTGCGATGAATTTTTTACGATGGATCTGGAAAAATGTATGAACACGGATGAACTTGGATGAATTTCCGGAAAATTATCATGAATATGCGATGAAGGTTTAATGATTGGGATGAAATTCTTGGAAGGGGTTTGAATGCGTATGAAGATCTTGAATGAATCTGGAAAAACGGATGAAGATCTTGAATGGAACTGAAAAAACGGATGAAGATCTTGAAGATTCGAAGAAAAAATTTGGAAAAAGGTGGTTGATCGTGATGAACACGATGAAGATCGTATAAACGTATGATGAAGGTCCTATGAAGATTATGGAGAATCTGGAGAAATCGCATGAACATGATGAATGTGATGAAGTTTCCGGCGAGTTCATGAGTTCTCCGGTGAGGGGGACGGTGGCGTTTGATTTTGCCGGCGAGTGAGGTTAGGGTTTGCATGGGGACACGTGTGGCGCCCTTTTGGGTAACGTGTCAGCCCTCTGATGAGAGAGAGTGTACAGGCTTTTATAGCCTGACACATGTCAGCGGACCTGCACTAAACTGGATTAGCTGGACTTAATTAATGATTAAAGCTAAAACAAAATTAATACAAGCTGAAATTAAAAGTTGATTAATATAAAAATCCTGAACCAAAAGTTAATGGTGGTTAACGTGACCTTTAAAAAAACAAACAATTAATATCAATTAGTTAAATCTAATCAAAATAACCACTAATATCCAAATTAAATTCTAACCAAAATCCTAACCAAATTAATCTAGACTAATAAAATCTAATCAAAATCTAAAAGAATTAATAAAAACATAATATTCTAAAAACCAATTAATTTCTAGAAAACATTATTTAAAATCTATTAAAATCTAAAAATAGAAAATAAAAGAGAAAAAGCTATTTAAAATCTATTAAAAAAAATCTAATAATAGAGAAATAAACCTAAAAATCAATTAAAACCTAATAATATTCTAAAATAGAAAATAAAGGATAAAACTATTTATTTAAAATCTAAATACTATGCTAAAAATTAGGAAATAAAATCTAGAAAATCGCTAATAATTCCATAAGGAAAAACAATGAAAATCAATTAACTCAGCGAACAAAAATGCGAGAACGCAACGAAATAAACGGTAAACGGCGGACACCGAAATATCCTCAAAACAACAGCATAGACTGAAAACACCGGGAAGAGCACTACTTCCAAAATAAACCTCCTTATTCGAACTAGCTTGAAACGTCTAAAACGCGAAAAAAGTGTTGTAATCCCGATAAAATCAATCCGGCTAAAAAATGCACAGTATGTGGTATGCATATGCAAATGCAAATGAAACGAAACATAAGCCAAATTGCGAGAAACGGTTGGTCAAATTTTAGGGTACAACACTGGGGAAAACACCAAAGCTACACCCAGTGGGGACTCAAGAACAGTACTGAAAACTCCACTCTGCTTGGAAAGAAATATGCCCTGCTCGGGACGTAAACGTAACAACCTGCTCTGCTGGGGAAATATCATATACTTTTACTGAGAACTCCACTTTGCTGAGGAATGGATCACGCTCTACTTAAACATCTGCCTTGTTGAGGGAATCAGCGCCAAACTCTGCTCGAGGGAGAACGTCGACTCCGTTGGGGAAGAACGTCAAGGACGTCAACTCTGCTGGAGAATAATGCTGAATTGAAATCCAACCTGTCGCTGAGGGAATACCCTTCAACCTTACTCTGCTGGGAATATGCTAAGAACAAATCCACCCTGTTGGGAATTAGCCTTCGTAGAGAGACAAAACTTTGTTCTGCTGGCGATACACTTCACACCTCCGTTGGTGACAGTATTTTTGATTTAATAACAGGATCCTACGAGAAAGATAAAATCTCTGCTGTGGGGAAATGAATGCTGAGAACACGACTCTAAATTATTTCTAGGGGAGAAATGAATCACCTTGTATTTCTATTAAAACCTCATCACCAAGAAGAGAATCCTTCCATCCTGCAACAAACAAGAAATAAGAATGCCCCACATGTGAAATGGCTACCTCGGTTACCATTCATGAAACTTGTCGCTCAAGCAAATTCATTGCTTTCATTCTGCTCTGTAAAGCCTCATGTTTTCACCTGCAATGTTTACCAAAATATCTGACGTTTTTTACAAACAAAACAGTAAAAGTAAAAACAAGAAAAGGAAGGCTCTTTGACTGAAGTGAACACTTTATTGATGAAGGGCCTGTAAATAGGTGAATTATAATTCGGATGCAATTCCTGAAAAGAGGTAATTACGCACACAAAAAAAGAATATATACAAATGTTGGTAATGTGGAAACAGACAACCACCATGTGTTGATTCAGCTATTACCTGTATGTCTTCGGTGTTCCCCATGTTTCGCCTTCTGAAAAGACTGACTGGACTTATTTATTTCCTTCGGGATAACCGCTCACAAGCTTACAGGTCGAACGCAGACTGCAGTCGTTTGCTTTCAAATCCCTAAATTTTTCCTGGATCACCCTTTCGGGTTTTCAATCCACCAGGATACCCATTTTTGCCAAAGTCGCCCTTCCGGGTTTTCAACCTTGTGGGCTTATTATTTTTCTTTTATCCCTAATTTTTGCCCGAACCTTTCATTTTTCTGGTTCGCCGGGATTCCCCATTTTTGCCTGGACTTTCTTTTTATGTCCAGCGGGTCTCTTTTAAGCAAAGTATTTTTTAACCACGTCCGCATTCACAGGGGACGAAAAATCTTCACCATCCATGGTAGATAGTAATAAGGCCCCGCCACAGAAAACCTTTCTTACCACATATGGACCTTCATAGTTAGGAGTCCATTTTCCCCTATGATCTGTCTGAGGAGGAAGGATCCTTTTCAACACCAAATTACCCGTCTGGAAACACCGAGGACGCACTTTCTGATCAAAGAATTTCTTCATCCTACTCTGGTATAATCGACCATGAGCAATGGCTGTCAGCCTCTTCTTGTCAATCAAGCTCACCTGATTCAACCTGGTCTACACTCACTCAGTTTCGACAAGCTTCACATTAGACAATACCCTCAAAGAAGGAATCTCAACTTCTAGTGGAAGGACTGCTTCCGTACCATACATCAGTGAGAAAGGAGTTGCCCCGGTTGACGTACGTACCGAAATACGATAACCGTGAAGAGCAAAGGGCAACATCTCGTGCCAATACTTACAGGTTACAACCATTTTCTGCACAATCTTCTTGATATTCTTGTTAGCTGCCTCAACAGCGCCATTCATTTTCGAACGATATGGAGAAGAGTTGTGATGCTCAATCCTGAAACTCTGGCACAATTCTCTCCACCGCTGTGAGTATCCCTTAAAAGATTCATTTTCATTCTGAGAAAGGCTTTGCAACTGCATGCGGGTGGGAATAGTGTCTAGATTGAACTGGTAAAACTTTAGAAAAGCGCTAACTAGGTCCCTCCATGATTGGATATGACTCCTTTCTAAATCTGTGTACCAACTTAATGATGCCCCACTCAGACTTCCTTGAAAACAATGAATCATCAACTTGTCGTCATGAGTGTAAGGGGTCATTTTTCGACAGTACATCACCAAATGACGCCTCGGGCAACTAAAGTTGATGTACTTCTCGAAGTTGGGTGCCTTGAATTTTGAAGGAATCACCAAGTCTAGCACTAGACACATATCAGCAGCATCAAGTCCAGGCATATCAGGCACTTTCATCGCTTGAAGTGTCTCTTCAAGCACACGAAGCTTTTCTTCCATGGGATCAATCATTGGCATCCTCTGGGGTCGAGTAGGAACGTTTACTTGTGGAGGATGGCCATCCGGCGGAAGATCATACAGTGGATTGTTCGTCACAGTAAACCCTAGTGGGGACTCAACATTCTGGCGGTCGTTCTCTGGCATAGCTACCTCAGTTTGCATTGTTTGACTTGGCTTTTCAAGGCTTCTACGTTCCTCTTGCTTCAAACTTTTTGTAGCTCTCACGAGTTCAACGGGAGTTTCGGGAAATCAACCAAGAGTTATGAACAGAGGATGGGTAAGCTTTTGGTATCTGGTCAGGGAAGAAAATGCAAAATGATGCAGAGATGCTTATGCAAATGCAATGCAATGAATGCACACGAGAACAGATCCACATCAAGGATCAAGGTCACAGATCCTGCAGGGTAGTGTAACAAAATATCTCTCACCACGGGTGGGCAATCTATTGGTTTATAAGAGGGCATCCCAAAAGGCTTTTAAACAAAGTCCCATGCACTAAATCTCAAAAGTTTTCCATCATAACGACTACTCGTAAGACGGTAATCCCTTCAAAAGGATGAACACAGAGTTATGTTTTAGTAACCTTTTTGAATAAGGTTCTACAAGAGGTCCTCAGAAACACGGAATCCCACGTCGGAAATAAAACGCCGTTACGACTACACGTAGGACATAATCTTTCCAACGGGGTCTCATCTGAGCGGTGGAATTCGATCCAACTCAACGAGTCCTACGTCTCGCAAATCAGAAAGAAACCACCTCCTAATCTTAGTGTATACTCGAAAGCTTGGGTAGAAAGCTTTATCCTCACAAACCATCCCAATAAACCCAACATGTTAGAAAGAAACACAATAATAAAATAAAATAAAACATAAAAGCAAATAAAGCACAAATGCAACAAACAAACTAGGTTTGGCTTGCTAGATTGACATCCCCAGCAGAGTCGCCAGCTGTCGCTACTCGAAAAATACGCGCAACGACGGGGAAGGCGAAAAAGGAAAAGGACAGAAGAGTCGCCACCGAATTTTATTTATCCCATGAGGGGAAAGGAAAATATCGAGAAAACCTCAAGAAAAGAAAGGATAAGATGGTCTCGCAACCAAGATTGGGTTCGGAAGCCGGTTATGCGAGGGGAAGGTATTAGCACCCCTCGCATCCATCGTACTCGATGGGAACCATTTGTTTGTCGTGTGTGATTTATTTGCTTAAACATTATACTATAAAAGAGTGTTCCAAAGGATAGAGGGAAAGGTTAGAAATTGGGAAAAGAGAGATAACAGGGGAAGGAAGAGAAAGAACAGACTCGGTAGGACTTCGCGGTCCTAGGCCTACGTATTCTCAACGGATATGAGAAAATCAGAGTCGACGTAGTTTGGGGAACTACAGATATAAGGGGGAATGTGCTCGACAAGGATTGTGGCCCTTGTGCCTACGTATCTTTACTTGAACGAAGTAAAGAATCAGAGCAGCCGTAGTTCGGCCTACGATTTGTTGACGTTTTTATGGATGATGCTATCGTACGCATTCTAGCAGTTAGGTGTATTGCTGCTCGCTCGTTGGAGACTTAGACATTACCTGTTTGCGATAGAATGGACGTATCATATCCTTTTCGAAAGATAAGTTTTCGCCATGCGAGGCAAGATGTCACATTTGATTTGTTGAATTGTTATTTTAAGGGGCGAGATAGGTCCTCAGATAGTAACCCCTACGGGTAGTACCCAATTCTTTATCTCGAAGTTTTTGTTATGAAAGGGTGTGGCGAACATAGCGTCTTCGTATTGAAAGACGAGTATCAAAACCACACACACTATAATGAGCATCTCGACACTCGGAGAGGAAGAAGTCTACACTTAATCCTCTCTTTTTAGTTCAATACAAAGAGAACTTCATTCTCTTATTAAAGTGTTTTTGGTTTTGAATGGTAAGTGCTTTTGCGATAGAGAACCCTACGGTAAACGTCAGCACTCGGGATAGGAGAAGGCCTACGCCTAACCACTCCACGACCATTCAAGTTTTTGTTATGAAAAGAGTTTAAAAATGTGCTCGGTACGGGACCGAGGTTTTTAGGTGACAAAGGTTGCGGAAAGAAGTTGTAGAGGGAGATAGGTGGCGGATAAAGTCACGTCTTCGTATTGAAAAACGAGTATCGAGACCACCCACACTACAGTGAATATCCCAACACTCGGAGAGGAAGAAGTCTACACTCAATCCTCTCTCTTTAGTTCAATACCAAGAGAATCGATTTATTTATTGTAAGTGTTTTGAAAATGCACTTGATACGGGGCCAAGGTTTTTTTTTAGAAGAAAAAGGTGTGGATGAAAACGTATTCATATTGAAAGACAAGTATCAAAACCACCCACACTACAGTGAGCATCTCGACACTCGGAAAGGACGAAGTCTACACTCAATCCCTTCTCTTTAGTTCAATACAAAGAGAACTTTACCCTTTTATTAAATATGGTGAATTGGCTTAACAATCGTTTGAGAAAATCCGCTTGATGTTGGGTCAAGGATTTAATTGTTTAAAAGGTTTGAGGTGAAGCGAGCAAGGTCGATGGCGGTGCACAAGGCATCCGGCTTACATGGTCAAAAATGGCTCGATAAAATCGAGAGTTTACTTTTAAAAATAGTTTTTGGAAAACAAAGGTAAACAAGGACCATAACAATATTCACATACAATAATCATACAAACATAAGCTAGACGGCTCAAAAAAAATCGAGACGCACAAGAAAACGGCACGAAGTGCCATCAAAGAGTTCGCCGTGCGAACTCTTTGAATAAAGTCAAAAAAAAAAACAGTAACTTCAAAATGTGACATTTTTGGGTTAACTTCCAATGGTGGAAGTTATGTGTTATTTTTGGGTTATTTTAAAAAATGTCACTTTTTGCACTTAACTTCCAATGGTGGAGGTTATGTGTTATTTTGGGCTTTTTTCAAAAATGTCACATTTTGCACTTAACTTCCAATGGTGGAAGTTATGTGTTATTTTTTACTTTTTGTGGTTCTAAACCATAGACTCTTGGTCCCCTTGGGATCTTGCATAGTATATACAACAATAACAACAACATTCATATGACAAATGCAACAAATGTAAAAAAAAACACCAAATATAAAAAGAGAGTAAAGTTAAGAGGATGGATACCAAAGATTTTCCTCCTTTCTTTTTCAAGCTCCTACTGGTTTTGGATGGATGTGTTCTTCACTCTATGTTATGGAAGTGTTGCTCTTCAAGAAGCTCCTCTTGTTTTCGGTGGTTTTCTTCTCTCTATTTTTTCTGGTTTTCTTTGCAATGTGTGTTGCTCTCACTATTTTCTGTTTTTTCTTCTCTCTTACTCTCTCAATCTTGTGTATGTGAATGATAGTGAATATGTTTGCAGCCCCCTCTCCTCTCTTATCTCAGCACATTAGGGTTTACTCTTCCTTCAAGACTTCAAATCCTTACTTAGAAATGTCCAAGGCAACTTTCTTCATGTCACTCTCTTTCTTTCCATTTCCATGTATGTTGTTATGCTGTATTTTCTGCACTATTGCTAGGCCTTTTTCTGCAGCACTTTGTGTCTTGTGACCTTTTGTTGGCTTATGCTTGGACATACCCTTGTGGTCAATGCTACTACTTTTTGGACAGAATTTCAAATTCTAATATTTAGATGCATTATCATGTGCTATTCCCTTGGTCTTGTGACATGTGATCTTGTGACATGAAGAAATTTGTCACCTCTTGCATGGGACTGTTTTGCCAAGATTAAACATGCATACTCTTGGTCCTAAAACATTCCAATGTTGATTTAATCCTTGCATGTTTCTTGGATGTTTGTAAGCATAATGTAGACTTGGTGTGGCATTACCATAACATGAATTTGACTAGAGACTTGAATGAAGTATTAGAAATAAATTAATTTCTAAACATTACTTAGAGTTGAAAATCTTGCAACAAATGACATTCTTGTAATGTCACAAAACTTCTCTTTATAATATTTTTGCCTTTAATCTTGAATTCATGATGGATTTCCTTTATGTCATTGAATTTGAAAGAAATGAAGAAATGAGTCAAGCCTTGAAAGAGGGCAAATTTTGGGGTGCAACAAGGATATGTAGGCATAAGATGCGACGTCTTGGCGAGTATATTTAGAAATAAACCACTAGGTCTTTCGCCTTTAAGCAGATAACCCTTAGCATTAAACACCAGTAAAACAAGAGGTTCCTGTAGAGTACTACAGAAACTTAGGATGCTATTACCTTCCCTAAGTTTAACCAACCCCCAAACCTAAACTCTCTAGCTTTTGCATTTTCATTGCATTGTGGGTAACTCAATCTTTTTCCCTTCCATTGGACAAATAAAAGACCGGTGGTGAACTAATGAATTAAGATTCAAATTAACTAATAATTTGACATCCGATTCTCACTGCAAGAATAGTCAACCTACAAAAGTTGTTTGATGGTCTGAGGAAGTTCAAGCTACGACTAAATCCTACGAAATGCACATTTGGGGTCAGATATAGAAAATTATTAGGGTTCATTGTCAGCCAAAGAGGAATAGAAGTCTATCGCGACAAAGTAAAAACCATCCAAGACATTCCAGCTCTGAGGATAGAAAAAGAGGTTTGTGGATTCGGAGGGAGATTGAACTACATTATTAGGTTCACCTTCCATCTTACAACTACTTGTGAGTCATTCCTCAAGTTACTCAGAAAAGATCAAGCTATCGAGTGGAATGAAGTTTGTCAAAAGGCTTACGACAAAATCAAAGAATATTTGCAAGATCCTCCTATACTAGTACCACCAGTTCCATGAAGACCATTCATAATGTACCTAATAGTACTCGACAATTCAATGGGTTGTGTACTGTGGAAACACAATGAAATGGGAAGGAAAGAACATGCAATATATTACTTGAGCAAGAAATTCAGCGATTTCCAGTCTGGGCCGCTCGACGTCTAAGACAATAAATGGTGTGCCACATAGCTTTACTGATATCTAGAATGGATCCTATCAAATATATCTTTGAAAAACCGGCAGTAATAGGGAGAATATCTTATTGGCAGATGGGATATTATTAAAGGGAGTGTACTAGTGGATCATCTCTTCAACCAACTGATGGAATATTATCAACCTATGTAGTTTGACTTCCCTGACGAAGACGTAATGGTCATAAAGGATTGTGAAACTCCAGGCCGCCCCGACGAAGGACTTGAACAAGGATCATGATGGAAACTTATTAATGAACATGCCTCACACGCAGAAGGACATGGGGTCTAGGATGTTATAACTTCTCCAATAGGTTTCTGTATTCCCTTAACAGCTAGGTTATGCTTCACTGACACTAATAACATGGAGGAATATGAGCCATGCATCTTGAGAATTGACCAAGCCATTGACCTAGGAATCAAAATCTTAGAAGTATATGGAGACTTGACTTTCGTCATCAATCAAATCAAAGGATAATGGGGAATGCGTAATCTCAAATTAATTCGGTATTGAGACCACGTCCGAAAGATGATTACCTACTTTGATGAGATCATATTCCATTATATCCATAGGGAAGAACATCAATTAGAAGACGCCTTGGCTACTTTGGCATATACGTTCAAAGTTAAGTGGTACAATAAAGCACCAACTATAATAATTCAACGTTTAGATGATTTATCCTATTGTGTAGCAGTGGAGGAAAAAGTAGATAATAAACCATGGTTCCATGACATTAAAAAATTCCTCCAAAAACAAGAGTATCCTGCAAATGCCTCAAGTGGAGACAAGAAAATGCTCAGAAGATTGGCCTTCCAATTCTTCCTTAATGGGGAGGTACTTTACAAACGAAATAATGACATGGTCTTACTCAAATGTCTGGATAGATACAAAGTAGACATGCTTGTCAAAGAGATTCACGAAGGATTCTTTGGTAATCACGCCAATGGATATACAATGGCTAAGAAGATTCTCAGAGTAGGGTATTATTGGTTTACTATGGAGTCCGATTGCTTCAAGTACGTCAAGAAGTGTCATAAATGTCAGATTTATGCAGATAAAGTTCATGTGCCACAAACTCCCCAAAAAGTCATAACTGCTTCGTGGCCTTTCTCTATGTGGGGTATAGACATAATTAGGATGATCAAGCTGAAAACTGTGAATGGACACCGATTCATTCTAGTTGCCATCGGTTACTTCACCAAGTAAATAGAAGTTGCTTCCTGCGCCAATGTGACAAGACAAGTGACGTCCCGATTTATTAGGAAAAAGATAATTTGTCGTTACGGGGTTCCTAATAAGATTATCACAAATAATAGGTTGAATCTAAACGATAAAGTGATGGATGAGTTATGCGAAAGTTTCAAAATTGAACACCATAACTCGTCACCCTATCGACGAAAGATGAACGGCACCGTAGAAGCAGCCAACAAGAATATCAAGAAGATTATCCAAAAGATGGTGAAAACCTACAAAGATTGGTATGAGATGCTCCCATTTGCACTACATGGCTATAGAACCTCAGTTCTTATGTCGACTGGAGAAACTTCTTTCTCTTAGGTCTATGGTATAGAGGTAGTACTTCCTATTAAAGTCGAGATCCTCTCATTAAGAGTCCCAATGGAAACCAAGATGGACGAGGCAGAATGGGTGCAAACAAGATTCGATAAATTAAACCTCATAGAAGAAAAGCGCATGGTTGCAATATGTCACAAACAATTATATTAGCAGAGACTTAAGAGAGCATTTGACAAAAAAGTTTGTCCTCGACTATTAGAAAAAGGAGACTTAGTGCTAAGGAAAATATTACCCGTTCATAAAGATCCCCATGGTAAATGGACCCCAAACTACGAAGGGTCATACGTCGTGAAGAGGGCCTTTTCTAGAAGAGCCCTAATTCTCATAACCATGGATGGAACAGAGTTACCACGACCAATGAACTCTGATGTAGTCAAAAAATACTATGCCTAGAAAAAAAAGGATAAAAAGTCTGCTAAGTCGAAAACACGAAAAAGGCGACTTAAGAAAACATTAGGGCGTTTAGGTGGATTGAAAACTAGAGAGAGAAATCCAAGAAGAAAAAATTAAAGACTTAAATAAAAAAGGAAAACTCGATAAGTCGAAGACCCTAAAGGGCGGCTTAGTCAAAAAAAGGGTATATCATTTTGGTGGACTAAAACTCGAAAAGAGCAGTCCAGGAAAAAAAATAGGAATATCCAAAAGGCATATAAATGTAAGAACTTAAGCCATACTACAACTGGAACTCAGATGAAAGCAATCAATCCAGCCATTATCTTCATAATCGAAGTATCGTGATCTCAAAGACGTAGTGATAACAACTTGTGTTTAATTCAATAGGGACATGAATAATGATTTTCATTTCCATTTTTACATCTTTCTATATTTTCGGTAATCTTCCCTTACGGGAATTACTTATCTATGTATTGTTTCCCATTTACAGGCCAAATCTCAATAAATGATTTTTTTTTCAAATCTAATTCTTTACTTTTCAATTTTTTCGCTTGATTACAAAGTGTCAATTATTTGTGAATAATGCACTGAAACATTTGGCATAATAAAAAGCTTTTGAAAACATCTTTTACTTTAATTTCAAAACAAAAAAGGATCATATTTTACCAAACTGCAAGACACCGGGTCCATAAATCAACGATCACAATTTAACCAGCACGAGAGTTTCTTCCTTTTCAAAAGCACATAACACATCCCCAAGTATCAAAAGAATCATGCATTATTCCATGGACCTTATCAAAGTCTCAAAGGTCATAGAGTTTGAATGTTATGGAAACACTAGTTCTCACAAAAGACATACATTGCATGTACATACCACAAAAGAGGCATCAACCCAAATAACACATTATGCATAAAAACATACATTCAAAACATGCATACACATGAATATGCATACATGATATAGGATTTGCGACCAGTCTTAGAGGTCCAATAAGTTATACCAATACAATTCACAAGTAGGTTATTGGCATTCCCAAGTAAGTAACACTCCCATGAGCACCTTTTCAATAAAGGACTTCCCCAATAAGCTCACTCACTATGAGTCTTCAAAGGAATCTATCTAGTAGTCAATCACCCTGAATGATCGTTATTAACCATTGAGCAGGTCTTCGCCTCTCACATCCCTAACTTATTAACCTATCCCAGGCAAGGGACATGTTCCATCAAATACACCAGGATTTTATCAAGGCATTCTATCAAAAGGGTTTTATCAGGGGTTGAATTAAGGGATTCTATTTAGAGTTTCATCAAAGAGGTCAATTGTTGCGGTGGAAATAGGATCACAAACTATTAATGAGTTTGAATCGCAATTCAATTCACAACCGCTATTTGATTTATCCGAAGGAAAAGGTCAAAAGAGGGAAAACCTATTTTGCATCGTAAACACAATGCGGGGAAAGATCTAGGGTTTGGGGGTTGGTTAAATTTAGGGAAGGTATTAGCACCCTAAACTTCTGTAGTACTCTACAGGAACCTTTTGTTCAAATGTTTACTATTTGCTTTATTATTTGCTTAAGGTATATGTACAAAGGGATTAAAAGTGAGAAAAGAGACCTAAGGGGTTAATTCTAAGTTTACTCGGCAAGACATCGCATCTTGTGCCTACGTATCCTTACGGGAGTGGAATCAGAGTAATCGTAGTTCCCCTCAAAAGGGAGGTTAGAGACTTCTTGACTGTGGTCAAGGTCTCAAGGGGAATAAACATGTCTTAAGGACACGCTTACGCGGAGTGTAGAAACTCCAAATCTCTACGTTGAAATGTTAAGTTGTAATTAGGGTTAAATTAGGGATTTCACGGCGGGAAACCCTAAACTGAGCGCGGCGGCTCCTTGACCTAATGCTATAGGTAAAATGGTAATTTTGCCTGCGGCGAGGCATTTGTGAAAATTAGGGTTTGTAAGAGTTGTAAGGGTTTGAAGTTGAGGACCATTGACACGGCGGTCAAACGGCTAGACCTAATTCCTTCGGAGGAGTGAAATTAATTATAAAGATGCGATGAAATTAAATATACATACAACGGCAGAAAATAAAGTGCGGAAAGATAAATGCGACAATTGTCTCGCACAATTACATCCCATAAGCAGTTACAATTATAATAGCTAAATATAAAACCGAAAATAAGTTTCAAATTGAACATAATAGCTGCAAGAAACAAAACAAACAAAAATGCCAGTATGTGGGGTTAGACGAAAACGAAATCAAAATTGAACGAGAAACAAACCGTATGAATTTTGGAGGACTTTTATGGTCTTTTTAACCAAGGATTTAAATTCGTGAAAAGAGAGATTAATTTTAATTAAAAGAGTTTTGAGTTTTAAAAAAAAATTATTAATAAAAAAGTGAAAGTTTGGTTAATTATTCTAAAAAAGGAGTTTTAGTGATAATATTTTGAAAAAAAGATTTAATCATTAAAAAAACAATTGGTTTAATTTAAAAAATCTTAATGTTAGTTAAAAACACGTTTTACTTTAAAGTTATAAAAAAGTTTTATTATTTGAAAAAAACATTTGATTATTTTATTTAAAAAGAGTTTTAATTTATTTGAAAAAGGTTTTTAGTTATAAAAAAGAAAGGGCCTTCTTGATTTTTTTTAAAAAAGATAAACAAAATAAAATAACAAATGGAAAAACAATAAATAATAAAAAAGAGGGTTGGGCCGGTCATCACTCTTCTTCTCTCTGCTCTCTGAGTTTGCGTGTGTTCCTATCCTTCTTGTTTGCCTCTCACGGATGTTATCTTCTTCTTCTTTTGCATGGCCGCCGATTTGTCTTCTTCATCTCTTTTTCCTGAAAAACATGAAAAGCAACACAAAAATTGTAATTATATTTTTTTGATCCTTACGGAATGATGATGGCCGATGATGCTTTGTCCTGAGGCTAGAGGATTTTTGACGGGGTTTGCTTGGATTTTACGAAAAAGTTCCCCTCTCTTTCTTGTTATGATTTTCGTCCCTTTTATACTTGATTTTTAAATCTTTTTTTTATCTCAGATTTAATTTGAATATCTCAATCTTTTTCAATCTCGGATTTGATTTGAGTAGATTTTTATGATGATTTCAGATTTGATTCAATGATGGTGATGATGATATCTGGATCTGATTTCCTTATGATGATGATATGCTCTGATTGATTTGATTTAGCTCCATATGTGATTTATTGTGATTGGATTTGATAATAAAAAAATGTTGGGATTTAAATTTAAAAATGTTAGCAAAGAAAGTTAGAGTTTCAAGTTAAATAAAAATTAGAGTTTTAAGTTTAAAAAAAATGAGTTAGAATTTTAAAATAAAAACATTTGAATGTTGATTTTAAAAAAGTGTTAGAATTATTTTAAAAACTGTTAGAATTTAATTTTAAAAGGAATTTAGATCTTAAAAAAAAAGAAAAAGAAAAGGGCGTTAGAATTTAATTTTAAAAAGAATTTAGATCTTAATTTTAAAAAAGGAAATAAAATGGCATTAGAATTTAATTTTAAAAGGAATTTAGAATTTTAATTTGAAAAAGGATGGTGTCAAAAAAGATTTAGATTTATTTATAAAAAAAAGGATAGATTTAATTTATAAAAAAAAGGTTAGATTTAATTTTTAAAATAGCTAGAAAAAAAGATTTAATTTTAAAAAGAAGTTAGAGAAAAAAAAGATTTAATTTTAAAAAGAAGTTAGAGGAAAAAAGATTTAATTTTTAAAAAGAAGTTAGAGAAAAAAAGATTTAATTTTTAAAAAGAAGTTAGAAAAAAGATTTAACTTTAAAAAAGTAGTTAGAAAAAAATATTTAACTTTAAAAAAGTTAGAAAAAAAAGATTTAGCTTTAAAAAAGTTAGAAAAAAAAGATTTAATTTTAAAAAGTTAGAAAAAAAGATTTAGCTTTAAAAAGAAGTTAGATTTTTATTTTAAAAAAAGGTATTAGAATTTGATTAAAAAAATGTGTTAGAAATTAATTTAAAAAAGGTTATATAAAAAAAATTTACTCTTAAAGAAAAGAAAAAAAAGTTAAATTTTAATCTAAATCCTAAAAGTTAGTAAGAAGAGCTTAAAATGATTTAAATAAATAAACTAAATAGAAAAAAAAAAGTTAATAAAAAACATTAGTAAAGTTATAAAAAAAATTTAATTAAATTATTATTAGTTAAAAAAAATAAGATCTAAAAAAAGGTTAATTTATTAAGTTAATAAGAATTTAAAATAAAAATAAAAAAGAAAGGGTAAAATTTGGGGTATTACAGTTGCCCCTATTTAAATAGCTACACCGGATGATTTGAGTGACGGAGACTCGAGGAATCATGGTGGAGGGATTTAAATATAGATAACCGAAAATTTTGCCCTTATATGTGGCGATATGCAATGCTATGGACCAGACTAATGCAGACGATGCCATGAATATGATATGGTGCGTATGCTGTAATGATGAATGCGAAAATGCTGACGAATACGACGACACAGGGACAGACGCTACGAGAAGAACACACCGGGGAAAACGACGCGCTGGGACACAGTACAACACTGGGGAATTCTAAAAATGATGGTCAACTGGTGCGAACACGACCAATTGTCTTTTTTAGAAAAGGAACGAGATTCTCAAATGGAGATGGCACCTATGAGACGACCTCCACTGGGGAATCTAAAAGTAAAACTGGATCCTGTACGACTGCAAGATCGATCACAGAATGTTGGAGCATTGAGCAAAGAATAACATCCAAGCTTCTGTAAACTATCTCTCGTGACAGGATCAAACGGACTTTTCGGGAATCCGTAGCAAATATACAGGGTAAAAACCGGCTGTATGCCAAAATAAGTGGACTTTAAGAATAAGATCCTTAAATGGAGATGGCACCTATGAGATGACCTCCACTTGGGAATGTATAATAATAACTGGATCTACACGGTTGCAAGATCGATTACAGAACGCTGGAGCATTGAGCAAAGAATAACATCCAAGCTCCTATAAACTATCTCTCGTGATGGGATCGGACGGACTTTTCGGAAATCCGTATCAAATATACAGGGTAAAGACCGGCTGTATGACAAAATAAATGGACTTTAATGGGAAATGCCCTGATAAGCTTCTCGAGGGAGAACTGTCACTTATCGTTGGAAGGGACTTACATGCCAACACGGATAAGCACTCAAATAAAGAGGCTGCTACTTATCTGATATATAAATCTTCTCATATTTAAGGTCGGCGCCTGGAATACGATTCTGATTCTTCTTTTACTAAAGGATAAATGAACTTCTTCATACTTCAAGATCATGCTCTCCTGAATATGATTCCGCTCCTTCTTTTACTAAAGGGTAAATGAACTTCTTCATACTTCAAGATCGTGCTCTCCTGAATATGATTCCGCTCCTTCTTTTACTAAAGGGTAAATGAACTTCTTCATACTTCAAGATCGTGCTCTCCTGAATATGATTCCGCTCCTTCTTTTACTAAAGGGTAAATGAACTTCTTCATACTTCAAGATCGTGCTCTCCTGAATATGATTCCGCTCAAACCTCCCCGTACTTCAAGATCGTGCTCTCCTGAATACGATTTGGTTCAAACCTCCCCATACTTCAAGACAACAAGGAAAATGGAAGCCCAACTACTCAAAGGAGATGGCCATTTGCTGCGAGTCATAACGAAGATAGGATCGGCTTCTCAGGTGAGAAATGTCGCTTATTTTGCAAGAGTAGCAATAATAAGCTTCTCATGTAAGAACTGCTTGTAGAGGTGATAACAGATGATGATAAGCTTCTTAGGCGAGAACAGGTGTTGATCGACGATAAGCTTCTCAGGTGAGAACAGGTGCGTATCTGGTTGTGTAAGGTTGTTATATCGATAGGCTTCTCAGGCGAAAAATGTCGCATACCGATGCTGTAAGATGTAGGATTGTTATATCGATAAGCTTTTCAGGCGAGGACAGTCGCATACCGATGCTGTAGGATGTAAGATTGTTATATCGATAGGCTTCTCAGGCGAGAACAGTTGCATACCGATGTTGTAAGATGTACTAATAGATTTTCCAGGCGTGAACTGGCGTGTATCTGTAAAGGACTGTGATTGATTTTCTTGAAAGATAGTGCAAAATAAATGCACATCCGAGTACAGTGATAAGCTTCTCAGGCGAGAACAGTCGCGTATCTACCAAGGTATAGTGAAAAAATTTTAGATGGTGCAAAATAAATGCACGTCCGGTTGGGCTCGACGACCGACAAAACTGAGACTCAATCTAGGATCGAGCTAGAAAGAAGACTGGTAATCAAGACTCCATCGAGGGAATGATCTCGAAGGGTAAATATCTTATCCTGGTGAGGAAAGATAGCTGAAGTAACCGTCATCCACGAGGATCGAGCTCTGTGGGGGGAACTGGAAACACATATGTATTTTATGCTTAGGGCTGACAATCTATTTGAAGAGAATGGACGAACCCAGTTACTCGGCGGTAACGACCAATGATAGAGACACAATGAACCTGTGCATGCTAACGCGTATGTTAATGAATATGTTAATATGAATGTATGTTAATGTCTATGTAGTTAAATATGCAAGATGTTATGAAATGAGTATGCCATGAGTATGTAATGAGTATGTAATGAATATGTAATGAGTATGTAATGAATATGTAATGAGTATGTAATGAATATGTAATGAGTATGTAATGAATATGTAATGAAATAGGCATGTGATGCTTATGCCCCTGCGTATGCTGACGAAACAGACTAGAGACAGGACGAGAGACGAAATAAACATCTCGACGGAGATACCCTGCGTTCTCTGCAACCAATACGTCAATCATGGGTAAGAAAGATCAATGGTAGAACCAAATCTAGTTTTGAAGTTCTGAATTCTCTGGGGAGAAGGTAATCTGCTTGGGTGCACAGTATCATGTCTTCACATGGGGAGAAGAGAACCTGAGGGATACTTTCGAGTTACCCAAGAAAAAGTTGTCAGCTTATAGTCTCTCTGGGGACTGTGATGAGGCAATAGTTTAGGTGCCTGTTGCAACACTGAGATTTACTGGAGAATGAAGGCCGCCGTGAGTAAAATCCATCGGGTGCATGAAGAAAAATTGTGAAGCCACATAGTTTTGATCTTGAAGGACCTTATAGTAGTCGCCATTTGTTTCTTCAAAAAAAACACGGTGCCCCAGGATACTTGTGTTGTGAGGTAGGGTCATCTCAAGAGGATTTTATAGAGAACACGGAGTCTGGTTGCCCCATTGTTTTCCAACTCTTTGAGAGATGCGTCAGGTCTCGATGTAACTGGCACAAATTAATCGCGTTACGACAAAATTTTTGAGAAATAGCTCTTAAGAACTTCAGACTCGCGTTGGTAAGCGAACTGGGAAACTGCCTGCCCCTGTTTAGCAGGATCTTTAAGTCCCACGGGTTATGTCCATATGTAAATCTCTAAGATATCAAGCAAAGTCATCATGCCTGAAATGCCTATCCTGAGCTTGTCAATGTACACATATATTTGTCTTGAATTTTTGTTTTGAAAAAAATATCGCAAAAACTTGTGACCGAAATCACTAGTCAGGATATAAGTTTTAATTATAATGCCAACATGAATTTTTTCTGAGCATAGCTTGTAGGAGTCAGGAAACGTGATCTTGTCGAGTATGCTTTCAACCGAAGTCCTACTTCAATTAGGTCTTTTAAAGGTTGTATCGTGGCTCGGTTCACGGTTTAAGAAACAAAGAATATAGGCTCAAAGTCATATTTGTACCCACCCCTTCTTCGTGATGTTCTCCAATCCTAATTCAGTTAATCGGATACGAACGCTCATATCTCAAGCGGATTTGCTAATGGTCGAGAACTTATCAAGGCTTTGGACATGGCAGTCACTCACCTATTGTCTTTTGTGTTTGATCCAACACGACTTTGTTCTTTATTGGGATTCTAAAAAAACTACTGGTTTGTTGTTCTTATTCCCTAACTTTTGCCTGGACAACGTCTTTTGATCTGACTTTGGAGTCCAGCGGGATGCCCCAGTTTTGCCTAAGTCTCCTTCATAGGTTTTGACTTAGCGGGCTCTTATTTTTTGAATGTTCTTTTATGCACAAGTCGTGTAAATCTTTTGAAGGGCTCGTGACTGCCCCACTCCTTAGGTAACCGAGTGATAGTCATTGTATTGGACTTCTTAAGATGCTAAGGATAAATTCTCGAAGGTTTGCTCTTCCTTTTTGAGGATCTAAGCGCTCGATCGGTTTAACTGAAAAACTACCCTGCCCCAGGTTAAGATGAGGGTTCTAAAAAAAACTCCTACTTCAAGGCTCAAAGAGGTTGACTAGGGATTAACATCCTTATATCTCCAGTGTTTGGGATTTGAAACAATGCCTTACATCATCAGCAGGTTTTAACTGAAAGTATACGACAAGAAATCTGACGCTTTAGGTTCATCATCCTCCCCCCAATTCTCCATCAAAACAAGAGATCGGGTGAAGTTGGCATTATAATTTATGAAAAATATATTTTGAATGAGTGAAACGAATGGATTTATTCAAGACAAACATATACGTTGCATTAATTAATCAGAGATAAACAAATTCGTACATGCTAAATATGCTTAATCAAAGAAAAATGCATATAAGCAAATGAACTGTCGGAAAAATCCTTCTAAATGTCTATGAAATCCTGCATTCAAGAGTAACAGTTTCCTTTGGCGGAGCCTCAATGGAAAGGACGTCTGGTTTATGGTCACTGCGAGTCGTCATGGCTTGCCCCAGTTACGCTGGTCACATCTTCAACAGTTTTCAGTCGTTGCTTCAAAATAAATTTCCCAGATTCTTTGTTGATCCCGGTCTTATCATCTTGAGGGTTACTGAAATGAAGCGAGCTAGGCCTTTGAATGAATACTGGATTCAGCTGATTTGCCACAGGAGTAGCATGCTTTGCGGAATTCGAACCCGACAAGTGAGGGGTCCCGAGAGAAGTCTCGATCTTCGGCTGAGCATCGCTAAAAGACAACTTCTTCGTTTCTAGCAAATTTCTGACAACTTTCTTAAGAGCATAGCAATTTTCTAGATCATGGCCGGGCGCACCCTCATGAAATAAACAATGAGCGGCAGCGCTGTAACCTGTAGGTAACGGATTAGGCGGAGGACCCAAAGCACGGGTGGTAATCAGACCTTGTTGTACCAAATGGGAGTATAACTCAGTGAAAGTCATCGGAATTGGAGGACAAGGCTTATACTGACTCTTACGGAGATAAGGAACCTGACCCTGTGATTGTTGGTGAACAGGAGCGTTGGGAACTCGTTGACTGTTGATAGGAACTTGCATGGGCGGATAACCGGAAGGTTGTTGATGAACCGGTGCTTGATATACCGGAGCTGACTGCACAGGCTGGTATGTAGGAAACTGCTGATCGAAAGGAGGTGCAACAGTAGCTACATAGGGTTGTTGAACATATGAGAGCGGATAACCTTGAACATAATCAGGCTGATGTTGCCAAGGTTGAGGAGTAGCCATTTTGCGGTTCCTCGAACGTGCAGGTCCTTTACCATGGTCGGAGTTAGGAGTTTTGCACTTTGGAGGGGTAGCTCGTCGAACTGGTTGAGCACTAGGAGGCACCAAACCGGATTGGAGACCGTGAGGAGGTACATTCTTGACAGTAACAGCTGGTTGAGGTTCCATAACGGTATTAGTAGTCTCAGAAACAACAGTAGACTGAGCATCCACCTTCACACTAAGAGCTCGTAGCATCTCCAAAATCTGCCCTACACTTCCTCGAAGATCTTCGAGTTCATGGCTGACACGGTTGATCTCTTGGTTTTGATCTTCCATCCTTATGAAGGTTCGTATTGATGCAGAGAACTCAGGGTGACAAAACTGGAGGGTGAGAAAACCGCGTATGAGAAACCGGGAGACACATGCAATGCAAAAGTATGATGCTAAAATGTGAATGCAAACGAAGATTTCATGGAATTCAAATATTTACGAATATTGCGGGATACCAAGGAAACCTTTAATTCATTGAAGACAAATCACAAATAACATTCTTGCAATCAAAATAGCTAACTAAAAGCCTAGAAAATCCTAGAGAAGCATCTTCCACAGCTTCAGTGAGCAGTCGGAGATCCGGAGGAAAATAAATATTCGTAGAGCCTCCTCTTCTTGTAGGATTGTATCTCATCATTCTTCGACTGAATCTGCTTTTGAAGTTCTTCGTACTCGCTGACCATCACATGGTATTTGTTCTTCCATGCTTCTGTTTCGCGTTGTGATCTCTTCAAAGCAATCTTCAAAGTCTCAGCTTCGGTCATGAAATACTGGACAGGTTCCTCTCTTTGAGGTGAAGGATCCTGGCGAGAGTAGGGCATCTTCAACTCAATAGCTCTTCCTCGGACCCATTGAAGGTATGGTTCCATGGACACACAATTAGGTCTTCCCAAACTTTCTTTGCCTTTCCTATGCAGATGATTCCAAGAAGATAGAATCTGATCTTGAAGCTTTTTGTCGTCTTCGAAAAAGATTTTCTCCACATGAATACCTTTAGGCTGTTCCTTCAAAGGGTATCCCAACTGTCGGCGAGCTAAGACTGGGTTGTAGCTAATTCCTCCATTGAAACTGAGCAAAGGCACATTGTTGAAGTTTCCACAACTATCAATGATCGATATCCCATCGTACATGCGATTATACCAATCAATATCAGTGTGAGTTAAAGCCATAACTTTTTGCGACCAACGTTCTTGATTAGGTCTCCAGAACGGACCGGACTTGGGTAAGTGAGAAATAAACCACTTGTATAGAAATGGCACACAACATGTAATCATTCCTCCATCATGAAAGTTTCGGAGATGTACTGAATGATAAGTGTTACCCAATAGTGTTGGAACTGGATTTCTTCTCATGAAGGTCTTGATTGCATTAAGGTCCACAAACCCCTCAAAACTAGGAAAAAGCAGCAACCCATAAATAAGCAAAGCAAATATTGTCTCAAAGGCAAACATGTCTTTTTGATCGGCATAAAATTGGGCTTTCTTAATTAGGAAATCCCTGAGAAAACCGGAGATCCCCCCTTTGGTGATCATATTGTTTTTGACATCGGATATCCTTAGACAAATGGCTTTAGCAATATCTCGCTCTTTAGGGTCTTCCTCCAAGAAAGAGAGTGGAGATTTATCCAAGACAGGTAATCCCACCAACTGAGAGTACTCTTCTAAGGTAGGTAAAAGCTGATAATCTGGAAAGGTAAAGCAGTGATAATCTGGATCATAAAACTGTAGCAAAGTCGCAAGAAGTCCTTCGTTTACTTGAACCTTCAACAAAGACAATAGCCTTCCATATCTGTTTTGGAATTTTTCTTGATCTTGAACCAAATCTCTTAGCTTCTCTAGGACTTCCAAATTAAAACCCTTAAAAGTAAATTTCAAAGTATGCTTCCTAGAGTGATCCATGGTATCCTGCAATGTTCATAAATAGAGTTTGAATTCCATGAAGTCTTAATGCAATATGATGCTTTATGGATGCAATGCATGAAAACACACAAAGTCCTAGGTTAAAAGTACGTGAGCGGAGTTAAGGTCTACCCATCCCCAAAAGGAGTGTACTATAGGTTAGTCGTACCTGCAGAACAAGGTTCTAAAAGGTGCCCAAAGTCATCAGCCCATCTTTCGGATATTATCAACTTTCCGATTGACTCGGGGGTTAATAATATTCTCAAGAGAACCTCTTTTGAGTGTAGTATCGCGTAGCAACCATTGTAGGACTACTCCCACATAGTTCCCGCACTACGTCCTAAATAAGGCCATGGTGGTGTTAAGGTACTACGGTTCCCAATATCACAGACTCCAATCGACCATGGAAAAAGTTTTCAACGATTACTCGTTCAACCGAACCATTTTCGAAAGGGTCTCAACTGAGCGGTGATTCTCGAATCAGCTTGGTCGGGATTCAACTCCCTATAAGCCTCATCGAATATATCCCCATCCTATAATAATGTCACTAGTCTGGGCGTAGGACTTATCTCACAACACAAGGAACCATCCCAAAATCAGAGTACAATATATACATGCAAATGAATAGTAAAACAAATAGTAATAAATATGAACAAATTAAGGATAACCCTCAAAAGTTTAGACGTCCCCAGTGAAGTCGCCATTTTCTGTTGCGGTGGAAATAGGATCACAAACTATTAATGAGTTTGAATCGCAATTCAATTCACAACCGCTCTTTGATTTATCCGAAGGAAAAGGTCAAAAGAGGGAAAACCTATTTTGCATCGTAAACACAATGCGGGGAAAGATCTAGGGTTCGGGGGTTGGTTAAATTTAGGGAAGGTATTAGCACCCTAAACTTCTGTAGTACTCTACAGGAACCTTTTGTTCAAATGTTTACTATTTGCTTTATTATTTGCTTAAGGTATATGTACAAAGGGATTAAAAGTGAGAAAAGAGACCTAAGGGGTTAATTCTAAGTTTACTCGGCAAGACATCGCATCTTGTGCCTACGTATCCTTACGGGAGTGGAATCAGAGTAATCGTAGTTCCCCTCAAAAGGGAGGTTAGAGACTTCTTGACTGTGGTCAAGGTCTCAAGGGGAATAAACATGTCTTAAGGACACGCTTACGCGGAGTGTAGAAACTCCAAATCTCTACGTTGAAATGTTAAGTTGTAATTAGGGTTAAATTAGGGATTTCACGGCGGGAAACCCTAAACTGAGCGCGGCGGCTCCTTGACCTAATGCTATAGGTAAAATGGTAATTTTGCCTGCGGCGAGGCATTTGTGAAAATTAGGGTTTGTAAGAGTTGTAAGGGTTTGAAGTTGAGGACCATTGACACGGCGGTCAAACGGCTAGACCTAATTCCTTCGGAGGAGTGAAATTAATTATAAAGATGCGATGAAATTAAATATACATACAACGGCAGAAAATAAAGTGCGGAAAGATAAATGCGACAATTGTCTCGCACAATTACATCCCATAAGCAGTTACAATTATTATAGCTAAATATAAAACCGAAAATAAGTTTCAAATTGAACATAATAGCTGCAAGAAACAAAACAAACAAAAATGTCAGTATGTGGGGTTAGACGAAAACGAAATCAAAATTGAACGAGAAACAAACCGTATGAATTTTGGAGGACTTTTATGGTCTTTTTAACCAAGGATTTAAATTCGTGAAAAGAGAGATTAATTTTAATTAAAAGAGTTTTGAGTTTTAAAAAAAATTTATTAATAAAAAAGTGAAAGTTTGGTTAATTATTCTAAAAAAGGAGTTTTAGTGATAATATTTTGAAAAAAAGATTTAATCATTAAAAAAACAATTGGTTTAATTTAAAAAATCTTAATGTTAGTTAAAAACACGTTTTACTTTAAAGTTATAAAAAAGTTTTATTATTTGAAAAAAACATTTGATTATTTTATTTAAAAAGAGTTTTAATTTATTTGAAAAAGGTTTTTGGTTATAAAAAAGAAAGGGCCTTCTTGATTTTTTTAAAAAAAGATAAACAAAATAAAATAACAAATGGAAAAACAATAAATAATAAAAAAGAGGGTTGGGTCGGTCATCACTCTTCTTCTCTCTGCTCTCTGAGTTTGCATGTGTTCCTCTCCTTCTTGTTTGCCTCTCACGGATGTTATCTTCTTCTTCTTTTGCATGGCCGCCGATTTGTCTTCTTCATCTCTTTTTCCTGAAAAACATGAAAAGCAACACAAAAATTGTAATTATATTTTTTTGATCCTTACGGAATGATGATGGCCGATGATGCTTTGTCCTGAGGCTAGAGGATTTTTGACGGGGTTTGCTTGGATTTTACGAAAAAGTTCCCCTCTCTTTCTTGTTATGATTTTCGTCCCTTTTATACTTGATTTTTAAATCTTTTTTTTTATCTCAGATTTAATTTGAATATCTCAATCTTTTTCAATCTCGGATTTGATTTGAGTAGATTTTTATGATGATTTCAGATTTGATTCAATGATGGTGATGATGATATCTGGATCTGATTTCCTTATGATGATGATATGCTCTGATTGATTTGATTAGTTCCATATGTGATTCATTGTGATTGGATTTGATAATAAAAAAATGTTGGGATTTAAATTAAAAATGTTAGCAAAGAAAGTTAGAGTTTCAAGTTAAATAAAAATTAGAGTTTTAAGTTTAAAAAAAATGAGTTAGAATTTTAAAATAAAAACATTTGAATGTTGATTTTAAAAAAGTGTTAGAATTATTTTAAAAACTGTTAGAATTTAATTTTAAAAGGAATTTAAATCTTAAAAAAAAAAGAAAAAGAAAAGGGCGTTAGAATTTAATTTTAAAAAGAATTTAGATCTTAATTTTAAAAAAGGAAATAAAATGGCATTAGAATTTAATTTTAAAAGGAATTTAGAATTTTAATTTGAAAAAGGATGGTGTCAAAAAAGATTTAGATTTATTTTTAAAAAAAAAGGATAGATTTAATTTATAAAAAAAAGGTTAGATTTAATTTTTAAAATAGCTAGAAAAAAAGATTTAATTTTAAAAAGAAGTTAGAGAAAAAAAAGATTTAATTTTAAAAAGAAGTTAGAGGAAAAAAGATTTAATTTTTAAAAAGAAGTTAGAGAAAAAAAGATTTAATTTTTAAAAAGAAGTTAGAAAAAAGATTTAACTTTAAAAAAGTAGTTAGAAAAAAATATTTAACTTTAAAAAAGTTAGAAAAAAAAGATTTAGCTTTAAAAAAGTTAGAAAAAAAAAGATTTAATTTTAAAAAGTTAGAAAAAAAGATTTAGCTTTAAAAAGAAGTTAGATTTTTATTTTAAAAAAAGGTATTAGAATTTGATTAAAAAAATGTGTTAGAAATTAATTTAAAAAAGGTTATATAAAAAAAATTTACTCTTAAAGAAAAGAAAAAAAAGTTAAATTTTAATCTAAATCCTAAAAGTTAGTAAGAAGAGCTTAAAATGATTTAAATAAATAAACTAAATAGAAAAAAAAAAGTTAATAAAAAACATTAGTAAAGTTATAAAAAAAATTTAATTAAATTATTATTAGTTAAAAAAAATAAGATCTAAAAAAGGTTAATTTATTAAGTTAATAAGAATTTAAAATAAAAATAAAAAAGAAAGGGTAAAATTTGGGGTATTACATCAATCAAGGGGCTCTACTAGAATTTTATTAAGAAGTTTTCATCAGGGTTTCATCAAAGGATTTTACCCAGAGTGATCAGAGTATCACTAAAGTCCAACCCGATTCCAGTAACATGCTTAGATGATCATAGGAAGCGTATGCAAGTTTCACCCAGAGGGTTTGAAACTAGTCATTAGGGATTAATCAAGGTGTTCCATCAAGAAACTTTTAGGGTTTTATCAGCAAGGGTTCCATCAGAAGTTTTAGGACTTTGTCAGGGGTTCTACCAGGGTTTATCCAACAACGATCGGAGGATCGACAAGTCCTGCCCAATTTTTGGGATTATAAGAATCATATGCAAGTTTCACCACAATGGGTTGAGATTAATCAACAAAATATTATCAAGGATACATCAAATTTGGATACTAACAGAGCACCAAGAGTTGGTCAACCCCGGCTCAAACTTTAGAATTTATTAACTCCTCGGTCAAAATTAGGGTTCCTTTTATATTTAATTGTCTCCTCTGCAAAAAGAGGAAGACTCGGTGACATCATCATTTCGATTCGAAGTCGATTAAATAGGAGCAACTGTCGTACCCCAAATTTTAACCACCATTTTCCAGTCATTTGGTCATCTCCAGTGACCTAAAAACTCAAAAGGAGACCATTTTTACTTTCTAGTCTCTTTTAAGGGTTCAATTTTAATTTATAAGTATTGTTCGAAATACCATTATATTACCATTAATCTTTAGAATTAGAAATTATGACGACTTATTATAATATATTATTTAAGCAATATAATAAATATTATCAGTAGTGTTTGTTCATACACAATTACAAAGTTATATATATATATATATATATATATATATATATATATATATATATATATATATATATATATATATATATATATATATATATATATATATATATATATATATATATATATATATATATATATATATATATATATATATATATATATATATATATATAAAGATAGAATGGTTTATAACATTATTATTAATTAAATAGGTTTAAATTAATATTAGTATTATTTTTCTATTAATAACATGTTAATATTGGGTTATTTTATTACTAATAGGGAATAGATTAATATTGGGATTAATTAGGGTTAGATTAATTTTCATATTGATGAAAGTATTAATTGATGTTTTTTTCTTTTATTTAGATTAATGATTTAATTAGTTTAATAGTTGGGTTTATTAGAGTATCAATATTATTATTACTAGTTCTAAAAAATTTAAAAATAAAATCTTAACCTAAAAAACTTAATCAGATCCCAATCTACAATAAAAACAAATACAATTAAATTGAAAGTTTCCTAATATAAACACTCATATTAATTAAAGAAGCCCTAAAAATTATGTATATAAACTTAAGTAAAATAAGAAAGAAAGAAAAAAGAACCCAAAAGGAAGAACTCTGAATTCTTGCTGCAATCCAAAAATCCCTCTCAAAAAGCTCAATTCTTCTTTGAAAACTTAGGGTTTCACACTAAAACCCTAAGTTACTTCGAGCTAAGTCGTTGTCATCCTTTACAGTACGTCCAAGGGAACCTCGCAGTCAAACAAAGAGAAAGGGAAGGGATCAAATTGAGAGACATCAAAAAGAGGAGGTGAGTTCAAAGTAAGAAAAATAATATAGACATTACCTTTTAACTAGAATAAATCTCCATTAAGAAGGTTGGTTGTGCACTCTTGATTACCCCTGATTACTTGCCTTAAAGGAATGTTGATGTTGTTGTTTAAATTATTTGCGTTGATTTGTGAAATATAGACGTTGTTGTCTGATTCATGTTCAGAAAGGGTTAAATCAATGGTTCAGGGTTTGATTTAGGCTAGATTGGGGAATTTCTGGGCAATCGTTAGATGTAGGGTTCTTAGGGTTCACCCGAGCCCAATTAGGGTTCTTGGGGGGGGTATGGCTCTCCAGGTTAGGGTTTCTGGGTATGGTTCTTTGATAGGGTTCACGAGTTTCTGGGTTTGGGGGATGAACTACAATTGAAGTTCAACCGGAGGAGGTGGGTTTAAGGGCGGCTGAAGGCTAAGCCCGATGGTCAAAGGTAAGGGTGAGAGAGAGAGAGAGAGAGAGAGAGAGAGAGAGAGAGAGAGATCAAAGAAGAAAAAGAGTAGTGAAATAATGGGATCATGATAATGAAATGGAAGGAAGGAATTTTGGTTAAGTATTTTCTCTGTATTGTCACAGATGTGTGACAAGTGTCACACTGAAGGGTATCAGATCAGTTGACTATTTTAGTCAACTGATGATCTCATGTATGCAGGCATACCATGGCTACTTCATTGAATTACATTATGAAACTTATGATTGTCCTACCTCTTTGATCTAGTGTCCCACATTGGTTTAGTACAGAGCCCTTAGATCAATCTCATGCCCCTGATCTAGAGTTAGTACATTGACTGTGCATGTATACTCCAGCCATGCATTGGGCGTCAGAGGCAACTGGGTCACTTTCTTTTACTATTGACACCCTACCCTGGCAGCCCATTTACTAACCTAGTGCAGCTTAGACCCCCCCCCCCCAGTTGTTAACAATTATTAATTAGAGATATAATTTTAAATTAATTAGATTAGTTTAGGGTTTAATATAATAATAAGATTAGTGCAAAAAATTAGATAATTATACGAGTAATTATAATTAACGTGGGGTCAAAGCACCAAAGTTAAGGATTTAAATCAATGTGAGGAGTTAAGTTTAGAACAATTAATCATGTTGAAATTAGGGACTAATTTTTAAAATGGGTTAATACAAATAATATAAGGAATAAAAAATATATAAGATTAATTATGGGATATTAACTAAATTGGAAAATTAGGGTTAATTCATGGGACAATTTTGAGATAATCTTAGGGATTGCATGGGATAAAATTCTGCGATAATTTCTTAGGATTTCAAATCAGAAATAATAGTCAGGGATAAGGGATATGGTCTTTGGGTTGATTAAACATATAATATTTTGGTTAAAATAATTATATATAGTATCACTATGATTTTATTTTCTTAAGTCAAAGTTATGAGATTTTTGCAATCAATCAAAAGGGATAAAATCAATCTAACACACCTCAAATCGTAAATTCTCCGTCCTTGTGCATTGAGGCATTTTTCAAAAATCAAACATTTATCTACCCCCGATGTGTGAAAACGTTTTAAGGAATAAAAACAACAAACAAACCAACATTTTTTAGACGAACTACACTACTCTGATCCTTCATCTAATATGAGGGTACGTAGGCATAGACTCGTAGTACTCTAGTGAGTATAATAAACAATAATATTTTTAGGTTTACCTTTCTCAATTAACCAACTTTCTCTTATGAAATAGTAAAACATTTATGTAAATAAATAAATAATTAACAATTAATGAACGATAAGTATACGCTCTTAGGCATACACTAACCCTAGACTTAGAGGAGGATTCCATTGAGTACAATGGAGATGACGAGTGTCTAGTACTTTCCTCTCACTTAAACGACTCACGAACCTAGTTTGTCACCCTTAATTATTACATTTTATGATTGTTTCCCTATTCCTTAGGAACAAGTAAAGGATGATGATGACTCAGAATTTTTCCAACCGTGACAACTTCAAAAGATTTCGTTATCCAACTCCCATGACTTCAAAAAAACTCATTGTAATAGTTATTAAGCTTCAGCCAAACAAGTAATTCGACATCAAGCATAATAAAAGAAAACATCGTTCGCCTCTAGTGTTTTGAATCAGAGCACAGCAGCTAAAAATGCAAGAAAATAATGAAAATAACTTCATGAGCTATTTTCCACTCACAACAACAACTCTACTTCTAAGTATCTGCTACATGTCCATGATGGACAACATCAAAGAAAATAGGGTGAGAATTCATATCAATACATTAACGGCATAAGCTGCAAGGTAGAATTCAAACATCTACACATTCAGCAACAATCACATAACATCATTCTCACACCTAATCCATAGTCATACACAATTCAATGACATATTTATCATTTAAATTATGCAATGAGACTCATATGCATGTGGTACCATTTCATCATCAATTGGTTCACTCAGGAACCAGATTCACCCTACTCGAACCCCAAACCCATCCTGCTCCGATTCGGAACAAGTTACCAATTGACCCTGCTTGGATTGTAACTTGCATCTTTTATCAATAACAATGACATAATGATTGCATGTTACAACATGCCAATGCAACAAAAACATAATATTTAAAGTCCCCTCCCGATAATAAACAAAACCTGCATTGACCCAACAATAATAGTTCCCCTCACAAACTATCATCTTACAACAACATACTCACAATTCAAAAACAAAATTTGTGCTCATACAACAACATATCATCGTCACAGTTCACAGCAATTAACACAACATCATCATCATGCATGCAAATATTCATCATTCATCAAATATTTCATAAAATAGATTAAAGTCATGTTTAATCGTTAAGTCATACTAACACATTATTTAAACATAATTAACTGAGCATAACAATACACCACACATCCATAAAAGTTAAAGAAAATTGAAATTTACAATTTAATATTATTAAAACAAGTATTTACGCTCACTGCAGACTCATGACAGGTTAACCGTCACGGGATTGACACCTGTCACCTACCTTAAAAATCAGGATGCCACTCATGTGACGACTACCTTGAAAGAGAAGCATGGGCAGTATGACGGCCCGTCAATGCCCTGAAATCTGTAGAATTTCGTCTTCTTCAATGGAGTTCAAGCATAACTTCCAATTCTCAATTCAGACATACTAAATCAACCCAAAACAATACATACATGTTATATATTCATCAATAACATATAATTGCATCAAATCAACACTTTTGATAGTCTGAGTTGCACCTAAGAGGGGGGGGGGAGGGTGAATTAGTTTCTTTGAAATTTTCTGGTTTAGAGACTGATGTTATTACTTTCTTGAGATATGAATTGTTTATGAAAGCGGTAAAGTGCAGAAAGTAAATAACACAGAGAAATATCCTGGTTCCCTTCACACTCCGAAGGTACTCCAGTCCCCTTTCACACGAAAGAGATTTCACTATAGTTAGGATCAGTGTACAACTTTCTTTCTAACCTATAGGTAGATCAAAGACTCTTAAACACCTTTAAGATCTAAAACACTAAGTGCAGGAAGAACAATCCTCTTCAATGCACACACTTGCTTTCAACAATTCTGAACAACAAGGGAAAATATATACAATCAGAATTTGTAATGAGTTTAAAACTGTGTATACAAAGTTTTATCAATGTTGTGATTGATTTTCTCTTTCAATGAGAATTTCCACAAATATCTAAGACTTGTTACTTAAGAATTTTCTTTCAATGGATATGAAAATATGCAGAAAATTATTTTTGAAAAGTGATTGGAATTTTAGATGTGGAAAAATGAAAACATGTTAAGGATTTTGAAAGAGGTTGTTTTTGAAATTTGAAAGATTAGGTATTTATATTACACAAACGCCTCTTGAAATATCATGCAAATCTTCAGAACAAGGATGAACAATTGCCATATTTCGATGAAAACAATTCATAGAAGTTTGGTTGAAGAGATGCAATTTTTCAGAATGATTTTTCAAAAATATTCAGTGAACAATCGATTGCACATATAGACCAATCGATTGCACTTTCACAAAAACACTTGAAATTTCAAATTTTCAACAGAACAATCGATTGCACACTGAAACAAAAGCGGAGATAAAAGGATTTTTAAGTATGCAATCGATTGCACACTGAAACAAAACCAAAAATGAATTAAAATTTTGATCATGCAATCGATTGCTATAAGAGTGCAATCGATTGCACTAACAAAAACTTAGAAAAAATTCTGTTTTAAAAGGCTTGTGTTAGTGTGAAAAGTAATGCAAAAGTTTTTCATTTGTTTGAGCAACTAGGACTTAGATACTTGATAAAGATTTTCATTATACCTTATGATGAAAACATTCTTCATGTCAAGTCTTTGTCCTGATTTTGATGTCTTGAAAATGTTGAACATCTTTGCTTTCTTTTTTGAGTGATTTGTCTTCATCAAAACATAAGTTGATCTCTGAGAGTCTTGATTTCACAGTTCAAGCATAACTCCTAATTCACAATTCAGACATACTAAATCAACCCAAAACAATACATACATGTCATATATTCATCAATAACATATAATTTCATCAAATCAACACTTTTGATTCATGGTTTTCATAAAATTTTATTATTCTCAAACCTTTAAAATAATAACAATGGTGAATATATGTCAACCATTCAAAACAAAATTTAACACTCGATCATAGAAACGAATTTCATCGCCAATCATCATCACATACATCAAATCAATTACAAACAACAGAATTACGTAGAATCCCAAAGCCCTATTGGAGGTTAAGTACTTCTCAATTCTACCCTTCATGCATATACCCATTAAAGAGTACAAAATTGAAATAACATAAATAACTTAAAGAAACATAAAAAAAAGCATGTAAAGAATTTATGGCAAGTCCATGTTGGGATCAAAAGTTTGTTGGTTCGAAAATGTTTGTTGGAGAGGTGATGGATGAGTTGGAGGAACAGTCGGGTTGGAAGGATCGTAGGGTGGAATGTATAAGTGAGAGTAAAGATAGCATAGGTAGGTCAACAGTATAAAAGGTAGGGTAGATGAAAGGTTTAAAAGCCATGGACCTATTAAAAAATAATGAAAGAACAACTATCACAGTAGGTGCAATCGATTGCACTACCAAACAGAAACGAAATAAATCAAAAAGCTACAGGGTGCAATCGATTGCATGCTTAAAAAATTCAGTAGTTTTAGAAAACTTACAGTGAGCAGTCGATTGACACAGGGGTGCAATCAATTGCAGGCAGTGAAATTTGAAAGAAAAAAACACCATAGATGAAGTTCTTTCATGATTCAACATCAGTTTCATCCAAAATTCCAAGTTCTCTCCGAATTTTGAAGAAAGGTTCCTTTGCTAATGGCTCTGTAAATATATCGGCAAGCTGATTATGAGTATCCATAAAGGTTATCTCGACATCTCCTTGAAGGACATGATCTCGCAAGAAGTGATACCGTATGTCGATGTGCTTAGTTCTTGATTGCATGACTGGATTCTTTGTAATGTTGATCGTGAAGGTGAGAAAATACTTAGAAGGGGGGGTTGAATAAGTATGAAGATAAAACTTATAAGTAAAAACTCAAGTATTTTTATCCTGGTTCGTTGAACTCAACTACTCCAGTCCATCCTATCTAGAGTGATTTGCCTTTCTCAAACAAGGACTTAATCCACTATTTAATCAACTAATTACAATAGTAAGCACTAAGAACAACTGTTCAAACTCTTCTCAAGAACTTCTGATCCCAACTGGATCTTCTTAAGGAACTATTACAATAGTAATCACTAAGAACAACTGTTCAAAGTCTTCTCAAGAACTTCTGATCCCAACTGGATCTTCTTAATGAACTATTACAATAAAATGTAAGATTAATACAAGTGTATGAATGCTTCTAACAAGCTTTATCACAACAGTGATTTTTCACTTAATGTTAAGAACAAAAGAATAAACTCAGCAATAAGAATATTTTATGAGAGCTTGTAAGAGTTTCTGTTTTTGATTCGTTGGTTATAGATCACTTGAAGAAGATGATGAAGACTTGCTTTTATATGCACAGTAGTCCACAAAGTCTTGACATTGGAGGCTGTGTACTGAAAAGGCCTGAACCTTTTTGTCTTTACATCACATGACTTTTCCTGGAAGTAGAAAACACAGAGAAATGCTTTTGGTCTGTGTTCTAGTGTCAAGCATGAAAGAGGAAAGAGTCATTGAGCTAAATCAAAGGATATTACTTTGAATTCTTCTTCAACAAGTATTTCTTTTTAGCAAAGTTGATCATCAGATTTTGCATGATCAGAGTCTTGGATACCCATCAGATTTTGCTGAATCAGAGTAAGGCAGCAAGTGTGCTTTAGCGTGTAGTTCTATCAGAGCAGAGTTTTATAAATCAGATCCTCAGTACATGCAGCGTGTAGTACTCTCAGAGTCTTCTGAAAAAATGTGCTTCTTAACTCTCATACAAAGTTCTTTAATGCTTCAGAGTCTTTAGATCTTATTAGAATCTTCTGCTTCAGATCCTTCTGTAGCTTCTGCTTCAGATCCTTCTGCAGACAGCATTCAGATTCTTCTATAAGATGATTCTGACTCTTCAGATCCTTCCATAGTTCTATGTTCAGATTAATTTGCTCTTGGATGTATATATACTTTAATTATCTGCGGCAAATATTCATGAACAAATTTTAGAGTATATAATTCTTTAATACAAAATTTCATAAGAGTTATCATCAAAACATAGAGATATTACTAAGAAACAATCTGTGTTCTTACAATCTCCCCCTTTTTGATGATGACAAAACATGAGAAATTTTGTTCAATAATAAAAAAATAATAATTATAACTCCCCCTGAGATTAAGAATCTCCCCCTGAAATGAATACTCTAAGGAAAAGAATACTTCCCTTTTTGCTTGAGTGTATTTCAGAATCAGAGTCTGATGACTTCTTTCAAACGCAGAGTCTGGTTAATCAGAGTCTGATGACTTCTTTCAAACACAGAGTCTGGTTTTACGTTTAGACTCAGAGTACAATTTACTTCAAGAATCAGAGTCTGGTTGGGTAATTCTCAGGATAACTTCAATGAATTTATTTTGTCAGATAAAACAATAGAATCTGAAAGACTTAAATTCACAGATAGTTAATAATATGTCTGAATTTTGTTTTAGTATTTGCTTATGGATTGAACAATCAGATTCTTTTTCTCCCCCTTTTTGTCATAATCAAAAAGATGTGTAAAGACAGAAAAGATAATAGAATAAAAACACAGCAGACAATTTCATTCATTCAGATGGTTCACATAACAGATGATAACAAACAAATAAGAGAAAACAGATTCAAAACAGTAGTGCAAAAACATGAAAAGAAACTAGGGTTGACGAGATGCAATCAGGGTCAGAAGATCTGTGATCTTTGAAGTAGACTCTTCTTGCTTGGCCATCCAAGTCTTAATCTCTTCAGTGGCTTGTTCTTGTTTAATCATCCAGGACTTGATTTCCTTAACCTCTTTTACAAGTTCTGAATTGTCAGCCTTTACTTCAGGTTCAGATGCATCAATGTCCATATCAGATGCAACATCTTCAGATGGAGAATCTTCTGCAGGAGCAGCTTCCAGAAGCAGCACTGGTGGTTTGGGAATGCTCATCAGAGTTTGTCTTACCAACTCAGCAAACTTTGCCTTAGCATCTTCAGCACAGACTGTCTTGAGATAAGAGGCCACCACGTTGATCTTAGAAATAAATTTATCCCAAGCAGCTTCAGACTTAGCAGGATCTATATTGAACAGACACTCTTCTTCCACACGTGCAATCCCCATACGAACTTCCTTTTTGAAATTATCAAACAGTTTATCAACATCTGATCTAGGGTTGGTGTAAAGAAATTCCTCAGGGGTCACTTCCTCAGTAGGTTCAGAGTTTGGCTGAGGTTGTTCACAAGTGATATTAGGAGGTGTTTGATCAGATGGTGGTTGGTCAGATGGTTGAAATGCAGATGGTTGAGGTTCAGACTGTTGAGGTTCAAATGGTTGTGGTATTGTGAGTTGAGGTGTAGGAGTTGGTGAAATTTCAGCTTCAGAGGATGAATTTTGAAAATCTGAGAGGTTGAAATTTGAACGAAGTGCAAGTCTACGATTTATTTGTTCAGGTGCTGATAGATCAGAAAATGCAGGTTTGAGTGGATCAGGAATGTGTAAACAAGTGGGTGATGGAACTTCTGATTCAGAATCAGATGATTCAGTGGATTGGCATAAGGTGGATGACAGGACAACCATGGTTGCAAGTGGTTCCAGATCAAGAATGTCATTTGATGGTGTTGGAACAGGTAATGGTTGTTCTATTATTGAGGGATGTTCAGATGGTGTTGGTTGGGGAGGTTCAGATGAGATGGGTTGAGATTGATGTTTTGGTGATTGTTGTTGCTGTTCTGGTGGTGTTTGTTGTTGTTGTTGTTGTTGTTGTTGTTGAGGTTCTGGTTGTTGTTGTTGTTGTTGAAGTTCTGGTTGTTGTTGTTGAGGTTCTGGCTGAGATGGTTCTTGTTGTTGATGTTCTGGTTGGATTTTTGTTTGAGGTGGTTCAGATGGATTTTATACAGAAGATGGTTTAGAAAGTGTAGTTTGAGATGGAGGGGGTTCAGATGCATGAATTCCAGATGATGGTGGTACAGATGAATGTGATCTAGAAGGTGATGGAAGAGGTGAAGTTAATGGAGAGTGAATGTTTGGAGTTGGATCAGATGTTAATACCTGCTTGATAGTTTCTCTTATGTCTTCCAGACTAGCTTCTGGAGGAGTGGGTTTCACTTTCTTTACCTTCTGAGGCTTAGCAGCAGCTTTAGAGGCTTTTCTCTTTGGCTGAGCCTCAGATCCTTCTTCAACAATCGTCTTTGAGCGTCTTTCTCTAACAGGATTGGGCAGAACTTCTCCTTCCTTCTGTACTATGTTCACAGGCAGAGGAATATCTTCTTTTAAACACTCAACAATGAATGTCAGAATGATGTGCCTAGGCTCATCAGCAGTGAACATTGGAAAATCTTCAACAAGAATCCTTCTGTTGCTTACATCCTTAGTAGCAATTTTCTTGGGTTTGTTGGCAAGCTCTGTGATGACCTTCATCCTCTTCAGAGTATTGCCATTGATGACAGAACCTATGACATAAGACAGATCCTCTGTCAAACCAGTGTCATACAGATGTTTCACAAGACCATTCTCTGTTAGAATGTCTGATATCAGCCTACCCATAGGAATCCAATTCCTAACTTTTCCAGCTTTGACTCTTACATCTTCTCTTGTTTCCTTTACATGATTCAGAAGGTGACTGAACAGAAGATAAGGCAAGTCCACCTTCTTTCCCTTGCTCATACAGAACATTAAATATAGTTGTTCAGCACTAACATAATCTGGGGAGTTTGATGATTTTCTGTGAAAGATGGAACTCATGAAAATCTTGGCCCAGATCCTGTAGACTGGCTTTAGTTCCCTCACTTTGCTAGTTGGTGCCCCAGAAATAGTCACTTCTTGAAACACATCAGCAAGATCCACACGAGCAGATTGTAGACTGGTTTCACCATCAGTTTCAGAGTATCCAATTAGTTGTCTGATCAGCTTCTCAGTAATCACAATCTCCTTCCCAAGGACAGAAGAATGGATGAACTTAGGGCACACCTGAGCATGTATCCCGAATTCTTTCACTAAAGTTGGATAAACAGGACCCATAAGCCTATCAAAGTACTTTGTCCAACTCTGAGTTTGTATGGTTGAGGAGAGATTAAATCCATTTTCTTCAATGGACTCAAGGTCTATGAAGCATTCACTCAGAACTTCCAGTTCTATGGTTGGAGTGAGAAGAGTTCTTATAGGTTCTTTATAATCTTCAACATTAGTAACAGACCCAGCAATGGTTGATTGCATCTGAGCATATGTTGATGAAGAAGATGCCATTGATGTTCTTGAGAGAGAGGTTTTAGGTTTAGGGTTTAGATGGAGAGCAAAGAGACGACAGAAATGCATAAAAGGTTCGTGAGGTGAAAAGTGTGAAATGGTGTGATTTGTGATATTTATAGAAAAAATAAGATACACAAACAGTCACATAGGCACGCTTCACATAGCATTTAATGAAAAAGTAAAAACATCATTGCACAACAATTATGATTCTGACAGATGGGGGAAAATCAAGAAAATTCAGATTTTCAAAGCAGTACTTCAAACGTTAATTCAGTAAAGTGCACACTACCTTTTCACTTTTGAGCTACACGTGTTTGATTGCTTGTGCCTCTGAAATCTTTTGAGAAATGAAACGTTAGACAACGTTCATATCCTCTGAGCATTGTTAGTTCAGATTTACACAAGTAAAATAATTTAAGAAAATGAATAAATTAACAGATGAAATACTTCAGAGCATTAAACATTTTGCATCTGAGAAGTTTGCCTCTGATAAATATTATTCTGGACAAAAATCCATACCAATATTTTTCAGAATAAACTTGAACCTATCTTCAGCAAGAGGTTTTGTAAAAATATCAGCTCATTGATGATCTGTATCAACAAAAGCTAGGTTTATAATACCCTTCTGAACATAGTCTCTGATGAAATGATGTTTAATTTCTATATGTTTTTCCTTAGAGTGTAAAATTGGATTTTTAGACAAACATATAGCAGAAGTATTATCACAGAAGATAGATACATTACTCTCAAAGATCTGATAGTCCTCTAATTGACTCTTCATCCAGAGCATCTGCATGCTACATCCAGCAGCAGCAATGTATTCTGCCTCTGTTGTAGAAAGTGCAATTGTGGGTTGCTTCTTGTTGTACCATGAGATCAGATGACTTCCAAGGAACTGACAGCTTCCAGAAGTACTTTTATGTTCTACTCTGTCTCCAGCATAGTCAGCATCACAGAATCCAACTAATGTATATTTATCAGATCTTCTGTAACACAGACCCACGTTAGTAGTACCTTTCAGATACCTTAGAATCCTCTTAACAGCAGTTAAGTGAGATTCTCTTGGATCTGATTGGAATCTTGCACATAAACATACACTGAACATAATGTCAGGTCTAGAAGCAGTTAAGTAGAGAAGAGATCCTATCATACCTCTGTAGAGTTTCTGATCTACTTTCTTACTTACCTCTTCCTTGCCTAGTGTACTAGTTGGATGCATGGGAGTCTTTGCCATCTTACTATCAGTCATGTTAAATTTCTTCAGAAGTTCTTTAACATATTTGGTCTGATGAATGTAAGTGCACTCTGGAGTTTGGTTGACTTGAATTCCCAGAAAGAATTTCAATTCTCCCATCATGCTCATTTCAAATTCTGCCTGCATACATTGAGCAAACTCCTTTCCCAGCATAGTATTGGTAGATCCAAATATGATATCATCCACATATATTTGACAAATTAGAAGATCTTTCTTAAATGTTTTACAAAAGAGTGTTGTGTCCACTTTGCCTCTGATGAAATTTTTCTCCAGAATAAAATTGCTTAATCTCTCATACCAAGCTCTGGGAGCTTGTTTTAAACCATACAGATATTTCTTTAGTTTAAAAACATGTTTTGGGAATTTTTCACTCTCAAAACTAGGAGGCTGGTGAACATAAACTTCTTCTTCTATAATACCATTTAGAAAGGCACTTTTAATATCCATCTGATATAGAGTGATGTTATATTGTGCAGCAAATGAAATAAGAAGGCATATAGATTCTAACCTTGCCACTGGAGCATAAGTTTTAGTGTAATCAATACCTTCTTGCTGACTGTACCCTTGAGCAACAAGCCTTGCTTTATTTCTTTCAACTTCTCCTTTCTCATTAAGCTTATTTCTGAAGACCCACTTAGTTTCAATTATGTTGAATCCTTTTGGTCTTGGAACTAAATCCCACACATCATTTCTGGTGAACTGATTTAGCTCTTCTTGCATGGCAATAATTCAATCATTGTCTTGCAGAGCTTCATCTATAGAAGTTGGTTCAATTACTGACACCAATCCAAATAATGATGCTTCAGATGATCTGAGGAAGGATCTTGTTCTGATAGGGTCATCCTTCTTTCCAATGATCACATTCTCTGGATGAGAAGCTTTGATTCTGAAAGATGATCCTCTAACAGTTGATTCTTCAGAAATGTTTAAGTTGTTCATCTGAGAAGTCAAAGGAATTGCATCTGGCGTTGCTTCTGATTCCTTCACTTGAGCTTTGTCTGCCTCTGAGCCTTCAGAGTCTGTGAAGACTACTTCTCTATCTGCAGAACTTTCATACTGCTTTGGCTTTTTAATGCCAAGCTTATCATCAAATCTAACATGAATAGATTCTTCCACAATCTGTGTTTCAGTATTGTATACTCTGTAGCCTTTAGAGCGTTCAGAATACCCAAGCATGAAACACTTTTGTGCTTTAGAATCAAACTTGCTAAGATTCTCTTTAGTATTCAATATATAACAAATATATCCAAAAGGATGAAAATAAGCAATGTTGGGCTTTCTGTTCCTCCATAATTCATAGGGAGTCTTTTCCAGAAGAGGTCTTACAGACACTCTGTTCTGAATGTAACATGCTGTGTTGATTGCTTCTGCCCAAAAGTGCTTTGCCAGATTAGTCTCATTGATCATGGTTCTGGCCATTTCTTGCAGAGTTCTATTTTTCCTCTCTACAACTCCATTCTGTTGTGGAGTTCTAGGACAGGAAAAATCATGAGCAATGCCATTTTTATTAAAATATTTTTCAAAATATTTGTTTTCAAATTCACCACCATGATCACTTCTGACTTTTATAATTTTGAAATCTTTTTCATTCTGGACTTGTTTGCAGAAGTCAAAGAACACAGAATGTGACTCATCCTTGTGTTTTAAGAACTTTACCCATGTCCATCTACTATAGTCATCAACAATGACTAATCCATAATTCTTGCCTCTGATGGATGCAGTTTTCACTGGTCCAAACAGATCAATATGAAGTAATTCTAATGGTCTGGAAGTAGAAACAACATTTTTTTATTTAAAAGATGATTTTGAAAACTTCCCTTTTTGACATGCTTCACAAAGAGCATCTGAGGTAAACTTCAACTTAGGAAGTCCTCTGACAAGATTAAGTCTATTAATCTGAGATATACGTCTCATATTAATATGTCCTAATCTTTTGTGCCAGACCCATTGCTCCTCATTAACAGACAAGAGGCATTTAACATTCTGAACCTTAAGTTCTGAAAGATTTATTTTATAAATGTTGTTTTTCCTCTTTCCACTAAATAGGATTGAGCCATTCTTTTGACTAATAGCTTTACAACATTTTTGATTAAAGACTATGTCATAACCATTGTCACTTAATTGACTTATGGACAATAGATTATGCTTCAGTCCTTCTACAAGTAAAACATTAGTGATAGAGGGAAGGTTACCATTTCCAATAGTGCCAGATCCAATGATCTTGCCCTTCTGATTCCCTCCAAATTTCACGTCACCTCCAGATCTAAGCTCCAGACTTTGGAACATAGACCTTTCTCCCGTCATATGTCGTGAGCATCCAGAGTCCAGGTACCATGACTGGCGTCCTGATCTTGCTGCTAAGATCATCTGCAACAGGAATTATTTTACTCTTAGGTACCCAGATCTTCTTGGGTCCTTTTGGGTTAGTTGTTCTGAAGGTTCGTTTAAACTTCTGTTTTTCAACATAGGGTTTATTCTGACTGGCCTTAGATTTGAACACATGAATGTTCTTTTCAGAACGAGTATGTTCAATATCATTTAAGTGACCAAATTTAAAATTGGAATATAAAGGATTCTTCTTGATGATAATTTTATCAACAGATTTGGGATTTAAATCAGATGAAGATTTATATCCAATTCCTTTTCTGTTATTTCTGCTAACTCCATAGATCATAGAAGCCATTTTGCTTCTGTCTATGCTTTTAGCAAGAAACTTCTGAAAACTGTAGTCATATTTTTTCCAAAATATTTTTGCATTCAGACTCAGTTTCAGAATCAGAGTCTTGTTGAGCTAATTCAAAATCATTTTTCATTTTTAAGTTCTTTTCATTTAGCTCAGCCATTTCTGATTTAAGAATATTATTCTCAGATACAAGATTGCTTTGACGCTCCTTGTATTTGAGCTTAATATTGTTATAGCTCTTCAGAACCTCTGATAACACTTTGATAAGTTCATCTTTAGTGAGTTTAGACATTACCTCTTCAGCGTCAGAGTCAGATTCAGAACCTGAAATTTCTTCCTCCTGATCTTCTATGCCTGCCATCAATGCTACGTTGGCACATTCTTCTTCTGCCTCAGATTCAGATGTATCTGAATCATCCCAAGTTGCCATTAGAACCTTCTTCTTCTTATCAAATTTTCTTTTAGGCTTTTCTTTCAGAAGCTTTGGACAATCATTTTTGTAATGCCCAGGTTCTTTACATTCGTAGCAAACAACCTCCTTCTTGCCAGATCTTTTGTGTCCAGAAGATTCCTCTCTTTGGTCAGGCTTCCTGAAGTTTTTAAACTTCTTTCCTTTATGCTTGTAGAGTATGTTTATTCTTCTGGACATCATGGATAATTCATCTTCATCTTCAGATGAGGATTCTTCAGAGCTTTCCTCTATTACCTGCAACGCTTTAGCAGATTTATTAGATTTTAAGGCAATTGACTTACCTTTCTTCTGAGGCTCATCTTCCTCAAGTTCAATTTCATGGCTCCTTAGTGAGCTGATTAGTTCCTCCAAGGAAATCTGATTCAAATCTTTAGCCATTTTCAGCGCAGTCACCATAGGTCTCCATCTGGTAGGTAAGCTTCTGATGATCTTCTTCACGTGATCAGCAGTAGAGTAACCTTTATCCAGAACCTTTATTCCAGTTGTAAGTATTTAAAATCTGGAGAACATGGCTTCAACAGATTCAGCTTCTTCCATCTTGAAAGCTTCATACTTCTGAATTAGAGCCAGAGCCTTTGTTTCCTTGACTTGGGAGTTTCCCTCATGAGTCATTTTCAAGGACTCAAACATGTCAAATGCAGTTTCTCTATTTGTGATCTTTTCATACTCAGTGTGAGATATTGCATTTAACAATATTGTTCTAGCCTTGTGGTGATTTCTAAATTCCTTCTTTTAGGCTTCTGTCATAGATTTTCTATCTACTTTATTGCCATTCCCATCAATGGAATGAACATATCCATCTATGACCAAATCCCACAAATCAACATCATAACCAAGGAAAAAACTTTCAATCCTGTCTTTCCAATAATCAAATTTCTCCCCATCAAACATAGGGGGTTTGGTACTGATTATGTCTCTTTCTTCATACTTGTTAGATGTTGAAACATCAGCCATTATGAACAACCAAATATAAGTATCAAAGTTTTTCTCATTGGATCTTTTTTGTCATTATGAAGTGGTAGCACACATAGAACCGGAGCTCTGATGCCAACTGAAGGTGAGAAAATACTTAGAAGGGGGGGGTTGAATAAGTATGAAGATAAAACTTATAAGTAAAAACTCAAGTATTTTTATCCTGGTTCGTTGAACTCAACTACTCCAGTCCACCCTATCTAGAGTGATTTGCCTTTCTCAAACAAGGACTTAATCCATTATTTAATCAAATGATTAAAATTGGAAGCACTAAGAACAACTGTTCAAAGTCTTCTCAAGAACTTCTGATCCCAACTGGATCTTCTTAAGGAACTATTACAATAGTAATCACTAAGAACAATTGTTCAAAGTCTTCTCAAGAACTTCTGATCCCAACTGGATCTTCTTAAGGAACTATTACAATAAAATGTAAGATTAATACAAGTGTATGAATGCTTCTAACAAGCTTTATCACAACAGTGATTTTTCACTTAATGTTAAGAACAAAAGAATAAACTCAGCAATAAGAATATTTTATGAGAGCTTGTAAGAGTTTCTGTTTTTGATTCGTTGGTTATAAATCACTTGAAGAAGATGATGAAGACTTTCTTTTATATGCACAGTAGTCCACAAAGTCTTGACATTGGAGGCTGTGTACTGAAAAGGCCTGAACCTTTTTGTCTTTACATCACATGACTTTTCCTGGAAGTAGAAAACACAGATAAATGCTTTTGGTTTGTGTTCTAGTGTCAAGCATGAAAGAGGAAAGAGTCGTTGAGCTAAATCAAAGGATATTACTTTGAATTCTTCTTCAACAAGTATTTCTTTTCAGCAAAGTTGATCATCAGATTTTGCATGATCAGAGTCTTGGATACCCATCAGATTTTGCTGAATCAGAGTAAGGCAGCAAGTGTGCTTTAGCGTGTAGTTCTATCAGAGCAGAGTTTTATAAATCAGATCCTCAGTACATGCAGCGTGTAGTACTCTCAGAGTCTTCTGAAAAATTGTGCTTCTTAACTCTCATACAAAGTTCTTCAATGCTTCAGAGTCTTTAGATCTTATTAGAGTCTTCTGCTTCAGATCCTTCTGTAGCTTCTGCTTCAGATTCTTCTGTAGCTTCTGCTTCAGATTCTTCTGTAGCTTCTGCTTCAGATCCTTCTGCAGACAGCGTTCAGATTCTTATATAAGATGATTCTGACTCTTCAGATTCTTCCATAGTTCTATGTTCAAATTAATTTGCTCTTGGATGTATATATACTTTAATTATCTGCAGCAAATATTCATGAACAAATTTTAGAGTATATAATTCTTTAATACAAAATTTCATAAGAGTTATCATCAAAACATAGAGATATTACTAAGAAACAATCTGTGTTCTTACAAATCGCACTTGTGTTGTCACAACAAAGAGGAATGCTTCCAAGGTCGAGTCCGTAGTCACGAAGTTGTTGCTTGAGCCAAAGTATATGTGCATAATAACTACCTGGATCTATGTATTCTACTTCGACCGTACTAAGTGCTACGCATGCTTGCTTCTTGCACGTCCACGAGACTAGTGCATTTCCTAAAATGTGACATGTTCCACTTGTTCTTTTTCTATCTGTTTTACAGCCTGCATAATCCGCGTCAGAGTATCCAATTAAATTGCAAATACTACCTTTAGGGTATCATAAGCCGACATTTGTTGTTCCTTTGAGATACTTCATGATCCGCTTGATTGCCACGAAGTGAGATTCCTTTGGATTTTCTTGAAAGCGGGCGCATAAACACACACTGAACATAATATCAGGGCGACTTAATGTCAAGTATAGTAGGAAGCCAATCATACCTCTATATTTTTTTGATATCAATCGAAACACCGGATTCATCTTGATCTACATATGTACCGGATCTCATAGGTGTAGATAAAGTCTTGCAATTGTCCATATCAAACTTCTTCAATAATTCTTTGCAGTACTTGGATTGATTGATAAAGATCCCATTTTTGAGTTGCTTGATCTGAAGTCCTAGAAAGTAGTTCATTTTTTCCATCATAGTCATTTCAAATTCTCCTTGCATCATGGATGAGAATTCTTCACGTAACTTTGTGTTGGTTGAACCGAAGATTATGTCATCAACATAAACTTGTACAAGAGAGTATCTTCTTTAATTTTCTTAATGAACAAGGTCTTGTCTACCTTTCCTTTTTCAAAGCCTTTGTCACATAAGAAATTGCTAAGGCGATCGTACCGTGCTCTTGGTGCTTGTTTTAATCCATAGAGAGTTTTCTTTAATTTGAAGACATGAGAAGGATATTTGAAATCTTCAAATCCAGGGGGTTGCTTGCCATAAACCTCTTCATTTATGAATCCATTCAAAAATGCACTTTTGACGTCCATCTGGAAAAGCTGAAAGTTCATAGGACATGCATAAGCCAATAAAAGTCTAATTGCTTCTAACCTTGCAACTGCAGCGAATGTGTCGTCAAAATCGATTCCTTCTTCTTGGTTGTATCCTTGTGCGACCAATCTTGCTTTATTTCGAACTATAATTCCATTTTCATCAAGTTTGTTTTTCAAGACCCATATTGTTCTAATGATGTGCTTGTTGTTCGGCCTAGGAACAAGACTCCAAACTTGATTTCTTTCAAACTGATTTAGTTCTTCTTGCATAGCTATTATCCATTGATCATCTCCTAAGGCTTCATCGATTTTGGCTGGTTCAATTTGCGAAACAGATATCATGTTCAAAGAAGCATCCTTGAGATTCAATCTTGTTGCAACACCTTGACTAATATCACCAATAACTTTATCGATCGGGTGATCTCTATAAGTTCTCCATTCTTTAGGTAGATCATTATATTCTTCATTATAGTGTGAATCATCTTGTTGTTGTTTTGGTTGATCACTTGCAACACCATTGAGATTATCATTTTGAGAGGTTTCTACTACATCATCATCATCAACAATAATATCATCCTCCTTGGAGGGGTTAGATTCATCAAAAGAAACATGCATGGATTCTTCAATAGTTAAAGTTTTTTTGTTGAAAATTCTAAAAGCCTTACTAGAGAGAGAGAGTAGCCGAGAAAAATACCTTCATCGGATTTCTCGTCAAACTTATCAAGGTTATCTTTGTCATTGTTCAAGACAAAGCATTTACACCCAAAGATATGAAAGAATGATATGTTTGGTTTTCTCCCTTTGAAGATTTCATAGGGGGTTTTCTTGAGAATGAGTCTGATGTGAAGGTGAGAAAAACACTTAGAAAGGGAGGGGGTTGAATAAGGGTTTTAAAACAATTAGGAAGATAGAAAATAACAAGGTATGTTTATCCTGATTCGTTTGAACTCAAACTACTCCAGTCCACCTTACCAAGGTGATTTGCCTTTCTCAACAAGGACTTAATCCACTAAATCAAATAGATTACAGTGTTAACCACTAAGACAAACAGTCTTAGTCTTCTCAAGAAATTCTGACCACAACTTGGTCTTCTTAAGGAATTCTTTTTACAAAAGATAAACTAACAATTTGTGTTTAAGAGTTGCTTCTAAAAAGCTATATCACAACTGTGATTTACACAAAATGAAGAACAAATTAAATCTTAGAATGAAGTTGAGAGATGTTTGAAATAATGTTCTTTTTGTTCAATAATTCGTCAACTTTTGGAAGATGTTGAAGGTGTGCTTTTATAGTACTTGAAATCCTTTGTTTGAAGACTGTGCACTGCTGTAGCTGTAACATTTTGTCTTCTATTGACTTTTCCTTTCCCATAAGAGGTATGTTCAGACAAATCCTTTTTGCCTGAGTTCTTGTGTCAAGCATAAATGAGGAAAAAGTCGTTCAGAATATGCCAACGGATCTTTATTTGAACAACATCTTCTTCAACAAGTTTCTTCATCAAAGTTACTCTTATCAGAGTATCTACATCAGAGTTGATGTCATCAGAGTCTTGCAACAATAGTGCTTAAGCGTGAATAATCTGATCAGAACAGACTTGCTTATCAGAGCCTCTGTACTTGCAGCGTTAAATACTTCCAGAGTCTTCTGAAGCTTTACTGTATGCTCTTTACTCAAGTTCTTCTCAGCTTCACTCAGAGTCATCTGTAGCAGATTAGAGTCTCTTCAAGCAGCGCTCAGAGTCTTCTGATATGTTGCTTCTGACGCTCAGAGCCTTGACTTTCTATAATGTTCAGATGCAATTTTTGCTTCCAGATGAATATTAAATTTAAGATCTGAAACAAAAGTACTTAAACAAAATTAGAGTATATATTTCCTTTATACAAAATTTCATTTATGCTATCATCAAAACAATGAGATATATTAAACACCAATCTGTGTTCTAACATGATGTTGACAAGTCGTTGCACACTGAAACAGAAGCAAAAATGAATTAAAATTTTGATCATGCAATCGATTGCTATAAGAGTGCAATCGATTGCACTTACAAAAACTTAGAAAAATTATGTTTTAAAAGGCTTGTGTTAGTGTGAAAAGTAATGCAAAAGTTTTTCATTTGTTTGAGCAACTAGGACTTAGATACTTGATGAAGATTTTCATTATACCTTCTGATGAAAACATTTTTCATGTCAAGTCTTTGTCTTAATTCTGATGTCTTGAAAATGTTGAACATCTTTGTTTTCTTTGTTGAGTGATTTGTCTTCATCAAAACATAAGTTGATCTCTGATAATCTTGATTTCACAGTTCAAGCATAACTCCCAATTCTCAATTTAGACATACTAAATCAACCCAAAACAATACATACATGTTATATATTCATCAATAACATATAATTTCATCAAATCAACACTTTTGATTCATGGTTTTCATAAAATCATATTATTTTCAAACCTTTAAAATAATAACAATGGTGAATATATGTCAACCATTGAAAACAAAATTTGACACTCGATCATAACATATGAATTTCATCGCCAATCATCATCACATACATCAATCAATTACAAACAACAGAATTACGTAGAATCCCAAGCCCTATTGAAGGTTAAGTACTCCTCAATTCTACCCTTCATGCATATACTCATTATTGAGATAGTTCTCTCCCCTTAACTGGTTATCCTAGCAGCAGTGAAAATTTTGATTTGATTCTCTAAACTCTTCCAAGTTACGAACTTTCTCTTACACTCCTCTCTATTATCTAACTCTATTTATACATACTGATAAAAACTCACTAAAACTGGGTTATACTCTATTTTATATTATTAGAGTAAATGTTCTTGCAATTCTAATTTTGACCCAAATTCTTATTCCTCTTACTCCTTCCTCCTTTCTATTCCTCATAAATCACATTTTTCTCTCAAACTCTCTATTTCCTATTAAATTAAAATATTTAAATAAAATACTATTATTTTAATTATTAAAATAAACTCTAATAATTTACTCCAATTCTACTAGCCTCTATTTACTTTTCCACACTCCTACCTCAATGTCACACACCCACTAATGTTATTTATTTAATTAGTATTACCCAAATAATTAAATAAATATACAAAATTTGTTATAAATTAAATAATTTCAAATATAAAAAAATTGAGGTGTTACACTTGTTAAGATGCATTTCTAAACATTAAGGATAATTGAAGACTTTTTATGATGGTGGAGGAGCACCTAAAATGGGATGGTGGGAAGAGGAATTCCCTAATCATATTATAGCTCATAAGCCCAACATTCTATTAAATTACCAACTAAAATATAAATCTTAATGATATTTTTCAAATTTCCACAATGTTAATAATAAAATTAAGACTTATGATTTTCATTAATTTTGATTGTGATCAACAAGATTTATTACATGCAATAGAAATTTTAGTTTTTTTATGTTGATGTTACACCACACCTAGCAAGAGCAGGCAAAAATAGACATACAGAAGTAGACACAATGAAGATCATTGTGAGCATCCAAGACACAACCCTAGGCAACAATTGTTTTGGTTTAAAGATCTTTGCATGTCCAATTTGAAGAGCCACACCCACTCCATGGATGAGAAAGAAGAACATTGAGTCCCAACATGGTTCCCAAGCCTCCCATGTTGCTGTCTTCTGTTTCATGTAATAGAATATAAGTTCATGCATCAATCCTGATACTGTAAATGTCACTACCACAGCAGGGAGTGGAGCCCATTTTCTCCCTATGACATGAGTAAATGTCTTTAACATCGGTTCATATATGGTTGGGTGTAAAATACGTGACACCATAATGTTCCACCTTCTTCCCCAGAAGTCTTGCACTGATGTGCTTAGGTAGGGTTTGTCGAACGGTTGTTCCAAATCTATTTGTATCAGTTTACGAACGATTGTAGTAATCAAGGACAGAAATAGTTCTAATCCGGTGTAAAAATGGAGACCGTGTAAGGACAACAATATAAATGGATGCAAATTTTCTTTCTGACCATATAGAGGAATACAGATATACGAGATAATCGCCATAACTACCAACTCGCGCCAGTTTTCTGGCGCGATATTGATATTATTTTGATTTTGATTTATATGATCTTTTTGTTGAAATTTGATAGGAAGTGAGGCTAGGAGTAGAAAGTGAGGGAGAGAAGGAGGAGGGTTCGATGAAAGAGGACCTTTGGCAAAGGCATAGAGAATGAGCTTGAAAGTGGAAAGCCATGCAAGGAAGAACGAAGAAATAAGTCCTAGATGCATGGAGGTGAGTCTCAATGGGAGAAGGAGAAATATGAGTATAGGTGGAAAGAGGGCTATGAGTCTTCCTTTTCCTTTGGGAATCACCTTCCCTATTATGTAACTATACCAAAACAATGTTGTTGCTATGCTCCATACCATGATGAAATTTCTCATTTCTGTTTCTGTCATATCTTACTTCCTACGTTCTCAAGATCTTATGCCTATATTTATAATGAATAGACCAATTGACTTGAATATACGTAATAAATTTTAAAAGTTCTTTTTTTATGTGATAACATGAGAATAATCTGAATAATTAGATTTTAAAATAAATAGTTGAGATTAGAAAAAAAAAACTGACATATATTGTTCGACGAGGTGGGTGGCCGATGAGGCTCTGATACCATGTTAAGAAATGTGATTAGACCTAATTCAACCTTACAAAATCGATTGGTAGATGAGGATTGCTCCCACTTATAAATACATGTTCATATCATATATTGTCCGATGTGAAACTCTTAGCAATAACATCCTTAACAAACAAAAGAAAATTAAGTCAGAAAAGTATAGGGTTAGTTTCCCTTTCCCATTCCAACCGGTTTGAAAATTTTACACCTACATTGATAATTCCAACCGAAACCAATTTTTTCAATGGTAGGACTGTCCCTTCCACTACCTTTAACCTACCTTCAAATAGAACTTCATAGACTTGAGCACACAACTAGCCATACCACAGCATGGTATGTGATGTATGCAATAAATGATACACACAAATAATAAAAGCTACAGATTATTCTTCGCTCACATGCAAAAAATAAAACAAAAACTACAGATTTATTTCTTGTTCACACAGAAATTATACTTTGAGCAAGAGATTCAATCAACCGTTGATTTCCTTGCTTTGAATAAATGGCTCGTAAAATGACTGAGATACTATTCAACTTTTTTGACGGTATGCATTTAATTCCTATCTGAAAAGGACTATCTCCATAAATGTTACCTTCACTCAAAAATGCTGGAAAATTAATGTGATGTATACAGGACACAGTAAATGATATGTCCTACATAAAACTGTGGATTTATTTTGTCCACACAAATAGTAAAAGCTTAAAAAAAACGTTTTTTTTACTCCTACCTCAGTTATAAATTATAAGACGTTTTAGTCATTTCATATAAATTAAGAAATTAAATTATTAATTTAGGAAAAAGATAAATTATGTATAATTGTGTCGGTGATTTTAGTATTATCAATGTATTTTAGTAATAATGTGATTTATTGTAGGCCGATGCAATTATGTGTTAAGCTTGGAAATGAGTTAGGGTAGTGTGGAGTTCACGCTCGTCGAGCCAATGTGTAATTAAATGCAAATAATTGAAAAGAGATTCTAAGGGGCAAAGCCCCTGGCGGGGTGCAGGGCAGCGTCCCGTGGGGTTCCAAGGGGCAGAGCCCCTGGCGGGACAGTTGAACCCGTTCGAAATATTTTTTTGAACAATTTCTAAACAGTTGAACCCGTTCGAAATTTTTTTTGAACAGTTGAACCCGTTCGAAATTTTTAAACAGTTGTGTCTTTTCGGTTTCTGTTATTAATCTCCTATATAAGGAGTCATTTGGCCTCAGTTTTAACATACAAAAAAACAAAAATCATACTTTCTCTCTACATTCTTGATTTGTTCTCTATTGCCCGAAGCATATTGTTCTTCAAGAATTATCCCCACAAAGATTTCGTGAACCCAAGCAAATAATAGAGTCAAAATACTTTGTTCGGAAAGTGTACGAACACGATTCCTCGAAGTTATACAGGATTATCATATTCAAATTTCTAACAAATTATACATGAGAGAGAAATTAAAAAAAATTAAAAAAATAAATAATAATAATAAATACTTGATAATATATTAAAAAACGTCATTAATATTATATTATAAAGTAAAGTGATTTATAATTTAAGATAATTTTTTCTTAAAAATAATTTATAATTTGAGACCGAAAGAGTACGTATTTATTTGTTGTTTTTCTTTTAACACAATTTATTTCTTGTTGATGACATGTGCAAATAATAAAAAAGTGCAGCTTTATTTCTAGTTGATCACATGCAAATATTAAAAACTAAAGATTTATTTCTTGTTCACAACACAAAAAATAAATACTAAAAATCTAATTCTAAACTTTGATGAGATGATAAGAATTTCTTTATCAAAATGAAAGATTATACGTTGCAATTGAACCCCAACCACGAAACAATATTTAATTTTCTGGAATGATAGATTTGTTACCTATTTGGTCCCCACTAGCCAGAAGGCCACCCCCCACATTCATAAAAGGAAGTGGCTTCTTCCTTGGAAGAGTGACAATGACTGATTCTTTCAAAGACAAATGGATTGGCACGTTTTCCTTAAGTCACTTTCATAGAATTCATCCCGAACTTCAATTTCTCACATGAAAACAAACCTATATTAATATTCTTAGAAATAACCAATAAAAAAATAGAAAATTTTAAATTTATTTAAAATTTAATTTTTTTAATTGTAATTATGAAATGGTTGTGTGTAAAAATTATAATTGGTTGTGTGTAAATTCATGTAGTATGTTTGTGTCTATCTAAGAATTTTTTTATTTATAATGTTTTTAGGCTGACTGTATATATGTAATGTGTTCTTCAAAAGCTCATATGAAGTTATCCTAGTCTAGGTAATTGTTGAAGCATAAAAATGTGTATGTAAATTATTGTATCTATAAGAATTAGTTGTGTTTTAAATAACGTTTAATAGTTTATATGATTCTAAGAAAATGGTTGTTTAGAGTTGTTTGTATTAGTAATAATTCATATTTTATCATAAGTCCATAAGTTTGTTAGAGGGTATTTTAGTATTTTATCTTATTCTAGTAACCCTAGTTTTAGCCTATAAATAGGGTGACAATCATTGTAACTCTTAATCCTGCTTCTTCTGCCGTTATTCTCTTTAATAGAATATTTCCCTATTTTCATCATTTATTCTATCTTTGCACCAACAATTGGTATCTAGAGCTCCGGTTCAGATTCATTGGGAAACACGGGAAACACGAGTGAACGTGAGGTCTTGTGTGTTTGATTTTGATTCTTAGATTCGTGTTGAATCTTGAACAAAATCTGATTAGAATTTTATTCTGTGGGTTGGGAAACAATGTGTGAGAAATCTGAGTGTATTGTGCAAAGTAGAAGATGAACGGAAACGGCAACATGAACACCAAACTTCCAGTATTTGATGGTAAAAACTGGAATCGTTGGATGATCCAAATGCGTGTACTATTTGGTGCTCAAGATGTTCTAGATCTTGTCACTGATGGTTATGTTCCAGTAGCAGCAGATGCAACCGATGAACAGAAAAACGCGCAGAAGGAAGTAAGGAAGAAGGATCAGAAAGCATTGTTCTTCATTCATCAATGTGTGGATGTAAACGTGTTTGAGAAGATTGCAGACTCTACAACAGCAAAGGCTGCATGGGACACTCTGGTGAGATGTTATGGTGGTGACGCATCAGTGAAGAAGGTGAAGCTTCAGTCCTTGAGAAAGCAATATGAGAATCTCAACATGAAGAATAATGAGAAAGTTTCTGAATACATCTCCAGAGTGATTCTGATCACTAATGAGATGAAGGCGTGTGGAGAAACTCTTTCTGAAGAAACAATCATGGAGAAGGTATTGAGATCCCTTACTCCTCAATTTGATTACATTGTGGTAGCAATAGAACATTCCAAAGATCTGAGCACCATGAGAATTGAAGAGCTGCAGAGCAGTCTAGAAGCGCAAGAGTTGCGTTTGACTGAGAGAACTTCTGAAAGGGAAGTAGAGCAGCAGGCTCTGAAAGCAACTTCTGATAGGAGGTATCAGAAGCAGTCAGAAGCCAAGAGAAGATCTGATGGTGGTCAGAAGTCAGAAAGCTCAACCTCTGATAGACAAAAGAATGCTCAGAAGGGAAAAGAGAAGTATGACAAGAAGAAGATCCAATGTTACTGTTGTAAGAAGTTTGGTCACTTTGCTAGAGATTGTTGGTCAAACAAGGAGAAGAAATCAGAAGAAGCAAATATAGCCAGAAGTTCTGATGACGAATTTGTGCTATTGATGGCCTCTGAATCTGATGATCTGACAGACTGGTGGTATATGGACACTGGTTGTTCAAATCATCTTACTGGAAACAAGAAATGGCTGGTTGACTTTGACTCTGAAAAGAGAACAAAGATCAGATGTGCTGATGACAAATATCTTAATGCAGAAGGTATGGGAAATGTCAGAGTGACTCTGAACAATGGGAAAATAGCATTGATTCAAAATGTGTGGTATGTATCTGGCATCAGAAGCAACCTGATGAGTGTGGGACAATTAATTGAGAAAGGTTTCTCAGTTACCATGAAGGACAATCTTCTGAAGCTGTATGACTGTAATCAGAAGTTGACTATGGAGTCAGAACAGGGAAGGAATAGAACATTCAAGGTGAATGTCAGAACTGCAGACTCAGAGTGTCTTAGTGCAACAAGTACTGAGAAGGAGAGTGAGCTGTGGCACAGAAGATTTGGTCATTTGAATTTCAGAAGCTTACAACATCTGAATTCAAAGAAATTGGTACATGGAATTCCTGCAATTAAGAAGCCTGAAAAGTCATGCAGAGTTTGCATGGAAGGAAAACAACCAAGATTGCCATTTGCATCAGAAGCTGCTCCAAGAGCAAAACATGTCTTGGGAGTTGTACACTCTGATGTGTGTGGTCCATTTCCAGTAGCATCAATTGGAGGGAATAAATACTTTGTGTTATTTGTTGATGAATTCACAAGAATGACATGGGTATTGTAACACGGTGGGAGAACTGACTTTAAACAATGTTGCGGATAGCAAGAGTCGCCACCGACTTTTATTTTATCCATAAGGAAAGGTTATAAAAGAACAGGAAAGACCTTAGAGAATATTTTGGGTCCGGGGGGTAGGTTATGAAAAGGGAAGGTGTTAGCACCCTTTTCATCCATGGTTATCCATGGGCTCTTAGGTACTTAAGCTCACTTTTGAATTGTTTTGAAAGTGTAGTGTGTGAATAGAAAATTTTCAGAATAGTTAATAAATAATCCATGTAAGGATGTGTTAAGAACTTGTTTGAAAACTTGTTGAAAATTTGTTTAAGTGTGAAACAGTTTTGAAGTGAGCAAGTATCTAGGAGTAGCCTACCCTAATGTTTTAAGGTCTTTCTTATTCTTTATTCTTTCCTTTAGTAAGACTATCCCTACTATAATGGAGTAGGTAGTCCTTACTTTGGATGTTAAGGGACATGTGAGGGACAATTGGATTTTTGAAGGCCATTGTGGGGTGTAATAAGCAAACTGGAGGGACTATCATCATTTTTCGAAAGGGACTCGATTCGTAAAGGCAACCATAAGGGACTTTGATGATTTTCTTTTTGAGGGACTTGCTTTATACACCCTACTTAACCAATATTCATAGGCAACTTGAGGGATATCCTTAGGAAGTGAGACGGCGATTAAAATCGACTTACGTGTGTGAAATGTTTAATTTAATTATCTTATATTAAAAGTGATCTAAATTTATTTTAATATTACATACATGTTGTTACACTCCCTAATTACTGACCATAATAATAATTAAATAATTAAACAACTTTACATCCAAGAAACAATTACAAAATAATAAGCAAAATAATTAAATAGCAAAGATAAATAAAATATAAATAAGCAATAATAAATAATAAAGGGGGTTAATTCTAAGTTTACTCGGCAAGACATCGCATCTTGTGCCTACGTATCCTTACGGGAGTGGAATCAGAGTAATCGTAGTTCCCCTCAATAGGGAGGTTAGAAACTTCTTGACTGTGGTCAAGGTCTCAAGGGGAATAAACGCATCTTAAGGACACGCTTACGTGGAGTGTAGAAACTCCAAATCTCTATGTTGAAATGTTAAGTTGTAATTAGGGTTAAATTAGGGATTCCACGGCGGGAAACCCTAAAATGAGCGCGGCGGCTCTTTGACCTAATGCTAAGGGTACAATTGTAATTTTGCCTGCGGCGAGGCATTTGTGAAAATTAGGGTTTGTAGTTTGTAGTTTTGAGGATTTGAAATTGAATGTGTGAAGTTTTACGGACTATTGGCGCGGCGGCCAAACAGTTAGACCTAACCTTCGGATGTGTGCAATGTGACAGAAATAATAGTAAACGCGTGAGATAATTGAATCATGCAAACAGAGAGATAATGTCATCATGCAAGCAGAAATTTAAAGGCAGAATTTAAAGAGCGATTGTTAAGTTCGCGAGGTTACATGAGAGGAGCAGATACAATATGATAATGAAATTTGAATTGAACAATAATAAAATAAAATAAATAACGGTTCTAGTTATTATTTTAAAAAAAAGATTTTAGTTATTATTTTAAATTTATCTAAAAAAAAGTTTTTCTTAAAAATAATAGGTTTTCATATTAATTTGGAAAAGATGTTAATGTTATTTATTTTAAAAAACAGATTTTTATATTATAACAAATTTTAATAAATTAATGATAACAATAATAATAATAATGGTAATAATAATGATAATAATGATAATAATAATAAATAATGATAATAATAATAATAATAATAATAATAATAATAATAATAATAATAATAATAATAATAAAGCAATAATGAATTTTAAATGTGCCAAATAACCCAACAATGTTGCTAACGCAGAAATGCGCTCATCGCAACCAGATCTAAATCGGACGAAACAAAATTTATCGCAAAGAAAAAGAAATTAAGCAAAAAATAGTATTATTGCTCACACAAAAATGCGATCATCGCAACCAGATCGAACTAACACAAATGTCACGCGTCATGCACACAAATGTGCAAACATCGTATCGACATGATTCGATCAAAAATCTTATATATATAAACTCTAACAATTTAAAAATTATATATATATAAACGTAACAGTAATAGATAAAGAAAAAGAAATAACGGTAATAGATGAAGAGAAAGAAATAACGGTAAAAGATGAAGAAAAAGAAACAACAGTAATAGATGAAGGAAAAGAAATAACGGTAAACGATGAAGAAAAAGAAACAATAGTAATGGATGAAGAAGAAAACTAAATAACGGCAAACGGCACTCACTCCTCTTAGGTTTTTTTCAATCTCCCCCTTTTTTTCCAACAAAACAAGGCAACACATGTATATATAGGGAACAAATTAGGGTTAACACCAAATTGTCAATAATGTCCCTAAAGCCCATTTTAAAGCCCAAACTAAATAATTAGTTAAGAAAAAATAAAATTTAAATAATTTAAAATAATTAAAATAAACTTAAAATAAAAACTAATAATCCTATTGATTCCTAAAATAAAAAATATTATAAAAAGAACAAAATTTTTTTCAATATTTTTTATTTTATGATTTTTTGGATATTTTTATGAATAATTTAGAAAAAAGTGAAAAAAATAATATTTTAAAAAATGATTTAATTAAAATACGAAAATAATAATTAAATAATAATAAAAAACTATTTTTGTTATTTTTTTAATGAAAGATAGAAAATTTTAGAGTAAAAATAATAAAAAACAAAAAAAATGACAAAGGTGAGATTCGAACTCTCAACCTCTCACACTCATAACTCCTTACACATGTCCTCCTGCCAATTGTGCCATTTTTACTTTTTAGAAGAAAAAAAAATGCATGCCATATGATATTTACCTGCAAAAAGTCAAACGACTACACAAATTTGTTAGTAATTGATTAAATGCAATGAAATGCGACGACAAATCTTAGGGCAAAATTTGGGGTATTACAGTTATTATGATAATATTTCTCACCCAACCTCTCTTTGATGTTGGCAAAAAAAAATCATGAAGTTTGACTTTGGTTTGACCACAGTTGACCTCAGTTTGACCTTTTAACTGCATTGACTGCTTTTGACTTATCTGATCATCTGACTGAGCAAACTTTTGAGAAAAGTCTTGAAACTTGACATGGGGGTTCTTATACACATATAAGATGTTATGAAGCTCACTTGAAGTCTTGGAAGTCCATTTAGCCTGATTAAAGTCAAAACCCTAGTTTTGGATGCACTGCTTAGGAGGTGCATTGTCTGAGGGAATTGTCAACTCTTCTGACCAATTGTGAATTTTGTGAACCTTGTGAACCTTCTTGGAACACAAAGTCTTGTATTGTGAGGGCAAATTTTGGGGTGCAACAGCTGCCCCTGTTCAATTTTCTGAAACCTGAGGGGTTAGATTGGTATATTTGCCAGTCGTAACCTGGAAGGTTGAAGGGGATTGAACACAAAAGCCCAAAAATTTGCACTCACCAGTGCATGGAGTGATATTGATGGTTGGTTGAACATGATTGAGTGGGCTTAAAGATGCCACTAGGGGAAAGTTCTTCAGTAGTATAATGAGAACTGTCAGGAGTCTGGAGTAATACTGATGTAACATCATGTCTTCATGAGGATAGAGCAATCAATAATGATAACCCTAAAGCAGTCTTGAAGTGATAAATCTGACCTCAGGAGGATAGAGCAATCAATAGCTCTAAAGCAGTCTTGAAGTAATAATGGCTTCAGGAGGATAGAGCAATCAATAGCTCTAAAGCAGTCTTGAAGTAATAATGGCTTCAGTAGGATAGAGCAATCAACAGCTCTAAAGCAGTCTTGAAATAATAATGTGATATGTCTTCAGGAGGATAGAGCAATCAATAGCTCTAAAGCAGTCTTGAAGTAATGATTTCAGGAGGATAGAGCAATGGATAGCTCTAAAGCAGTCTTGAAATAATAATGTAATTTCAGGAGGATAGAGCAAGGGATAACTCTAAAGCAGTCTTGAAATAATTAGATGGCTTCAGGAGGATAGAGCAATGAATAGCTCTAAAGCAGTCTTGAAGTAGTAATATGACCTCATGAGGATAGAGCAATGAATAGCTCTAAAGCAGTCTTGAAGTAATAGGATGATTTCAGGAGGATAGAGCAATCAGTAGCTCTAAAGCAGTCTTGAAGTCATGAGAGGCTATCAGGAGGATAAAATAACCCTGAGGTTACAATAAAGCAGTCCCAAAGTAATAAGAAGCTCATCAGGAGGATAAATTAACCCTGAGGTTACAATAAAGCAGTCCCAAAGATCATAAGCTTGTTTGTTGGATAATTAACCTGAAAACAAGGTAGCATTCTGTATAACAACATTAGTTTATGCTTTATGTATGCATGTATGACATGATACACTTAGGTAATGTACTATAGACATATATGTTATGGTATGATGTAAATGATGTATGTATGATATGACACTGCTGGAAGTGTCTGGATATCCTTGTATAACAACTGCTGGCCAAGGAAAATAAATCCCGATTCGTTGTTGAAGAATATATAACCCTCCGTCTGCTGGGGATAACAAGGTATAGATAACCTCCCGTTGTTGGGGATAACAAGGTATAGATAACCTCCCGTTGTTGGGGATAGTAGGGTATAGATAACCTTCGTTTTCGTTTGATAGTAGGATAAGTATAACATCCCGTCTTCGTTCATCGTGCCCTTATTGGAAAGTAATTTCCCGTATATCCGTATGAGGATAAAAGAGATGGATATAAATTCCAGGGGAGATTAGACTTTGTGAAAATGGATTAGTCCTACTGATGGTTTGTAACTGTCTTGTAAAGATGAACCGGCGAAGCTTCGTTGAAATCCTTCCCTCGTTCGTCCTTAGTAAATACTATTACTGCATTTTCATGCATTTCTGGTAAACATCAATCATATTAAAAGCATACATGCATTTCTGGTAAACATCAATCATATTCAAAGGCATACATACATTCAAACACAACCAATGGACGTTTCGCTTATGTAAATAGGGTAAAAGTAAATCTGGATTCAAAAGATGGAATTTATTTATATCAAAAGCGACCCATACACGGGTAAGTTTGTACAAGGAGACATAAACCCTAGTAAGAGAATTTTGTCATGAAGTTTTACAAAAAGAATCAGCTATGTGGGAAATAATCCTATTGAGTTTCAATTCTACTATTGCCACTCAAGTATCTCATCTTCTTGCTGTTGAGACGGAAATGATTGGATTGAGCTTTATCTGTTTGAGCTTGAGTAAGTAGTACAACTGGTTGCAGTTTCATGAGTGATCCAAACGAGACATAGTCATACGCTTTAATCCCTAACTTTTGCCTGGATTGCCCTTTCAGGTTTTCAATCCACCGGGATACCCTTTTTTGCCCAAGCCGCCTTTTCAGGTTTTCGACTTGCCGGGTGTACATCTTTTTATATATATATCCCTAATTTTTGCCCAAACCCTTTTGGTTTGCCGGGATGCCCTTATTTTTGCCTAGGCCTGTCAACCTAGCGGGTCTCTTTTTATGCGTAGTATTTTTTAACTATGTCTGCGTTTACAGGTTGTGGGAAGTCTTCACCATCCATTGTAGTCAGTATCATGGCACCTCCTGAGAACACTGTCTTGACTACAAATGGTCCCTCATATGTTGGAGTCCACTTGCCCCTAGGGTCACCCTGTGGTAATATGATACGCTTGATTACCAAGTCACCAGCCTGATATACCTTTGGCTTAACCTTCTTGTTAAAAGCTTTGATCATCCGTTTCTGGTACATCTGGCCATGACAAACTGCTGCTAACCTTTTCTCATCAATCAAATTTATCTGGTCAAGTCGAGTCTGAATCCACTCATCTTCATCCAAGCCTGCATCCTTCATAATTCTCAAGGAGGAGATCTGAACTTCAATAGGCAGAACTGCTTCCATACCATAGACTAAGGAGAATGGGGTTGCCCCTGTTGAAGTACGTATTGTAGTACGATAACCATGCAGAGCAAATGGTAACATCTCGTGCCAATCCTTGTAAGTAACAGTCATCTTCTGTACAATCTTCTTAATGTTCTTATTAGCAGCTTCAACTGCCCCATTCATCTTTGGACGATACGGAGAAGAGTTGTGATGCTTAATCTTGAACTGCATCTTCGAAATCAACAAGGTAGTATGGGTCAACATATACTGTCTTAGTCGGCGAGCAGCCCATGCCAAAGCGCAGCAAGTTTTCTCGAGCAGTGAGTATCTTGTTTCACAGTCGGTAAACTTTTTTGCTAAGGTAGTATATTGCCTGCTCTTTTCGACCAGACTCGTCATGTTGCCCCAATACACACCCCATTGAGTTGTCTAATACTGTTAAATACATAATCAAGGGTCTTCCATCAACTGGTGGCATTAAAATTGGAGGTTCTAGCAAATATCTCTTGATTTCATCAAAGGCAGTCTGGCACTCATCATTCCATTCCATCACCTGATCTTTCTTCAACAACTTGAAGATTGGCTCACAGATGGTAATTAATTGGGAAATAAATCTTGCAATGTAGTTCAATCGTCCCAAGAAACCTCTAACCTCCTTCTCAGTACGGGGAGCTGGCATCTCTCGTATAGCTTTCACTTTTGCAGGATCCACTTCAATACCTTTTCCACTGACAATGAAACCCAGGAGCTTTCCAGATCTAACTCCAAAAGTACACTTGTTTGGATTTAATCTTAACCTGTATTTCTTCAACCTCTCAAACAACTTGTGCAGATGATCAAGATGTTGTTCTTCATTCTGAGACCTGGCTATCATATCATCCACATATACCTCTATCTCATGATGAATCATATCATGAAACAAAGCCACCATAGCACGCTGATATGTTGCCCCTGCATTCTTCAAACCAAATGGCATTACCTTCTAGCAAAAGGTGCCCCACTGTGTCACAAATGTAGTTTTCTCCATATCTTCAGGTGCCATCTTGATTTGATTGTAACCAGAGAAACCATCCATAAAAGAGAATACCTTATGCTGAGCAGTGTTGTCTATCAGAATATCAATATGAGGAAGTGGAAAGTCATCTTTAGGGCTAGCCTTGTTCAGATCTCTGTAGTCTACACACATACGTACCTTACCATCTTTCTTAGGAACTGGTACCACATTTGCAACCCACTGAGGATAAGAAGTTACGGCCAAGAACCCTGCATTGAACTGTTTCATTACCTCTGCTTTGATCTTTTCTGACATTTCAGGACGCATACGACGGACCTTCTGCTTCTTTGGACGACAATCTTCTTTCACTGGCAAACGGTGAACCACAATGTCTGTATCCAACCCTGGCATATCTTCATAAGACCAAGCAAAGATCTCCACATAGTCACGTAGCATCTGAATCAACCTGCTCTTGACACTGTCCTCTAAATCAGCCCCTATCTGGACCTCTTTTCTGTTTTCTTCAGTTCCCAGATTCACAACTTCGACTGGCTCTTCATGTGGCTGTATAGCTTTCTCTTCTTGTTGTAACAACCTAGTAAGCCCTACAGGTATTTCACAATCGTCCTCGTTTCCGTCTTCAGTTTGATAGATCGGATTCTCGAAATTGTAATTGGCAATAGTAGAACTGTTATCAACTGGATCCAGAGTGGATGAGGGTCTGCATTTTAGTGACGTGGGTGTGTGTAAGAACACATAGCTGATAAAGCAAAAATAAAAGAAAAAGAAAGACAAGGAACACAATATTTACGAAAACGAAACGTCCACTGATTTTATTGAATGAAGTATGCAAATGAAATGACAACCCGTAACAAGCACACCATTATGCCCCGGGTAAGGCACATGGCTTGAAAGTTTTAATTGTTCCAGAAATTGCAAATTTAAAAACATAACACAGTAATAGTATTTACTCCCGACTAAAGGAGATAGGGATAACATCTTCAGCTTTCCAATTATTTAGTCCAGCACCCACAGTAGGAAAAATCCATGCCTCCAAGTTGTAGTCTTCATCTTGATCTCCCACAGCATTGATAACCCCTTGATTGGTGATACGAACAGCACGAGCACGACGAACAGCCTTCTGGGACTCGGCAGTGAAACCCAAACCAAACTTGTCAGACTTGTATGGAATATCAGGAAGCTGACCCCAAATAGTACAACCACCTTCTTCCACCACAGCTTTTGCATCATTGAGGGAGGCCATTGCCATTGTTGGAGGGTTTCTGATGACCACAGGAACCTTCTTCACAGCAGGAGGAGTCACACAATCCTTAACAGCCCAGGGAACCACTTCAAGTGACTGACATGGGGTTTCAATGTATTCACCTTCTACTTCCAGATACTTGAAAGTGTTCACATGGCTGACAAAGTATTCTTCCTCTCCAAAGACAGTAACAACTTTTCCATTCACCGGATATCTCAACTTTTGATGTAATGTGGAGGTCACAGCACCTGCCCCATGGATCCAGGGACGACCAAGCAGACATGAGTACGAAGGACGAATATCCATCACATAGAATGTAGCAGTAAACACCTGAGAGCCAACCTTGATTGGAAGATCAATTTCCCCATGCACTACTCTTCTAGAACCATCAAAAGCCTTTACCACAATATTACTGGGCTTCAATACTGTATCTTCAGGACTCAGCTTGTTCAGGACTTCCTTAGGCAACACATTCAGAGAGGAACCATTGTCTATCAGCACATGAGACAAGGTAGTGCCCCTGCATTCAATTGAAATATGCAAGGCCCTGTTATGATCCCTCTTGGCAGGGGTCAAGTCAGCATCAGAAAATCCTAACCCGTTGTCATAGGTCAGGTGAGCAACACAATTCTCAAACTGGTCCACAGAAATTGCACTGGGTACATGAGCCATCTTTAGAAACTTGATCAATGACTTGGCATGAGCCTCAGAACATAATAACAGGGAGAGCATAGAAATCTTTGAGGGAGTATGCCCCAGCTGATCAACGATATCATAATCACTCTTGCGAATGATTTTCAATACTTCTTCCATCTGCTTAGAGAGGTCATCAGCAGCTGGCACATCAGTAGACACAGGCTCAATAACAGGACCCTTGCCCCGAGCATCAGTGGTGGAAGTAACTGCAGGAGTAACTGCACTCTTAGAAGCAACTGGAGGAGAGAAGACTCTTCCACTACGAGTGATCTTGCTAGATCCAGCAATATTATCAATGTCAACAGGCATATCAGGTAAAGGCTCCTGCTTGACACCATGGATGTAAACATCAGACCCATAGTGCCAAGGCACAGCTTTGTCAGATGTATAAGGAATAGGACCAGGAGTGGTAATGATCAGAGGAGCTACTCTGGCTTCAGCAACAACTTTCACAGGACCTTCAGCAGTAATCTTGATTGGGCCCTGATGAGTGATTTTAATGGGACCCTTTGAAGTGATTCTTAGTGGTACTTTGTCAACCATGTCAACCTCTTCAATCTTCTTACCCTGGGTCAGATGATCCACCATACTTTCTACAGATGCTGGTCTTCTTTCAAACACTATAGTATATTTATCCATGAGACGTTGAATCCCATCTCTCAAAATGAAGCAACTATCCGGCTTATAGGTACAATACAGACAATCTTCATGACAACCTGGAAAGATCCCAGCTTGTACTAACCTCTTTTTGATAACAGACAATGGTGTGCTCAACTCCATAACTGAATAGACATGCAGATCTTCATCAATATCTTCATCAATGGCGTTGACAGTCTTCTCGTGATTTGGCATTGGAGCTGTAATCACATTTGGAGTACCTGGTGGATCAAACTCAATTTCTCCAGCATCAATCATATCCTGAATTTTGTTCTTCAAGACCCAGCAGTTATTAGTATCATGTCCTGGACAGTTTGAATGATATGCACATCGTGCATTGGGATTGTACTTGGGAGAGGTAACATTGGGATTCTGAGGAGCCTCCCTCAGGGTAATAAGTTCAGCCTTCAACAAGTGTTGCAATGCCTGAGCCATTGACATGTTGATCTTCGTGAACTGTCTTCTAGCCCTCTGTTGGTTGCCTTGAGGCTGCTCTGTTGTTGCAGGAGTTGGATTTGAAATATGAACTGCACTAACAGACTGATGCCTTCTGTTACGATCAGGCTGACCATACACAGCATTAGATTCTTTCTTCCCAGTGGGAGGCTTCTTTGCAACACCTGATGAAGAAGTGCCCACTTGGATCTTACCACTCTTGATACCATTCTCTACTCGCTCTCCTGTCATGATCAACTCAGTGAAGCCAGATGATGAGCTTCCAATGAGATGACTGTAAAACGGACCATTCAGCGTACACATGAACATATCAACCAACTCCCTATCAGTCAAAGGGGGTTGAACTCTTCCAGCTAAGTCTCTCCACTTCTGAGCATACTCCTTAAAGCTTTCTTTGTCACCCATAGACATGCTTTGAAGCTGCATGCGAGTGGGGGCTAAGTCAGCATTGTATTGATACTGCTTGTAGAAAGCTTCAGCAAGGTCATTCCAATCTCTGATGTTGACACTCTCCAACTGATAATACCACTCTAGCTGAGCTCCAGATAAACTCTCTTGAAAGAAATGGATCCACAACTTTTTATCAGCAGTGTGGGGTTGCATTCTTCTGACATAAGACCTCAGATGCAATTTGGGACAAGAGACCCCATCATAGACAACAAATGTAGGAACTTTGAACCCAATGGGTATGACCACCCCAGATATCAAGCTCAAATCCTCAAAATCCAGCCCAGATGATTTCTGTAATTCCATAGCATCCATTCTATCCACCAGCATCTTGAATTTGTCTTCGTTAGGCTCATGGTAGTAGTTAGCCTCAGAATCAGAGTCCCCCATAGTGTTGTGGAGACTGCCTCTCTCCTGCTCAGATTCTTCAGATTCATAGTCTTCAACCTGTTCCTTGGTCCTGACAGGACCTTTGAACCTTCTTCCCATGTTGAGCCACCCAGCAGACCTTCTAGCCTTCTTAGTCTTCTTGGCCAGCAGTGTCTTCAATTCATCCTGCCCCTTGGATAGGTTCAGGATCAGCTCTTGGAACTGTGCATTCTGTGCCTGGAGATCCTTAACTGATTGTTCAAGAGCCATTGCTGAAATAAACAGCGAGAAGATGAGAAACCTGTGCACAATTATAAACCTGTGATGCAATGATATGGGAATGCATATGCAATGTTTTCAAGGGCCGCAGGATTTAAATTTGCTTAAACAAACAAGAAAGTAACTTTTTATTAGTAATAACTTGTTTTGCCTTTTAGGCTTACAAAAAATGAAAACGAAATAAGTACAAAAGATGGGGTTTTAAGTCTCCCATGGACGTTTCCTCTTTGTGTTGAGGTATGAGTTGAGGTTTCGTTCCTCATGAAGTAGCTTTGTTAGCTCTAGGATCCTTGCTTGGTTTGCTTTGTAATGAGCCTCGAAAGTATCCCTTTGCTCTTTCAGTTGGATCCATGATCTCTGCAAGTCTTCCATATCAGTAGGCATGTCTGGGTGAAGGATGGTATAAGCTGTGTCTCCTTCAGCAACAGGTTCCATGGTAACTGGTAGGACGGCAGGATATGGCATCATGAGTGTCTGAGCACGAGATCGTACCCATCTGAGATAAGCCTCCATAGGAATAGTGTACTTAGGCTCCAGTGTCTTGCTGTCAATCCTGTTTACCTTTCCCCAAGCTCGGATGAATCTCTGACGGTAACCCTGAAGATCGTTGTCGTAATCAAACACAATGCCCTGAATCAACATGTCATGTGGACCATCGCTCCGGGCGTAACCAAACTGTCGTAAAGCTAGAGATGGGTTGTAGGTGATGCCTCCTCTTATGCCTAGAAGTGGCACATTAGGAAACTCCCCACAACGGTCAATGATGGTGACATTCTCCATAGATCTGGAGCACCAATGGATGTCTGAGTGAGAAAGTGACATGATCCTCTTGGACCATCCGAACCCTTGTTCATTCTTCATTACTGAGCGAGGAAGGTGAGAAATAAACCACCTAGAAAGTAAAGGTATGCAGCACATCAAAGTTCCTCTTGCCCTTGTAGTACGGGTGTGAAGAGAATGTAGGATGTCTCCAAGTAAGGTAGGCACTGGATTGTGACTCAGGAATATGTTGATGGCATGAACGTCTATGAACTGATCAGGATTGGGGAACAACACTAAGCCATAAATCAATAAGGCTAAGATCTCCTCAAAAGCATCGTAGCTCATAGCCTTCAAGAACATTTGAGCTTTATCCACTAATACCTTGGCAAGAATACCTTTAACTCCACTTCTCGTCTCTAGAACAATGTCAGACTTCTTCAGATGTAGAGCTGCAGCAATAACTTCTGGTTTAAGCTCCTTCTCTAAGCCTGTGAATGGCTTCTGATCAAGAACAGGTATACCTAGAAGTTTAGAGAACTCCTCCATGGTTGGAACCAGCTGATAATCAGGAAATGTAAAGCAATGGTGCTTAGGGTCAAAGAACTGAAACAGCACACTCATCATGTCTTCACTGAACCCTGAAGTAACTAGATCCAATAAGTGACCATGTCCCTTGTTGAACTGGGAGTGATCAGGCACTAGGGAAACCAACTCCTTGAGCTTAGCAGGTATCCCTACAAAGTTGATCCTGATGGTGTTTCTACGAGCAGAAGCCATGACCTGCAACCAAGAACAAAGATAAATCCTTTGGTCCTTGAAATGGTTAGGGAAAATGATATGCTTATGATGCATGATGATGTCATGATGTCATGCTCAATCACAAACATGTGGCACACACAAACAAGTCACACCATAGCCCTAGGTTTAAAGGCTTGCATGAGGTTCAAAGGCAAGTACCCTCCCCTGAAGTTAGATGGTTCATCCTGTCCTACAAAAGTAACCAGGTTCTAAGGGATCTCAATATCATTGATCCTTCACAAGGGTGGTTGTTCAGAAGGCAACTTACTTGCCAACCAAAACCCTCCAAGTTTAAGATCTCAATGAGCGTAGTATCGAGTGTCAACCAACTTCAGTCTGCACCAAAGCCGGTTACCTCACTACTTTCTAAAGGCCAAGATGAGTTAACTAGGGTTCTAAAAGTCAGTTAGTGCATTGACAACATATGGCAGCCTCAATATTATCCTCAACTTGACTTAAGGAATATAAGCACCAACCTAGAAGTCGCACTAACTATGGCCACCAGATCAACCGTATCGATATACGTCGTACAGTTTCCTTGGTCTATTGCCATTTACCTAAGGTACACTAGATCCGGGTTAGGACCTTTCACACGTAAGAGCACCCCAACAATATAATAATAAAGCAAACAAGGCAAACAATTTAAAGTGATCTTAATTCCTAAGGGTACCCCTCTTAAATAGATCCCCAGCAGAGTCGCCAGTTCTGTAACACGGTGGGAGAACTGACTTTAAACAATGTTGCGGATAGCAAGAGTCGCCACCGACTTTTATTTTATCCATAAGGAAAGGTTATAAAAGAACAGGAAAGACCTTAGAGAATATTTTGGGTCCGGGGGGTAGGTTATGAAAAGGGAAGGTGTTAGCACCCTTTTCATCCATGGTTATCCATGGGCTCTTAGGTACTTAAGCTCACTTTTGAATTGTTTTGAAAGTGTAGTGTGTGAATAGAAAATTTTCAGAATAGTTAATAAATAATCCATGTAAGGATGTCTTAAGAACTTGTTTGAAAACTTGTTGAAAATTTGTTTAAGTGTGAAACAGTTTTGAAGTGAGCAAGTATCTAGGAGTAGCCTACCCTAATGTTTTAAGGTCTTTCTTATTCTTTATTCTTTCCTTTAGTAAGACTATCCCTACTATAATGGAGTAGGTAGTCCTTACTTTGGATGTTAAGGGACATGTGAGGGACAATTGGATTTTTGAAGGCCATTGTGGGGTGTAATAAGCAAACTGGAGGGACTATCATCATTTTTCGAAAGGGACTCGATTCGTAAAGGCAACCATAAGGGACTTTGATGATTTTCTTTTTGAGGGACTTGCTTTATACACCCTACTTAACCAATATTCATAGGCAACTTGAGGGATATCCTTAGGAAGTGAGACGGCGATTAAAATCGACTTACGTGTGTGAAATGTTTAATTTAATTATCTTATATTAAAAGTGATCTAAATTTATTTTAATATTACATACATGTTGTTACACTCCCTAATTACTGACCATAATAATAATTAAATAATTAAACAACTTTACATCCAAGAAACAATTACAAAATAATAAGCAAAATAATTAAATAGCAAAGATAAATAAAATATAAATAAGCAATAATAAATAATAAAGGGGGTTAATTCTAAGTTTACTCGGCAAGACATCGCATCTTGTGCCTACGTATCCTTACGGGAGTGGAATCAGAGTAATCGTAGTTCCCCTCAATAGGGAGGTTAGAAACTTCTTGACTGTGGTCAAGGTCTCAAGGGGAATAAACGCATCTTAAGGACACGCTTACGTGGAGTGTAGAAACTCCAAATCTCTATGTTGAAATGTTAAGTTGTAATTAGGGTTAAATTAGGGATTCCACGGCGGGAAACCCTAAAATGAGCGCGGCGGCTCTTTGACCTAATGCTAAGGGTACAATTGTAATTTTGCCTGCGGCGAGGCATTTGTGAAAATTAGGGTTTGTAGTTTGTAGTTTTGAGGATTTGAAATTGAATGTGTGAAGTTTTACGGACTATTGGCGCGGCGGCCAAACAGTTAGACCTAACCTTCGGATGTGTGCAATGTGACAGAAATAATAGTAAACGCGTGAGATAATTGAATCATGCAAACAGAGAGATAATGTCATCATGCAAGCAGAAATTTAAAGGCAGAATTTAAAGAGCGATTGTTAAGTTCGCGAGGTTACATGAGAGGAGCAGATACAATATGATAATGAAATTTGAATTGAACAATAATAAAATAAAATAAATAACGGTTCTAGTTATTATTTTAAAAAAAAGATTTTAGTTATTATTTTAAATTTATCTAAAAAAAAGTTTTTCTTAAAAATAATAGGTTTTCATATTAATTTGGAAAAGATGTTAATGTTATTTATTTTAAAAAACAGATTTTTATATTATAACAAATTTTAATAAATTAATGATAACAATAATAATAATAATGGTAATAATAATGATAATAATGATAATAATAATAATAAATAATGATAATAATAATAATAATAATAATAATAATAATAATAATAATAATAATAATAATAATAATAATAATAATAATAATAATAATAATAATAATAATAAAGCAATAATGAATTTTAAATGTGCCAAATAACCCAACAATGTTGCTAACGCAGAAATGCGCTCATCGCAACCAGATCTAAATCGGACGAAACAAAATTTATCGCAAAGAAAAAGAAATTAAGTAAAAAATAGTATTATTGCTCACACAAAAATGCGATCATCGCAACCAGATCGAACTAACACAAATGTCACGCGTCATGCACACAAATGTGCAAACATCGTATCGACATGATTCGATCAAAAATCTTATATATATAAACTCTAACAATTTAAAAATTATATATATATAAACGTAACAGTAATAGATAAAGAAAAAGAAATAACGGTAATAGATGAAGAGAAAGAAATAACGGTAAAAGATGAAGAAAAAGAAACAACAGTAATAGATGAAGGAAAAGAAATAACGGTAAACGATGAAGAAAAAGAAACAATAGTAATGGATGAAGAAGAAAACTAAATAACGGCAAACGGCACTCACTCCTCTTAGGTTTTTTTCAATCTCCCCCTTTTTTTCCAACAAGTAAGGCTGGAAATGAGTCGAGTCGAGTCGAACTCACCTCAGCTCGGCTCGACTCGTTAAGAATTGTTCGAATTCGAGTTCGAGTTCGAGTTAGACACGAACTTTTTTTTAAGCTCAAACTCGACTCGTTATAAGTTCACGAACAGTTCGGTTCGACTCGTTAGGTTCATCTCATTAGGTTCAGCTCACATGGTTCACGAACTTAAAAACTATTTTTTTAAATATATATATTTTTTAGTATATTTGACATTTTAAATAAATATATATATTTTAAATAAAATATTAAAATAAAATAAAATTTATCATATTGAAATTTAACTTTAACTTCGAAATCTACTAATTCAAAACCTACACAACTTTCAAGAGATACATTTGAGAGTCTAATTCAAAAACTACTAAATTGAAGATTAAATTTGTCTAAGATTTGAAGTAAATATTTAAACCTAATCTTAAAGACAGTATAATTTTTTTCATATGTAATCGAGTTAACTCATGAACCTAACGAGTCGAACTATGTATAGTTCAAGTTCAGCTCATTTAGTTAACGAACTTAATTTTTCGCTCATACTCAACTCATTTGGTTCATGAACCTAGTTCAACGATTTAATTGTCGAGTCGAATTCCGAACTATCTTCGAGTTGGTTTGGTTCATTGCCAGCCCTACCAACAAGGCAACACATGTATATATAGGGAACAAATTAGGGTTAACACCAAATTGTCAATAATGTCCCTAAAGCCCATTTTAAAGCCCAAACTAAATAATTAGTTAAGAAAAAATAAAATTTAAATAATTTAAAATAATTAAAATAAACTTAAAATAAAAACTAATAATCCTATTGATTCCTAAAATAAAAAATATTATAAAAAGAACAAAATTTTTTTCAATATTTTTTATTTTATGATTTTTTGGATATTTTTATGAATAATTTAGAAAAAAGTGAAAAAAATAATATTTTAAAAAATGATTTAATTAAAATACGAAAATAATAATTAAATAATAATAAAAAACTATTTTTGTTATTTTTTTAATGAAAGATAGAAAAATTTAGAGTAAAAATAATAAAAAACAAAAAAAATGACAAAGGTGAGATTCGAACTCTCAACCTCTCACACTCATAACTCCTTACACATGTCCTCCTGCCAATTGTGCCATTTTTACTTTTTAGAAGAAAAAAAAATGCATGCCATATGATATTTACCTGCAAAAAGTCAAACGACTACACAAATTTGTTAGTAATTGATTAAATGCAATGAAATGCGACGACAAATCTTAGGGCAAAATTTGGGGTATTACAGTTATTATGATAATATTTCTCACCCAACCTCTCTTTGATGTTGGCAAAAAAAAATCATGAAGTTTGACTTTGGTTTGACCACAGTTGACCTCAGTTTGACCTTTTAACTGCATTGACTGCTTTTGACTTATCTGATCATCTGACTGAGCAAACTTTTGAGAAAAGTCTTGAAACTTGACATGGGGGTTCTTATACACATATAAGATGTTATGAAGCTCACTTGAAGTCTTGGAAGTCCATTTAGCCTGATTAAAGTCAAAACCCTAGTTTTTGATGCACTGCTTAGGAGGTGCATTGTCTGAGGGAATTGTCAACTCTTCTGACCAATTGTGAATTTTGTGAACCTTGTGAACCTTCTTGGAACACAAAGTCTTGTATTGTGAGGGCAAATTTTGGGGTGCAACAGCTGCCCCTGTTCAATTTTCTGAAACCTGAGGGGTTAGATTGGTATATTTGCCAGTCGTAACCTGGAAGGTTGAAGGGGATTGAACACAAAAGCCCAAAAATTTGCACTCACCAGTGCATGGAGTGATATTGATGGTTGGTTGAACATGATTGAGTGGGCTTAAAGATGCCACTAGGGGAAAGTTCTTCAGTAGTATAATGAGAACTGTCAGGAGTCTGGAGTAATACTGATGTAACATCATGTCTTCATGAGGATAGAGCAATCAATAATGATAACCCTAAAGCAGTCTTGAAGTGATAAATCTGACCTCAGGAGGATAGAGCAATCAATAGCTCTAAAGCAGTCTTGAAGTAATAATGGCTTCAGGAGGATAGAGCAATCAATAGCTCTAAAGCAGTCTTGAAGTAATAATGGCTTCAGTAGGATAGAGCAATCAACAGCTCTAAAGCAGTCTTGAAATAATAATGTGATATGTCTTCAGGAGGATAGAGCAATCAATAGCTCTAAAGCAGTCTTGAAGTAATGATTTCAGGAGGATAGAGCAATGGATAGCTCTAAAGCAGTCTTGAAATAATAATGTAATTTCAGGAGGATAGAGCAAGGGATAACTCTAAAGCAGTCTTGAAATAATTAGATGGCTTCAGGAGGATAGAGCAATGAATAGCTCTAAAGCAGTCTTGAAGTAGTAATATGACCTCATGAGGATAGAGCAATGAATAGCTCTAAAGCAGTCTTGAAGTAATAGGATGATTTCAGGAGGATAGAGCAATCAGTAGCTCTAAAGCAGTCTTGAAGTCATGAGAGGCTATCAGGAGGATAAAATAACCCTGAGGTTACAATAAAGCAGTCCCAAAGTAATAAGAAGCTCATCAGGAGGATAAATTAACCCTGAGGTTACAATAAAGCAGTCCCAAAGATCATAAGCTTGTTTGTTGGATAATTAACCTGAAAACAAGGTAGCATTCTGTATAACAACATTAGTTTATGCTTTATGTATGCATGTATGACATGATACACTTAGGTAATGTACTATAGACATATATGTTATGGTATGATGTAAATGATGTATGTATGATATGACACTGCTGGAAGTGTCTGGATATCCTTGTATAACAACTGCTGGCCAAGGAAAATAAATCCCGATTCGTTGTTGAAGAATATATAACCCTCCGTCTGCTGGGGATAACAAGGTATAGATAACCTCCCGTTGTTGGGGATAACAAGGTATAGATAACCTCCCGTTGTTGGGGATAGTAGGGTATAGATAACCTTCGTTTTCGTTTGATAGTAGGATAAGTATAACATCCCGTCTTCGTTCATCGTGCCCTTATTGGAAAGTAATTTCCCGTATATCCGTATGAGGATAAAAGAGATGGATATAAATTCCAGGGGAGATTAGACTTTGTGAAAATGGATTAGTCCTACTGATGGTTTGTAACTGTCTTGTAAAGATGAACCGGCGAAGCTTCGTTGAAATCCTTCCCTCGTTCGTCCTTAGTAAATACTATTACTGCATTTTCATGCATTTCTGGTAAACATCAATCATATTAAAAGCATACATGCATTTCTGGTAAACATCAATCATATTCAAAGGCATACATACATTCAAACACAACCAATGGACGTTTCGCTTATGTAAATAGGGTAAAAGTAAATCTGGATTCAAAAGATGGAATTTATTTATATCAAAAGCGACCCATACACGGGTAAGTTTGTACAAGGAGACATAAACCCTAGTAAGAGAATTTTGTCATGAATTTTTACAAAAAGAATCAGCTATGTGGGAAATAATCCTATTGAGTTTCAATTCTACTATTGCCACTCAAGTATCTCATCTTCTTGCTGTTGAGACGGAAATGATTGGATTGAGCTTTATCTGTTTGAGCTTGAGTAAGTAGTACAACTGGTTGCAGTTTCATGAGTGATCCAAACGAGACATAGTCATACGCTTTAATCCCTAACTTTTGCCTGGATTGCCCTTTCAGGTTTTCAATCCACCGGGATACCCTTTTTTGCCCAAGCCGCCTTTTCAGGTTTTCGACTTGCCGGGTGTACATCTTTTTATATATATATCCCTAATTTTTGCCCAAACCCTTTTGGTTTGCCGGGATGCCCTTATTTTTGCCTAGGCCTGTCAACCTAGCGGGTCTCTTTTTATGCGTAGTATTTTTTAACTATGTCTGCGTTTACAGGTTGTGGGAAGTCTTCACCATCCATTGTAGTCAGTATCATGGCACCTCCTGAGAACACTGTCTTGACTACAAATGGTCCCTCATATGTTGGAGTCCACTTGCCCCTAGGGTCACCCTGTGGTAATATGATACGCTTGATTACCAAGTCACCAGCCTGATATACCTTTGGCTTAACCTTCTTGTTAAAAGCTTTGATCATCCGTTTCTGGTACATCTGGCCATGACAAACTGCTGCTAACCTTTTCTCATCAATCAAATTTATCTGGTCAAGTCGAGTCTGAATCCACTCATCTTCATCCAAGCCTGCATCCTTCATAATTCTCAAGGAGGAGATCTGAACTTCAATAGGCAGAACTGCTTCCATACCATAGACTAAGGAGAATGGGGTTGCCCCTGTTGAAGTACGTATTGTAGTACGATAACCATGCAGAGCAAATGGTAACATCTCGTGCCAATCCTTGTAAGTAACAGTCATCTTCTGTACAATCTTCTTAATGTTCTTATTAGCAGCTTCAACTGCCCCATTCATCTTTGGACGATACGGAGAAGAGTTGTGATGCTTAATCTTGAACTGCATCTTCGAAATCAACAAGGTAGTATGGGTCAACATATACTGTCTTAGTCGGCGAGCAGCCCATGCCAAAGCGCAGCAAGTTTTCTCGAGCAGTGAGTATCTTGTTTCACAGTCGGTAAACTTTTTTGCTAAGGTAGTATATTGCCTGCTCTTTTCGACCAGACTCGTCATGTTGCCCCAATACACACCCCATTGAGTTGTCTAATACTGTTAAATACATAATCAAGGGTCTTCCATCAACTGGTGGCATTAAAATTGGAGGTTCTAGCAAATATCTCTTGATTTCATCAAAGGCAGTCTGGCACTCATCATTCCATTCCATCACCTGATCTTTCTTCAACAACTTGAAGATTGGCTCACAGATGGTAATTAATTGGGAAATAAATCTTGCAATGTAGTTCAATCGTCCCAAGAAACCTCTAACCTCCTTCTCAGTACGGGGAGCTGGCATCTCTCGTATAGCTTTCACTTTTGCAGGATCCACTTCAATACCTTTTCCACTGACAATGAAACCCAGGAGCTTTCCAGATCTAACTCCAAAAGTACACTTGTTTGGATTTAATCTTAACCTGTATTTCTTCAACCTCTCAAACAACTTGTGCAGATGATCAAGATGTTGTTCTTCATTCTGAGACCTGGCTATCATATCATCCACATATACCTCTATCTCATGATGAATCATATCATGAAACAAAGCCACCATAGCACGCTGATATGTTGCCCCTGCATTCTTCAAACCAAATGGCATTACCTTCTAGCAAAAGGTGCCCCACTGTGTCACAAATGTAGTCTTCTCCATATCTTCAGGTGCCATCTTGATTTGATTGTAACCAGAGAAACCATCCATAAAAGAGAATACCTTATGCTGAGCAGTGTTGTCTATCAGAATATCAATATGAGGAAGTGGAAAGTCATCTTTAGGGCTAGCCTTGTTCAGATCTCTGTAGTCTACACACATACGTACCTTACCATCTTTCTTAGGAACTGGTACCACATTTGCAACCCATTGAGGATAAGAAGTTACGGCCAAGAACCCTGCATTGAACTGTTTCATTACCTCTGCTTTGATCTTTTCTGACATTTCAGGACGCATACGACGGACCTTCTGCTTCTTTGGACGACAATCTTCTTTCACTGGCAAACGGTGAACCACAATGTCTGTATCCAACCCTGGCATATCTTCATAAGACCAAGCAAAGATCTCCACATAGTCACGTAGCATCTGAATCAACCTGCTCTTGACACTGTCCTCTAAATCAGCCCCTATCTGGACCTCTTTTCTGTTTTCTTCAGTTCCCAGATTCACAACTTCGACTGGCTCTTCATGTGGTTGTATAGCTTTCTCTTCTTGTTGTAACAACCTAGTAAGCCCTACAGGTATTTCACAATCGTCCTCGTTTCCGTCTTCAGTTTGATAGATCGGATTCTCGAAATTGTAATTGGCAATAGTAGAACTGTTATCAACTGGATCCAGAGTGGATGAGGGTCTGCATTTTAGTGACGTGGGTGTGTGTAAGAACACATAGCTGATAAAGCAAAAATAAAAGAAAAAGAAAGACAAGGAACACAATATTTACGAAAACGAAACGTCCACTGATTTTATTGAATGAAGTATGCAAATGAAATGACAACCCGTAACAAGCACACCATTATGCCCCGGGTATGGCACATGGCTTGAAAGTTTTAATTGTTCCAGAAATTGCAAATTTAAAAACATAACACAGTAATAGTATTTACTCCCGACTAAAGGAGATATGGATAACATCTTCAGCTTTCCAATTATTTAGTCCAGCACCCACAGTAGGAAAAATCCATGCCTCCAAGTTGTAGTCTTCATCTTGATCTCCCACAGCATTGATAACCCCTTGATTGGTGATACGAACAGCACGAGCATGACGAACAGCCTTCTGGGACTCGGCAGTGAAACCCAAACCAAACTTGTCAGACTTGTATGGAATATCAGGAAGCTGACCCCAAATAGTACAACCACCTTCTTCCACCACAGCTTTTGCATCATTGAGGGAGGCCATTGCCATTGTTGGAGGGTTTCTGATGACCACAGGAACCTTCTTCACAGCAGGAGGAGTCACACAATCCTTAACAGCCCAGGGAACCACTTCAAGTGACTGACATGGGGTTTCAATGTATTCACCTTCTACTTCCAGATACTTGAAAGTGTTCACATGGCTGACAAAGTATTCTTCCTCTCCAAAGACAGTAACAACTTTTCCATTCACCGGATATCTCAACTTTTGATGTAATGTGGAGGTCACAGCACCTGCCCCATGGATCCAGGGACGACCAAGAAGACATGAGTACGAAGGACGAATATCCATCACATAGAATGTAGCAGTAAACACCTGAGAGCCAACCTTGATTGGAAGATCAATTTCCCCATGCACTACTCTTCTAGAACCATCAAAAGCCTTTACCACAATATTACTGGGCTTCAATACTGTATCTTCAGGACTCAGCTTGTTCAGGACTTCCTTAGGCAACACATTCAGAGAGGAACCATTGTCTATCAGCACATGAGACAAGGTAGTGCCCCTGCATTCAATTGAAATATGCAAGGCCCTGTTATGATCCCTCTTGGCAGGGGTCAAGTCAGCATCAGAAAATCCTAACCCGTTGTCATAGGTCAGGTGAGCAACACAATTCTCAAACTGGTCCACAGAAATTGCACTGGGTACATGAGCCATCTTTAGAAACTTGATCAATGACTTGGCATGAGCCTCAGAACATAATAACAGGGAGAGCATAGAAATCTTTGAGGGAGTATGCCCCAGCTGATCAACGATATCATAATCACTCTTGCGAATGATTTTCAATACTTCTTCCATCTGCTTAGAGAGGTCATCAGCAGCTGGCACATCAGTAGACACAGGCTCAATAACATGACCCTTGCCCCGAGCATCAGTGGTGGAAGTAACTGCAGGAGTAACTGCACTCTTAGAAGCAACTGGAGGAGAGAAGACTCTTCCACTACGAGTGATCTTGCTAGATCCAGCAATATTATCAATGTCAACAGGCATATCAGGTAAAGGCTCCTGCTTGACACCATGGATGTAAACATCAGACCCATAGTGCCAAGGCACAGCTTTGTCAGATGTATAAGGAATAGGACCAGGAGTGGTAATGATCAGAGGAGCTACTCTGGCTTCAGCAACAACTTTCACAGGACCTTCAGCAGTAATCTTGATTGGGCCCTGATGAGTGATTTTAATGGGACCCTTTGAAGTGATTCTTAGTGGTACTTTGTCAACCATGTCAACCTCTTCAATCTTCTTACCCTGGGTCAGATGATCCACCATACTTTCTACAGATGCTGGTCTTCTTTCAAACACTATAGTATATTTATCCATGAGACGTTGAATCCCATCTCTCAAAATGAAGCAACTATCCGGCTTATAGGTACAATACAGACAATCTTCATGACAACCTGGAAAGATCCCAGCTTGTACTAACCTCTTTTTGATAACAGACAATGGTGTGCTCAACTCCATAACTGAATAGACATGCAGATCTTCATCAATATCTTCATCAATGGCGTTGACAATCTTCTCGTGATTTGGCATTGGAGCTGTAATCACATTTGGAGTACCTGGTGGATCAAACTCAATTTCTCCAGCATCAATCATATCCTGAATTTTGTTCTTCAAGACCCAGCAGTTATTAGTATCATGTCCTGGACAGTTTGAATGATATGCACATCGTGCATTGGGATTGTACTTGGGAGAGGTAACATTGGGATTCTGAGGAGCCTCCCTCAGGGTAATAAGTTCAGCCTTCAACAAGTGTTGCAATGCCTGAGCCATTGACATGTTGATCTTCGTGAACTGTCTTCTAGCCCTCTGTTGGTTGCCTTGAGGCTGCTCTGTTGTTGCAGGAGTTGGATTTGAAATATGAACTGCACTAACAGACTGATGCCTTCTGTTACGATCAGGCTGACCATACACAGCATTAGATTCTTTCTTCCCAGTGGGAGGCTTCTTTGCAACACCTGATGAAGAAGTGCCCACTTGGATCTTACCACTCTTGATACCATTCTCTACTCGCTCTCCTGTCATGATCAACTCAGTGAAGCCAGATGATGAGCTTCCAATGAGATGACTGTAAAACGGACCATTCAGCGTACACATGAACATATCAACCAACTCCCTATCAGTCAAAGGGGGTTGAACTCTTCCAGCTAAGTCTCTCCACTTCTGAGCATACTCCTTAAAGCTTTCTTTGGCACCCATAGACATGCTTTGAAGCTGCATGCGAGTGGGGGCTAAGTCAGCATTGTATTGATACTGCTTGTAGAAAGCTTCAGCAAGGTCATTCCAATCTCTGATGTTGACACTCTCCAACTGATAATACCACTCTAGCTGAGCTCCAGATAAACTCTCTTGAAAGAAATGGATCCACAACTTTTTATCAGCAGTGTGGGGTTGCATTCTTCTGACATAAGACCTCAGATGCAATTTGGGACAAGAGACCCCATCATAGACAACAAATGTAGGAACTTTGAACCCAATGGGTATGACCACCCCAGATATCAAGCTCAAATCCTCAAAATCCAGCCCAGATGATTTCTGTAATTCCATAGCATCCATTCTATCCACCAGCATCTTGAATTTGTCTTCGTTAGGCTCATGGTAGTAGTTAGCCTCAGAATCAGAGTCCCCCATAGTGTTGTGGAGACTGCCTCTCTCCTGCTCAGATTCTTCAGATTCATAGTCTTCAACCTGTTCCTTGGTCCTGACAGGACCTTTGAACCTTCTTCCCATGTTGAGCCACCCAGCAGACCTTCTAGCCTTCTTAGTCTTCTTGGCCAGCAGTGTCTTCAATTCATCCTGCCCCTTGGATAGGTTCAGGATCAGCTCTTGGAACTGTGCATTCTGTGCCTGGAGATCCTTAACTGATTGTTCAAGAGCCATTGCTGAAATAAACAGCGAGAAGATGAGAAACCTGTGCACAATTATAAACCTGTGATGCAATGATATGGGAATGCATATGCAATGTTTTCAAGGGCCGCAGGATTTAAATTTGCTTAAACAAACAAGAAAGTAACTTTTTATTAGTAATAACTTGTTTTGCCTTTTAGGCTTACAAAAAATGAAAACGAAATAAGTACAAAAGATGGGGTTTTAAGTCTCCCATGGACGTTTCCTCTTTGTGTTGAGGTATGAGTTGAGGTTTCGTTCCTCATGAAGTAGCTTTGTTAGCTCTAGGATCCTTGCTTGGCTTGCTTTGTAATGAGCCTCGAAAGTATCCCTTTGCTCTTTCAGTTGGATCCATGATCTCTGCAAGTCTTCCATATCAGTAGGCATGTCTGGGTGAAGGATGGTATAAGCTGTGTCTCCTTCAGCAACAGGTTCCATGGTAACTGGTAGGACGGCAGGATATGGCATCATGAGTGTCTGAGCACGAGATCGTACCCATCTGAGATAAGCCTCCATAGGAATAGTGTACTTAGGCTCCAGTGTCTTGCTGTCAATCCTGTTTACCTTTCCCCAAGCTCGGATGAATCTCTGACGGTAACCCTGAAGATCGTTGTCGTAATCAAACACAATGCCCTAAATCAACATGTCATGTGGACCATCGCTCCGGGCGTAACCAAACTGTCGTAAAGCTAGAGATGGGTTGTAGGTGATGCCTCCTCTTATGCCTAGAAGTGGCACATTAGGAAACTCCCCACAACGGTCAATGATGGTGACATTCTCCATAGATCTGGAGCACCAATGGATGTCTGAGTGAGAAAGTGACATGATCCTCTTGGACCATCCGAACCCTTGTTCATTCTTCATTACTGAGAGAGGAAGGTGAGAAATAAACCACCTAGAAAGTAAAGGTATGCAGCACATCAAAGTTCCTCTTGCCCTTGTAGTACGGGTGTGAAGAGAATGTAGGATGTCTCCAAGTAAGGTAGGCACTGGATTGTGACTCAGGAATATGTTGATGGCATGAACGTCTATGAACTGATCAGGATTGGGGAACAACACTAAGCCATAAATCAATAAGGCTAAGATCTCCTCAAAAGCATCGTAGCTCATAGCCTTCAAGAACATTTGAGCTTTATCCACTAATACCTTGGCAAGAATACCTTTAACTCCACTTCTCGTCTCTAGAACAATGTCAGACTTCTTCAGATGTAGAGCTGCAGCAATAACTTCTGGTTTAAGCTCCTTCTCTAAGCCTGTGAATGGCTTCTGATCAAGAACAGGTATACCTAGAAGTTTAGAGAACTCCTCCATGGTTGGAACCAGCTGATAATCAGGAAATGTAAAGCAATGGTGCTTAGGGTCAAAGAACTGAAACAGCACACTCATCATGTCTTCACTGAACCCTGAAGTAACTAGATCCAATAAGTGACCATGTCCCTTGTTGAACTGGGAGTGATCAGGCACTAGGGAAACCAACTCCTTGAGCTTAGCAGGTATCCCTACAAAGTTGATCCTGATGGTGTTTCTACGAGCAGAAGCCATGACCTGCAACCAAGAACAAAGATAAATCCTTTGGTCCTTGAAATGGTTAGGGAAAATGATATGCTTATGATGCATGATGATGTCATGATGTCATGCTCAATCACAAACATGTGGCACACACAAACAAGTCACACCATAGCCCTAGGTTTAAAGGCTTGCATGAGGTTCAAAGGCAAGTACCCTCCCCTGAAGTTAGATGGTTCATCCTGTCCTACAAAAGTAACCAGGTTCTAAGGGATCTCAATATCATTGATCCTTCACAAGGGTGGTTGTTCAGAAGGCAACTTACTTGCCAACCAAAACCCTCCAAGTTTAAGATCTCAATGAGCGTAGTATCGAGTGTCAACCAACTTCAGTCTGCACCAAAGCCGGTTACCTCACTACTTTCTAAAGGCCAAGATGAGTTAACTAGGGTTCTAAAAGTCAGTTAGTGCATTGACAACATATGGCAGCCTCAATATTATCCTCAACTTGACTTAAGGAATATAAGCACCAACCTAGAAGTCGCACTAACTATGGCCACCAGATCAACCGTATCGATATACGTCGTACAGTTTCCTTGGTCTATTGCCATTTACCTAAGGTACACTAGATCCGGGTTAGGACCTTTCACACGTAAGAGCACCCCAACAATATAATAATAAAGCAAACAAGGCAAACAATTTAAAGTGATCTTAATTCCTAAGGGTACCCCTCTTAAATAGATCCCCAGCAGAGTCGCCAGTTCTGTAACACGGTGGGAGAACTGACTTTAAACAATGTTGCGGATAGCAAGAGTCGCCACCGACTTTTATTTTATCCATAAGGAAAGGTTATAAAAGAACAGGAAAGACCTTAGAGAATATTTTGGGTCCGGGGGGTAGGTTATGAAAAGGGAAGGTGTTAGCACCCTTTTCATCCATGGTTATCCATGGGCTCTTAGGTACTTAAGCTCACTTTTGAATTGTTTTGAAAGTGTAGTGTGTGAATAGAAAATTTTCAGAATAGTTAATAAATAATCCATGTAAGGATGTCTTAAGAACTTGTTTGAAAACTTGTTGAAAATTTGTTTAAGTGTGAAACAGTTTTGAAGTGAGCAAGTATCTAGGAGTAGCCTACCCTAATGTTTTAAGGTCTTTCTTATTCTTTATTCTTTCCTTTAGTAAGACTATCCCTACTATAATGGAGTAGGTAGTCCTTACTTTGGATGTTAAGGGACATGTGAGGGACAATTGGATTTTTGAAGGCCATTGTGGGGTGTAATAAGCAAACTGGAGGGACTATCATCATTTTTCGAAAGGGACTCGATTCGTAAAGGCAACCATAAGGGACTTTGATGATTTTCTTTTTGAGGGACTTGCTTTATACACCCTACTTAACCAATATTCATAGGCAACTTGAGGGATATCCTTAGGAAGTGAGACGGCGATTAAAATCGACTTACGTGTGTGAAATGTTTAATTTAATTATCTTATATTAAAAGTGATCTAAATTTATTTTAATATTACATACATGTTGTTACACTCCCTAATTACTGACCATAATAATAATTAAATAATTAAACAACTTTACATCCAAGAAACAATTACAAAATAATAAGCAAAATAATTAAATAGCAAAGATAAATAAAATATAAATAAGCAATAATAAATAATAAAGGGGGTTAATTCTAAGTTTACTCGGCAAGACATCGCATCTTGTGCCTACGTATCCTTACGGGAGTGGAATCAGAGTAATCGTAGTTCCCCTCAATAGGGAGGTTAGAAACTTCTTGACTGTGGTCAAGGTCTCAAGGGGAATAAACGCATCTTAAGGACACGCTTACGTGGAGTGTAGAAACTCCAAATCTCTATGTTGAAATGTTAAGTTGTAATTAGGGTTAAATTAGGGATTCCACGGCGGGAAACCCTAAAATGAGCGCGGCGGCTCTTTGACCTAATGCTAAGGGTACAATTGTAATTTTGCCTGCGGCGAGGCATTTGTGAAAATTAGGGTTTGTAGTTTGTAGTTTTGAGGATTTGAAATTGAATGTGTGAAGTTTTACGGACTATTGGCGCGGCGGCCAAACAGTTAGACCTAACCTTCGGATGTGTGCAATGTGACAGAAATAATAGTAAACGCGTGAGATAATTGAATCATGCAAACAGAGAGATAATGTCATCATGCAAGCAGAAATTTAAAGGCAGAATTTAAAGAGCGATTGTTAAGTTCGCGAGGTTACATGAGAGGAGCAGATACAATATGATAATGAAATTTGAATTGAACAATAATAAAATAAAATAAATAACGGTTCTAGTTATTATTTTAAAAAAAAGATTTTAGTTATTATTTTAAATTTATCTAAAAAAAAGTTTTTCTTAAAAATAATAGGTTTTCATATTAATTTGGAAAAGATGTTAATGTTATTTATTTTAAAAAACAGATTTTTATATTATAACAAATTTTAATAAATTAATGATAACAATAATAATAATAATGGTAATAATAATGATAATAATGATAATAATAATAATAAATAATGATAATAATAATAATAATAATAATAATAATAATAATAATAATAATAATAATAATAATAATAATAATAATAATAAAGCAATAATGAATTTTAAATGTGCCAAATAACCCAACAATGTTGCTAACGCAGAAATGCGCTCATCGCAACCAGATCTAAATCGGACGAAACAAAATTTATCGCAAAGAAAAAGAAATTAAGCAAAAAATAGTATTATTGCTCACACAAAAATGCGATCATCGCAACCAGATCGAACTAACACAAATGTCACGCGTCATGCACACAAATGTGCAAACATCGTATCGACATGATTCGATCAAAAATCTTATATATATAAACTCTAACAATTTAAAAATTATATATATATAAACGTAACAGTAATAGATAAAGAAAAAGAAATAACGGTAATAGATGAAGAGAAAGAAATAACGGTAAAAGATGAAGAAAAAGAAACAACAGTAATAGATGAAGGAAAAGAAATAACGGTAAACGATGAAGAAAAAGAAACAATAGTAATGGATGAAGAAGAAAACTAAATAACGGCAAACGGCACTCACTCCTCTTAGGTTTTTTTCAATCTCCCCCTTTTTTTCCAACAAGGCAACACATGTATATATAGGGAACAAATTAGGGTTAACACCAAATTGTCAATAATGTCCCTAAAGCCCATTTTAAAGCCCAAACTAAATAATTAGTTAAGAAAAAATAAAATTTAAATAATTTAAAATAATTAAAATAAACTTAAAATAAAAACTAATAATCCTATTGATTCCTAAAATAAAAAATATTATAAAAAGAACAAAATTTTTTTCAATATTTTTTATTTTATGATTTTTTGGATATTTTTATGAATAATTTAGAAAAAAGTGAAAAAAATAATATTTTAAAAAATGATTTAATTAAAATACGAAAATAATAATTAAATAATAATAAAAAACTATTTTTGTTATTTTTTTAATGAAAGATAGAAAAATTTAGAGTAAAAATAATAAAAAACAAAAAAAATGACAAAGGTGAGATTCGAACTCTCAACCTCTCACACTCATAACTCCTTACACATGTCCTCCTGCCAATTGTGCCATTTTTACTTTTTAGAAAAAAAAATGCATGCCATATGATATTTACCTGCAAAAAGTCAAACGACTACACAAATTTGTTAGTAATTGATTAAATGCAATGAAATGCGACGACAAATCTTAGGGCAAAATTTGGGGTATTACAGTTATTATGATAATATTTCTCACCCAACCTCTCTTTGATGTTGGCAAAAAAAAATCATGAAGTTTGACTTTGGTTTGACCACAGTTGACCTCAGTTTGACCTTTTAACTGCATTGACTGCTTTTGACTTATCTGATCATCTGACTGAGCAAACTTTTGAGAAAAGTCTTGAAACTTGACATGGGGGTTCTTATACACATATAAGATGTTATGAAGCTCACTTGAAGTCTTGGAAGTCCATTTAGCCTGATTAAAGTCAAAACCCTAGTTTTGGATGCACTGCTTAGGAGGTGCATTGTCTGAGGGAATTGTCAACTCTTCTGACCAATTGTGAATTTTGTGAACCTTGTGAACCTTCTTGGAACATAAAGTCTTGTATTGTGAGGGCAAATTTTGGGGTGCAACAGGTATCCCTTATTAAGTTTAAACACGAGGTGTTTGATGAATTCAAGAAGTTCAGAATGAAGGCTGAGAATCAGAGTGGTCAGAAGTTGAAGATTCTTAGAACTGATGGTGGAGGTGAGTATAACTCCAAAGAGTTCCAAAAGTTCTGTGAGGAGAATGGAATTGAGCATGAGGTTACTGCTCCTTATACCCCTCAACACAATGGTCTTGCTGAAAGAAGAAACCGCACTCTGCTTGATATGGTGAGAAGCATGCTAAAGGAGAAGAAGCTTCCTCAGAAGCTCTGGGGAAAAGCTGTTGCCACTGCAACGTATGTACTCAACAGATGTCCTACGAAGAAGTTGAAGGAAATAGTTCCTATGCAGAAGTGGACTGGAGACAAGCAAAGTGTTAGTCATCTGAAGGTGTTTGGTTCTGTTTGCTATAAACATGTTCCAGAAGCCAGAAGACAGAAGCTGGATGATAGAAGCAAAGTGATGATTCTGATAGGGTACCACAGTACAGGTGCATACAAGCTCTATTGTCCAGAAACCAATAAAATTGAATTCAGCAGAGATGTGATTGTGAAGGAATCAGAAGTTTGGAATTGGGATAAGTCTCAATCTGATTTTGATGTTAGAACCTCTGAAGAAAGGCCAGAGTTAAGAATTTCTGAAGTTGAAGTAAACCCTGATATTGACTCTGACTCTGATACTGATTCAAACTCTGAAGAAGACTCAGAAGATGAAGGTGACCCAGATGACCCAGACTCTGATGATTCAGACTCTGATGGCAATCCAGATCTTGGTGGCAATTCAGACTCTGGAAATATGCCAGACTCTGAAGATGGTCAAAGCTCTGGAGGTCAATCATCTGAAGCTAGAAACTCTGAAGCTCAAGACTCTGAACAAGTTCAGAGACCACAAAGAATCAGAAGCGTTCCCAGAAGATTTGCAGAATTTGACATGCTGCAAGACACTGAAGTAGACTCTGAAGGAGAAGTTATTCAGTGTGCCATGTTAGTAGACTCTGAACCTATAAGTACAGAGGAGGCTCTTAAGCAGAAGCTCTGGCTGAAGGCCATGAAAGAAGAACTTGATGCTATAGAGAGAAACAAGACTTGGAAGCTGACAGAACTTCCAAAAGACAAGAAAGCCATCAGCGTCAGATGGGTTTTCAAGCAGAAGTTAAAGCCAGATGGCTCAATTGGCAAACATAAAGCAAGGTTGGTAGCCAGAGGATTTCTACAGAAACCTGGGCTGGATTATTCTGAAGTGTTTGCACCTGTAGCAAGACATGAAACAATCAGAATGGTGATTGCAATAGCTGCTAATAGGAATTGGCCTCTGATGCATTTAGATGTAAAATCTGCATTTCTGAATGGTCCATTAGAAGAAGAAGTTTACGTGTCACAACCTCCTGGATTTGTGAAAAAGAATCAGGAAGGGATGGTGTACAGATTATACAAAGCTCTATATGGATTGAAACAAGCGCCCAGAGCTTGGAATCAGAAGATTGATTCATTTTTCAAGAAGCAAGGCTTTCAGAAATGTGAGATGGAGTACGGTGTCTATGTTCAACATACTTCTGAAGGCAATATGACTCTGGTATGTTTATATGTTGATGATATACTATTGACTGGAAGTTCTGAACAGGAGATAGCCAAGTTCAAGAAGGTTCTAATGAATGAATTTGAAATGACTGATCTAGGCAAAATGACATACTTTCTAGGGATGGAGTTCAGATATTTTGAGAAAGGTATCATTTTGCATCAGCTCAAGTATGAATTAGAACTTCTGAAGAGATTTGATCTGAAGAATTGTAGGATGGCTGTCACACCTTCTGATACAAATCAGAAACTGGATTCAGACTCTGAAGGAAAGGATGTGGATGCTACAACCTTCAAACAGTTGGTTGGTTCTCTGAGGTATCTGTGCAATACCAGACCTGATATTTGCTACTCAGTTGGGATGGTTAGTAGGTTCATGAGTAAACCTAAGTGGTCCCATTACCAAGCTGCTGTCAGGATTCTGAGGTATATCAAAGAAACTCTGAAGTATGGAGTGTTATTTCCCTCTGGAGGAAATAATGAGTCAGAACTTCTGAGTTATTCAGACTCTGATTGGTGTGGAGACAGAGTTGACAGAAGAAGTACATCTGGGTACTTGTTCAAATTTCTGGGAGGTCCCATTTCTTGGTGTTCCAAGAAGCAACCTGTTGTGGCGTTATCAACCTGTGAAGCTGAATACATTGCAGGTGCTGTTACTGCATGCCAAGCTGTGTGGATTCTGAATCTGTTGCAGGATCTGAAGATTAAAGTAAACAAACCTCTGAAGCTGATGATTGACAACAAGTCTGCAATCAACCTTGCCAGAAACCCAGTGTTGCATGGGAGAAGCAAGCATATTGAGACCAAGTATCATTTTCTGAGACATCAAGTTCAGAGTGGAGTGTTAGAAGTTGTACACTGCAGCACTCAGAAGCAGTTGGCAGATGTTCTGACGAAAGCTATCAAGACTGATCAATTTCTCAGATTAAGGGATGGAATTGGTGTTACAAGTTTTGATGGAATATGAATTAAGGGATGGTATTAGTAATAATTCATATTTTATTATAAGTCCATAAGTTTGTTAGAGGGTATTTTAGTATTTTATCTTATTCTAGTAACCCTAGTTTTAGCCTATAAATAGGGTGACAATCATTGTAACTCTTAATCCTGCTTCTTCTGCCGTTATTCTCTTTAATAGAATATTTCCCTATTTTCATCATTTATTCTATCTTTGCACCAACAGTTTGTTTGTGAAAATTAAATGACAGAAAATAAATTGAGATTTTAAGGTTAACAATGAGAAAATTTGTTGGGGTTAGATTTTATAATTTTTGTCCTCATGCATAATCATTGGTTAGTAATATAATTTTCTACTCAACTATTAATATTGCTCTCATTGCAACTAATCTCTGAGTCAACAACGTGAAATCAATTGTACTACTTAATAGATGATCTCTCACCCAATTAACCAATAAACCAACATTAAGACTCAATAGTGTGCATAAATATTAAACTTAACTATATTTCTAGACATTAGCATCCAATAGATGGAGACTTAGATCTAGTAATGAAAATTATTTCTCGTATGTCAAGTCATACCATGAAAACATGTTTTAGATAGCTAATCCAAAACAATCATTGTGGTATTTTTTGGATCGAACTCTAGCCTCGACAAGGATAGCTTCATGGTTCGACAAAAGTTGTGCATGTTGTAGTTGAAGTCTGATCAAGCATGTTGTCTAGATTTGTTAGCTTAGTGTTTAAGTTAGCATGTCGAATTGGACCTGTTTGTTGGGCAAATTATTTAAGTTAGTTTGTTACTTAAGTTAGTTTATTACTCTATAAATAGATTGTTTCTCTCAGGTTGTTGAGAAAGAGTTTTGATCGTTAATATTCACTTGTAATCTTTGAAACATACTAGAGAAAGTGAATAGTAAAATAATTATAACCAATCATGATTCTTCTTCTTCCTTATTCTCTCTCGTTCATAAAACATATTAGGGTTTCTTATGTTTGTTCAAGAAACTAAATATTTCTCATATTTTGATTTGTTCTTGACGATATTGATTCACAACAAACTAGTATTGTGGGTGTGGAGAAGATGTTGTCAACAAAATATGAGATTGAGAAATTCACTAGTGTGAATGATTTCGGTTTGTGCCGCTTGAAGATGTAAACCCTACTAGTTCATAAGGGTTTGTTAGAAGCATTGAAAATATCTGAGAAGATGGATGCTGCTCTAGTGGAGAAGGAGAAGACGCCGATGATCGAGAAAGTCCACAACACCATTGTATTGAGCCTTGGTGATAAGGTTTTCTGACACGTTTTGAAGGAGAAAAATGCAGCTGGTGTGTGGATGAAACTTGAAGGTTTGTACATGATGAAATCATTAATGGATCATCTCTACCTGAGGCAAGCTTTGTATTCGTTCAAGATGTGTGAAGACAAATTCTTGGCTAAGCAGTTGTATATGTTCAACAAGTTGATTCTTGATCTTGAAAATATTTAGGTCAAGATTGATGATGAAGATCAAGTATTGTTGCCATTGTGTGTTTTACCTAAGTCTCATGCTCATTTTAAAGAAACTCTCTTGTATGGAAGAGATTCATTGACCTTTGAAGAAGTTCAATCAGCATTGTACTCTAAGGATCTGAATGAAAGAAATGAGCATAAACCATCTTTTGTTGGTGAAAAATGATTCGTCAAATGAAAATTCTTGAAGATGGTAGATTTCAGAAGAAGAAGGGTAAGGTTCTATAGAATTATTATGGTGGTAATACTCCTGCAATTAGGTGTTATCATTGTAAGAAGGAGAGTCATACAAGAAAGGTGTGTCCCGATCAATTGAATAATCATGGCGGAAAGGATAATGATAATGCAACCATTGTGCAAGATGGTTATGAACCATCAGATGTCCTGGTGATTTCAAACAGCGACTCTCGTAAGGAGTGGATTATGGATTCAGGTTGTACTTAACATATGACTCCAAAAAAAGATGTGTTTGAGAAATTATGTGATCATGATGGTGGATCAGTGTTGTTGGGAAACAATAAAACCTACATGATCATATGAATTTGATATGTTAAATTTAAGCTTAATGATGAGCCAATAAAGCTATTATATGATGTCAGGTATGTACCTGGTCTTAAGAAGAATTTGATTTCTCTTAGTGAATTCGACAAGAAAGGACATGTTTTCAAAGGGGAACAAAGTATCCTAAGGGTAATGAAGGGGTCGAAGGAAGTCTTGAGAGGCGTCAAGAAACAAGGCTTGTATATCCTTGAGGCTGAGGTTGTAAGTGGTTCAGCAGATGTGGTGTGTCGAAGACTGAGCTAACACACAAGGGACTTGGCCATGTCAGTGAAAGAGGCATGGTCAAATTGTTAGAACACCGATTGGTTCTTAATTATATCTCTATGTTTTGATGATAACTCTTACGAAATTTTGTATTAAAGAATTATATACTCTAAAAATTGTTTAAGTATGTTTGCTGCAGATATTAAAGTGAATATTATTCTGAAAGCAAATTAGATCTGAACATGAAATTATGCCAGGCTCTGAGGAGTCAGAAGCATCTGTTAGAAGAATCTGAATGCTGCCTACAGAAGATTCTGAAGCAGAAGCTACATAAGCATCTGAAGCATTGAAGACTTTGTATGAAGAGTTTCTAACTTAGTTTATTTCAGAAGACTCTGATAGTACTACGCTGCCAGTACTGAGGATTTGATTCCAAACTCTGCTCTGAAATTACATGTTGATAGCACACTTGTTGCAATGCTCTGATTCAACAAACTCTGATGAACATCAAAGACTCTGATCATTCAAGGCTCTGATGTTAATTGCTGAAGTATTAGAAACTTGTTGAAGAAGAATTCAAAGTTATGTCCGTTGGTTTGGCCAAACGACTCTTTCCTCATTTATGCTAGACACAAGAACACAGACAAAAAGGATTTCTCTGTGCATTCTAATTCTAGGAAAGGTTAAGTGATGTGAAGACAAAAAGGCTACAGCCCTTTTCAGTACACAACCTTCAACGTGAAAACAACTTGGACTTCTGTGCCTATAAAAGCAAGACTCCAACACTCTTCTTCAGTTGACGATATTATTGAAAGAATTCAAAGAAAAGCTCTCAAACAATTTATACTCTTTGCTGAATTTATTTCATAGTTCTTAAAAACTTAAGTGTAAAAATCACAGTTGTGATATAGCTTATTTAGAAGCATTCAAACACTTGTTTTAGTGTTACATATTGATTGTAAAAGTCCTTGAGAAGATCCAGTTGGGATCAGTAGTTCTTGAGAAGACTAAGAACAGTTGCTCTTAGTGCTTGCTATTGTAATCAGTTTGATTAATAGCGGATTAAGTCCTTGTTGAGAAAGGCAAATCACTCTTGATAGGGTGGACTAGAGTATTTGAGTTCAACGAACCAGGATAAAAATCTTTGAGTTTTTATTGCCATAATATTTTCTCTATACTTATTCAACCCCCCTTCTAAGTATTTTCTCACCTTCAGTTGGCATCAGAGCTCCAGTTCTGTGTGTGCTACCACTTCACCGTGATAGAAAAGATCCATTGAGAAAACTTTGATATATATTTGGTTGTTATTATGGCTGAAACTTCAACATCTAACAGCAACAACAGATATGAAGAAAGGGAAAGAATCAGCACAAAACCCCCTATGTCTGATGGGGAGAAATTTGATTATTGGAAGGACAGGATAGAAAGTTTCTTCCTTGGTTATGATGTTGATTTATGGGACATAGTCATTGATGGGTATGTTCATCCCACTGATGGGGATGGAAAGAAAATCGATAGAATCCATGACTGAAGCCCAAAAGAAGGAGTTCAGAAATCATCACAAAGCTAGAACGATCTTGTTAAATGCAATATCTCATACTGAGTATGAGAAGATCACAAACAGAGAAACTGCATTTGACTTGTTTGAGTCTTTGAAGATGACACATGAAGGAAACTTACAAGTCAAGGAGACCAAGGCTCTGGCGCTAATACAGAAGTATGAAGCGTTCAAAATGGATGAATCCGAGTCTATAGAAACTATGTTCTCTGGATTCCAGATCCTCACAGCTGGCCTGAAAGTGCTGGACAAAGGCTACTCAACTGCTGATCATGTGAAGAAGATCATCAGAAGCTTGCCTATCAGATGGAGACCTATGGTCACTGCTCTGAAGCTTGCTAAGGATCTGAACAAGATCACTTTGGAGGAGCTAATCAGCTCATTGAGGAGCCATGAAATTGAACTTGAGGAAGCTGAGCCTCAAAATAAAGGTAAGTCAATTGCCTTAAAATCTAACAAAACTGTGAAAGCTTTGCAGGTGTTAGAAGAGAGTTCTGAAGAGTCTTCTTCTGAAGAAGAAGATGAACTGTCCTTGTTGTCAAGAAGAATCAACAGACTCTAGAAGCACAAACAGAGGAAGTTCAAGAACTTCAAGAAGCTAGATCAGCGCAAGGAGTCCTCTGGACCAAAAAGATCTAGAAAGAAGGAAGTTGTTTGTTTTGAATGCAAACAACCTGGCCATTACAAGAATGAGTGTCCAAAGCTTCAGAAAGAAAAACCTAGAAGAAAGCCTGAGCATAAGAAGAAGGTTCTAATGGAAACCTGAGATGATTCAGATGATTCTGAATCTTCATCAGATTCTGAAGAAGAATGCGCCAACATGGCTCTAATGGCAGGTGTGGAATATCAGAATGAAGGATCATCTGGATCTGAATCTGATTCTGAATCTGACTCAGAAGAGGTACTTTCTGACCTTACTAGGGAAGAGCTTATTAAAGTTTTATCAGAAGTCCTGAAAAACTATAATCAGATTAAGCTCAAATGCAAGAAGCTTAAATGCAATCTTGAATCTGAGAATAATCTGTTAAAGTCAGAAGTTGTTGAGCTAAAAGAAAACAATCTGAAAATGAAAACCAATTTTGAAAAAGCTCAACAAAACTCTGAATCTGAAGCTAAGTCTAATTGCAAAAATATTTTAGAAGAATATGACTTTAGCTTTCATAAGTTTCTGGCTAAGAGCATAGATAGAAGCAAGATGGCTTCAATGATCTATGGAGTTAGCAGAAACAACAGGAAAGGAATTGGATATGAATCTTCCTCTGGAAAGGATTTAAATCCAATGCATGTTGATAAACTTGTTATTAAGAAAACTCCCTTATACTCTCATTTCAAGTTTGGTCATCAGAATGATATTAAACACACACGTTCTAATCAGAACGTTCTTGTGTTTAAGCCAACAGTCAGTCAGAACAAAACTGTTATAAAAAGACAGAAGTTCCGAAAAACTTTCAAGGCAACTAACCCAAAAGGACCCAAAAATATCTGGGTACCTAAGGATAAGATAATCCCTGTTGCAGATGTATTTAGCAGAAAAGTCAAGACGCCAGTCATGGTACCTGGACTCTGGCTGCTCACGTCACATGACGGGAGAAAGGTTTATGTTCCAAAGCCTGGAGCTTAAATCTGGAGGAGAAGTGAAGTTTGGAGGGAATCAGAAGGGCAAGATTATTGGCTCTGGTACTATTGGCAATGGTAACCTTCCTTCTATATCTAATGTTCTTCTTGTAGAAGGATTAAAGCATAATCTATTGTCCATAAGTCAATTAAGTGACAATGGTTATGATATAATCTTTAATCAAAAATGTTGTAAAGCTGTTAGTCAGAAGGATGGCTCAATCCTATTTAATGGAAAAAGGAAGAACAACATTTACAAAATCAATCTTTCTGAACTTAAGGTTCAAAATGTTAAATGCCTTTTGTCTGTTAATGATGAGCAATGGGTCTGGCACAGAAGATTGGGACATATTAATATGAGATGTATATCTCAGATTACTAAACTCAATCTGGTCAGAGGACTTCCTAAGTTGAAGTTCAACTCAGATGCTCTTTGTGAAGCATGTCAAAAAGGAAAATTTTCAAAATCTTCTTTTAAAACTAAAAATGTTGTCTCAACTTCAAGACCATTAGAATTACTTCACATTGATTTGTTTAGACCAGTGAAAATTGCATCCCTCAGAGGCAAGAAGTATGGATTAGTCATTGTTGATGACTACAGCAGATGGACATGGGTAAAGTTCCTAAAACACAAGGATGAGTCACATTCTGTGTTCTTTGACTTCTGCAAACAAGTCCAGAATGAAAAAGATTTCAAAATTGTTAAAGTCAGAAGTGATCATGATGGTGAATTTGAAAGCAAATATTTTGAAAAATATTTTAATGAAAATGGCATTGCTCATGATTTCTCCTGTCCTAGAACTCCACAACATAATGGAGTTGTAGAGAGGAAAAATAGAACTTTGCAAGAAATGGCCAGAACTATGATCAACGAGACTAATCTGGCAAAACATTTTTAGGCAGAAGCAATCAACACAACTTGTTACATTCAGAACAGAGTGTCTGTAAGACCTCTTCTGGAAAAGACTCCCTATGAATTGTGGAGGAACAGAAAGCCCAACACTTCTTATTTTCATCCTTTTGGATGTATATGTTATATGTTGAACACTAAAGAGAATCTTAACAAGTTTGATTCTAAAGCACAAAAGTGTTTCATGCTTGGCTATTCTGAACGCTCAAAAGGCTACAGAGTATACAACACTGAAACACAGATTGTGGAGGAATCTATACATGTTAGATTTGATGATAAGCTTGGCATTGAAAAGCCAAAGCAGTTTGAAAGTTCTGCAGATAGAGAAGTAGTTCTCACGGACTCTGAAGGCTCAGAGGCAGAAAAAGCTCAAGTGAAGGAACCAAAAGCAACGCCAGATGCAATTCCTTTAGTTTCTCAAATGAACAACTTGAACATTTCTGAAGAATCAAATGTTAGAGGATCATCTTCCAGAATCAAGGCCTCTCACCCAGAGGATGTGATCATTGGAAAGAAAGATGACCCCATAAGAACGAGATCCTTCCTCAGAACATCTGAAGCATCATTATTTGGGTTGGTATCAGTTATTGAACCAACTTATGTGGATGAAGCTCTGTAAGACAATAACTGGATAATTTCCATGCAAGAAGAGCTCAATCAGTTCACAAGAAATGATGTTTGGGATTTGGTTCCAAGACCAAAGGGATTCAACATAATTGGAACTAAATAGGTCTTCAGAAACAAGTTAAATGAAAAAGGAGAAGTTGAAAGAAATAAAGCAAGGCTAGTTGCTCAAGGTTATAGCCAGCAAGAAGGAATTGATTATACAGAGACTTATGCTCCTGTAGTCAGGTTAGAATCTATTCGTTTACTCATTTCTTTTGCTGCACAAAATAACATCACTCTATATCATATGGATGTTAAGAGTGCCTTTCTAAATGGAATTATAGAAGAAGAAGTTTATGTTCACCAACCTCCTGGTTTTGAAAGTGAAAAATTTCCATAACATGTTTTTAAACTAAAGAAATCTCTTTATGGTTTAAAACAAGCTCCCAGAGCTTGGTATGAGAAATTAAGAAATTTTCTTATGGAGAAAATTTTTATCAGAGGCAAAGTGGACACAACACTCTTTTGTAAAACATTTAAGAAAGATCTGTTAATTTGTCAAATATATGTGGATGATATTATATTTGGATCTACCAATGTTATGCTGGGAAAGGAGTTTGCTCAATGTATGCAGGCTGAACTTGAGATGAGCATGATGGGAGAATTGAGATTCTTTTTGGGAATTCAAGTCAACCAGACTCCAGATTGCACTTACATTCATCAGACCAAATATGTTAAAGAGCTTTTGAAGAAGTTTAACATGATTGATAGTAAGATGGCAAAGACCCTTATGCATCCAACAAGTACTCTTGGTAAGGAAGAGGTAAGTAAGAAAGTAGATCAGAAACTCTACAGAGATATGATAGGATCTCTTCTCTACTTAACTGCTTCTAGACCTGACATTTTATTTAGTGTATGCTTGTGTGCAAGATTCCAATCAGATCCTAGAGAATCACACTTAACAGCTGTTAAGAGGATTCTAAGGTATCTGAAAGCTACTTCTAATGTGGGTTTGTGTTACAGAAAATTTGATGATTTTAAATTAGTTGGATTTTGTGATGCTGATTACGCTGGAGACAGAATGGAAAGAAAAAGTACTTCTAGAAGTTGTCAATTTCTAGGAATAAATTTAATCTCCTGGTACAGCAAGAAGCAACCTACAATTGCACTATCAACTACAGAAGCAGAATATATTGATGTTGCTGGATGTAGCATGCAGATGCTCTGGATGAAAAGTCAACTAGAAGACTATCAGATCTTTGAGAGTAATGTTTCTATTTTCTGTGATAATACTTCTGCTATATGTGAAGGTGAGAAAAACACTTAGAAGGGGGGTTGAATAAGAGTTTTTAGGAAATATGGCAATAAAACGAACTCAATATTTTTATCCTGGTTCGTTGAACTCAAACTACTCCAGTCCACCTTATCAAAGATGATTTGCCTTTCTCTGCAAGGACTTAATCCACTATTGATCAACTGATTACAATAGAAAGCACTAAGAACAACTGTCTTAGTCTTCTCAAGAACTACTGACCACACCTTGGTCTTCTTAAGGAACTTCTTACAATTTAATATAAACTAACAAGTGTTTGAATGATTCTAATAAGATGTATCACAACTGTGATGTATACACTTAAGATTAAGTACAACAATAACTATGTGGTTTTATGAAAGATCAAATGAGTAAGATCTTATGAGATTTTCTCTTTTATGAATCAAGAGTGTATTTCTTTCTGAATGATCTAGCAATGAGCAAAAGATGAGTAGTAAATTAGCAGCTTCAAAAAGTTGAAGTAGTTATCCTTTTATAGCTTTTTCAAATGCCCTGAGTGATGTGCAGCTGAATATTATATTTTGATTGTATGACTTTTCATCACCAAAAGTATGGGCAGAGATATGCTTTCTGCAGAAAGGTATGGTTGTAGAAGTCTTGGGATTTGCACCACGTCACTTCTTTGGACAAATTAGTCGTTGGTTACTTTGGAAGTAGCACCACATCTAATCAAGTTTATAGCTTCTTCAACAAGCTTCCTTCAAGATGAAGTCTTCACAATCTGCACTTCATAACATGTAGTAAGCTTAAAAGGTATGTGTTGCACCCCAAAATTTACCCAACAAGTCTTTACCTAGCTTATGTTTCATTTCATTCACATTAGCATTATCATTTGCATTTCATTGACATGTATGCAGGAGATCAAGAGATATGATTACCAATCAAGGGCTACACAAGACTATGAAGCTAGCTAAGAAGGTTATTCAGATATTCAAGGGTTTATATCCTTGTCAGAGAAGTTAAAAGAGCCTCAGAGAGAGTGATTGAAGCCAAGTTTGTAGGTCCCCTAACTTGAGAGTTGTGGGAAGTCATCAGATGATTCTGAGGTCATGAAGATGGACTTTAGGTCTTGAGAGAGCTCAGGAGAAGTGTTGAAGATCACTTTGAGGCCTAGATAGGTTATTGTGCAAGATTAAGAAGACTCAGCCATGAGTGGTGCAATTAGGGTTTGACTGGGTCAACCCTAAGTCAACTGTTGATTTGAAGGAAGTTGAGAATTAATTCAAGAGCCATGTGATCATGGATTGATACATTGATAGGTTCTAAGGATGATTCCAAGGTCAACTCATCATGATTGAGGAGTTTAATGAGTTTCAAGCTAGGGTTTCTAAGACTTGACAGTGTAAAATCCCCTAGTTTGACCCCTGTCTTCAAGGCAATTTAACTCAAGATATGATTGTCATCTCATCTTGACCCCAACATGATTGTTTTAGGGCATGATCTTAGCTTTAATTTTAGTACTAGAAGTCCTTGATAGGATTTATAGAACTCAAGTTATGAGCCAGACAAGTTACAAGTCATCTGAGGCATGTAAATTTGGAGCTTGAGAGTTACCCAACTTGCATGACACTTTTGCCCAAGAAGGATGATTCCTATGAACTTTTGGTCAACATGAATGTTGTTCCTTATTTTCTTAGCTTTCTATAGAGTACTAGAAGTCCTTGATAGGATTTGTAGAACTCAAGTTATGGATTTGACAAGTCAAGGGTATTTTGGGAAGTTTTGATTATGGGTCATTTTTGGTTATGGGTCATTTTCACCAACTTAGACATCTCAAATGAAATTTTGTGCAACTTGAAAGTTTCTCAAAATGAGGTTTTAACCTTGACCATGTATCAAGGAGGCATTGAAATGACTCAAGGAGAGACTTGGTTCAAGAAATTGTGAAAAAGGAAGAATTAAAGAGGATTAAAGGCGAAAAATTCAAAATAAATGATATGTGTGCAAATGAGGCAAAATAATAGCATTTTTTGAATGGAAAATGCATTCTAGAAACTTTGGCAATATTAAAATTTTGATTTGAGTCCAATATCATGCCCTTTTTCTGTGTTTCTTCATGATGAAGTAACATATCAAACATGAACCATTGGATGGAAACAAGAAGTGAAACACCACCATTCAGATTCAATATCTCATGAGGAGTGCAAAGCAAGCATTTTGAAGTCAAAACAGAATGCATATCGTGACTGGTGTGGAGGAGATTTTGGTGAGAATTTGAAAATCCAATTTCTCATTCTGAAGCTTTGAGAAGGTTCTGGATGATCCCAATGAGTTCTATATAAGGTGTTGAGTGTGTTCAGGCATTTTTTTTGGAAGAGTTTGAAGCTGGAAGCAGAAAGTGGATGTGAAATTTCAGAGTTGCAAGAGGAAATCGATTTCCGAGTTCAAGGAAGAATCAAGGCAAATTGAAGGTTGCATTGGCTTTAGAAGGAGTTTTGGAGTGTATCTGCATCATCTTGAAGGTTGAAGTGATCAAGAACCTCTTCTGTTACACCTCTGAACTCAAGTTGGTAACTTTTATCCTTATGCATAATTTAGGAGGAGATAGATAAAAATATATAGGTGGTTAGGATCCTTGTGATGAGTAGTTGGATTTAAGATGGTTAATTTCATGATTAGAGACAAACTAGGATGTGGACCAAATTCTGTTGAGGCTGAATTCTTGCAGTTCTTGGATAGATAATCAAGATTAGATAGGGGAAATTGATCACCATGAGATGAGGATTGGATTGATGCCTTTAATTTGGAGAATGGTGAGATTCAAGATTTTGACACATTCTGAAAATGCTATTGTGTTTTGAGTTAGAGGAGGAACTAGATGATTCTAGTGGTAGATTCGTGATCAGCATTAAAAATTGGACAAGATGATGTACAATTATGTGTTGTTTGATGACCTGTGTATTTGTCTTCACCAGAGAAGACGGTGGCGCCACTGCTCAGGCCACCGTCTGGTTTCCCTCCAGTCTGAACGTTTAAATGGGGATGATGCATCTGGTTCGTTGGATTGATATGAGACCTTGACCAAGTAAGACAACCACACGGCCACGATTGAGTTTGAAAACTCTGACTTTACCTTAAGATTGATACGCACCATTTCATTAATTGGAAGCAATGGGCTTAGTGTGTGATTGATATTCACACCCCCACTTTGGCCCAACCCAAGGATTTGAACTGATTATAATTGCTATTTGCAACGCAAGTTTTGTTATTTTTAATTGTTTTTCTTTATTTTTTTTCATTTCATATTAGTTTGACAATAATTCATAAAAATAGAAGAATAGGTCAATTAATTCCAGGTTTTTTTCCCCTGATTCATGATTGAATCTAGAATTTTATAGAATAAAAATATTAGTAAAATCATGCATTTTTATTTTATGTGCATTTTTTACATTTTATTTGATAATAAAATTACCATGGTTGATACCTCTGTTTGATGAATTTAGTTTGATCATTTGGTGATGAGTTTTTGCTTTATTTTTGGTTTGTGATTAGCTTAGACATGTATGCTCCCATAGTATTTTTCTCACATTTTTGTGATGAAATTAGGTGTTGTTTTTAGGTTGAAACCTTAGGTGCTCCCTTTTAGGGTTTAAGTTTAGTACCTTGTAGTGTAGAATTTATTTTTAGGTCTTATTTGAGGATTTGATCTCTGGAATTAACATGGTAGAGTCAAGATTGACTTAGGTTCCCATAGTTATTTTTGTAGGATTTTATAATTGATTTTAGTATTTTAGTTAGAATTAACTTTAATACTAGGTTTTAGGTGATCCTAACTTGCTAACTCAACTAGAATGACTTCATTAGTTCCCTTCGACTAGGGTTTTGCTTCTCTTGCTTTTGGGTGATGATGAAGACTTGTGTGGGCTGCTGTGGAATGCATGATGGAGCTTGGACTTGAAGATTGCTCTCCCTTTGGTGTAGTTTGTTTAGGGTTAAGGATTAGGGTTTTTAGGGAGATTCCTTAGAATAGTTTTTCTTCCTTCATGAAACATGGAAGATGTTGATCACTTCCATTCCTCCCTATGATGTAAGGTCCCCTTGTGAAGGCCTCATCCCTCCTTTGGTAGGATGTGTGGCTCTTCACAAGTTGGTAGAACCTTTGAGGGTTCCTTTCTTTGACGGTGGAGTGCTTAGAGGTGACCTTTGGTCTTCACTTTGCTTCTCCCTGTCCCACCTTGCTCTTGTTAGATGAATCTTTTTCCCTTGCTAGAGGATGGAGTTCCTTGCTAGAATATTGAAGATGCTAGAGGTTGCATTTCCTTTGTTTGAAGACTTCCATTGAAGCTGAAGCTTGAAGAAGGTGAAGAACAAGTTGATACTTGTGTTTGATGCATTGAAAGCTTGAAGAAGCAAGTTGATACTTGCTATTGAGGATGAAAGCTTGAAGGTGGAGTCTACCATGAAGATTGAAGCTTGAAGATGGAGTACCTTTCATTCCTTGAAGAGAATAGACTTGAAGAACAGTTACAGACTGTGGACTGAAGTGCTGTCAGAGGATTGCTTTGCTGTGAAGCTGTGGAAGTTGTTGGCTTTGCTTTCCTGTCTGTTTGCTTTCTGTGCAACTGTATTGATGTGACTTGTTTGATTTGCTTGATGCATTAGAATAAGTTCATGTTTAAATTGTTTTAATCTAGGAGCATGATTGCATTAGAGGTTGAGTTGCTCCCTCTGCTTGTATTGTTACTGTATGGCTTTGCTTGCGGGTATTCGGTAGAGCTCTGCTCCCTTGCCTATATGGTTTGTGATTTGCTTGATGGCATTCTATTTTCTTCTATTATTTTTGCAGTTATTCATATCTGGCTTGAGGTTGAGACGAGCTTGTGGAGGCTGATTCCCCACACACATTTCCTCCCTCACTTGCATTGCATGCATTTTACAGTCGTTTACTGTTTACTGTTTAAGCTGATGCTTTATCTGTTTCTGTTTATCATTGACATAATCCCCTAGGAATCTCACTTCCTTTGATAAGGAAGTGATGATTAGAACTTTAGGTTAAAACCTATGCATGATAACTTCTAGGAGTTCCCTGTCTCAAACCTCAACCATAGGATGAATCCTTGGCATGACAACTGTTAGGACTTGATAGTCTCCCTTTAGTTGAGCCCTATCTCTTCTCATCTTGAAACAACAGTAAAAAACGTAATAAAGGCAAGTTAGTATAAGCGCGATACGAGCCTTAAGCTACTTGGGTAATGATAATTGAGCGGCCTCCTCTCAATCGTCTAGAATGTTTAGTATACGTCCTTTGGATGATATGCGACGCATTCGTTCCCAGGTCATAGTATCTAGTGTTGTACAAACTACAGACAACCGTAAAAACAGTTCTTCCGTAAACGACAAAAAACAAACTTCAAATCTTTTTGCCCCGTGGGCCCGTAATTCAAAGGAAGCTTTTCTGAAGAAAAGAGTGTCGTTAACTCTCAGTTCTACCGTAAACGGTAACGCCTAAATCTCCAAAGGTCGAGCTGCATACACCAAACTGCTGGAATTGTTTGTTAACCCTACTCGATAAAACAGATGAATTTGAATCCCCTTAAGTCGTATTATCCCGAACTACGTAAGCTCTGATCTCTCAAGCCTGTTGAGAGTACGTAGGCACAATACTGATGTATTGGCGAGCCACCTTCCCCATCACCCGTAGTTAGCCGAACTACGTTGACTCTGATTTCTCATTCTCTGATGAGAATACGTAGGCATAAAGTGCGACGCTTTGCCGAGTCATTTTCTTTTCTTTCTCAGACCAGCCTTGATAGGTAGATAGATAAAACCAACCCGTCAGATAAACACAAAAAGCATGGATCCCATCGAGTACAATGGACGTGAGGGGTGCTAATACCTTCCCCTTGCGTAACCGACTCCCAAACCCAGACAACGGTTGCGATGACCTTGTCTTATACCTTTTTCGTTAGGTTTTTCCGATCGTTTCCTTTCCCGTTCTGAGGGATAAATAACGAAAGGTGGCGACTCTTCTGTTTTGCCGGCACCTTATTTTTGCGGAAGCGACAGCTGGCGACTCTGCTGGGGATTCAATAGTTTCCTAGGATCCAACATCCCTTATGCGAGTCAATTTGGGGTTCCAACGTCCCCTGCGAGAGTCAATCCTAGCGCTTGTATGATTACTTGTTGGGTTGTGTTTATTTATCGCATTTTACTTCCCGCACTTTATTTTTAGTATGATATGATTATCTGTACTGTTGCGGGAGGGGCATTCTGATGAGTGAGAAGCCAGACCCAGGCTTGAGAGCTACATAGTATTAGAGTGGGTTAGTGGAGGACGTGCTTGCTTTGCTTGCATCAGTTCCCATGTAATCCACAGTCATACGAGGTTCTCTTTGATGGCTTCCTATCGGTCCTTTAGACTCGAGGGGTTGTTGGATCTGAGGACTGTCGACTCTGGGAACCGATCATTTGGAATTCAGCTAAGTGAGGTCGCTTCAAGAGATGATGATGCCACACCTCCTGAGTATCGTATCATCATTTCTTGAAAGTCTGTGACGCTGATGACCGCATGGGATGCCGAACCTTTTCCGTGATTAGGTCCATACCTATGAGCAGGGTCGGGTGTGATGCAGGAAACCTTAACCCCCAGACTACCTGGTTTTCTTGATAGTGAATCAGTTTTGTTGGTATCAGAGGTTCTCATCATCAAATATGTGTATTCTTGACAGAGCAGATTTATGGTCTGGTATCAGGGGTTTCTTCTCATCAGAGATATGTTTGTTCTTGACAGAGCAGTATTATGGTTTTGTTGATACAGAGCCTTCATCTCCTCAACAGCACAGTCATCTTGATCTCCTGCTGCATGATTGCATTTTGCATTGTTGCATCCTCATTTGCATGTCATTAACGTGTGTCTGTGTTACAGGTGCATATTTCTCCCCTGGTTCTAGTGATCTTGATCCTCACGGCAGATATGGCATCTCTGAAGAAGACTGTGGCTTACAAGCTACCAACACCTGATGTTAGAACACATATTGGTTCTTAATAATATCTCTATGTTTTGATGATAACTATTATGAAATTTTGTATTTAAGAATTATATACTCTAAAATTTGCTTGAGAATTTTTACTGCAGATAGTAAAGAAATTAACACTCCAGAAGCAAATCAAAATTGAACTCAAGAAATTAACTAGACTCTGTAGCGTCAGATGCATACATTAGAAGATTCTGATTGCTGCCTCCAGAAGATTATGAGCGTAACCTCCAGAAGAATCTGAAGCAGAAGCTCCAGAAGGATCTGAAGCAGAAGCTCCAGAAGATTCTGAAGCTGAAGCTCCAGAAGAATCTGAAGCAAGTCAGAAGCATCTGAAGCAAAGAAGAATTTTGTATGAAGAGTTTTTCAAAGCATAGTTTCTACAGAAGATTCTGAGAGTACTAAAGCTGCCAGTACTGAAGTTCTGTTTCAAATATGCTCCGATATCTAACACGCTGAAAGCACACCTGCTGCAGAAGACTCTGATTCAGCAAGACTCTAATTATCATCAGAAGACTCTGACCCAATTAGACTCTGATGAACTTGCTGAAAACTGAAGAAGAAATATTCAAAGATTATATCCGTTGGAGTAAATCAAACGTCTCTTTCCTTATTTATGCTAGACACAAGAACACAGACAAAAAGGATTTTTCTGTGTTTTCTTCTTCTAGGAAAGGTCACTTGATGTGAATACAAAAAGGCTCAGACCATTTGGAACACTCTTCTCAACGTGCAGCTCACCTTGGATCAGCTGCCTATAAAAGCAAGACTCCACCAAATTCTTCAGTTAGACATTTTGTTGAAAAGAAATTAAAACATTCAAGCTCTCATACTTTCATATTCTTTCTAAGAACTTATTTCATTGTACTTAAACTTAAGAGAAATATCACTGTTGTGATTAAAGCTTTTTAGAAGCATTCTTACTCTTGTAATAGTTTTACATTGATTGTAAAAGATTTCCTTAAGAGGATTCAGTTGGAATCAGTAGCTCTTAAGAAGACTAAAAACAGTTGTTCTTAGGTGTTACTATTGTAATCTGTTTGATTAAATAGTGGATTAAGTCCTTGATTGAGAAAGGCAAATCACTCTAGGAAGGGTGGACTGAAGTATTTGAGTTCAACGAACCAGGATAAAAATACTTGTGTTTTAATTCTAAGTTTTAATCTTTCATACTTATTCAATCCCCCTTCTAAGTATTATCTCACCTTCAGTTGGCATCAGAGCTCCGGTTCTGTGTGTGCTACCACTTAACAGTAACAGTAAAGATCCAGAGAGAAATACTTTGATATATATTTAGTTGTTACTATGGTTGATAATACAATATCCAACATTAACAATAAATATGAAGAAAGGGACAGAATCAGCACCAAACCCCCTATGTTTAATGGGGAGAAATTTGATTACTGGAAAGACAGAATTGAAAGTTTTTTCCTTGGATATGATGCTGATTTATGGGATCTGGTCATAGATGGATATGTTCATCCCACAGATGGGAATGGCAAGAAGATAGACAGAAAATCTATGACAGATGCTCAGAAGAAAGATTTTAGAAATCATCACAAGACCAAAACAATATTATTGAATGCAATATCTCATACTGAGTATGAAAAAATTACAAACAAGGAAACTGCATTTGATATGTTTGAATCCTTAAAGATGACTCATGAGGGAAATTCTCAAGTCAAGGAAACAAAGGCTCTGGCTCTGATCCAGAAGTATGAGGCCTTCAAGATGGAAGACTCTGAATCTGTTGAAGCTATGTTCTCCAGATTTCAGATCCTCACAGCTGGGCTAAAGGTTCTGGACAAGGGATACTCCACATCAGATCATGTAAAGAAAATCATCAGAAGTCTACCTACCAGATGGAGACCAATGGTGATTGCCTTAAAGATGGCTAAAGATCTGAACAAGATCTTTTTAGAAGAACTCATCAGCTCATTAAGGAGCCATGAAATTGAGCTTGAGGAAGATGAACCTCAGAAGAAAGAAAAAGGTAAATCTGTTGCTTTAAAATCTAATAAATCTGCTAAAGCTTTGCAGGTTATTGAAGAAATCTCTGAAGGATCTTCTTCTAAAGAAGAAGATGAATTATCCATGCTGTCCAGAAGGATCAACAGACTCTGGAAGCACAAGGGAAATAAGTTCAACAACTTCAGAAAATCTGATCATAGAAAGGAATCTTCTGGGCACAGAAGATCTGGCAAGAAAGAAGTTGTGTGATATGAGTGCAAAGAACCTGGGCATTACAAGAATGATTGCCCCAAACTTCAAAAAGAAAAACCCAAGAAGAAGTTTAACAAAAAGAAGAAGGTTCTGATGGCAACATGGGATGACTCAGATGAGTCTGAATCATCTTCTGAATCAGAAGAAGAATGTGCTAATGTTGCACTGATGGCCAGCACAGAAGATCAGGAGGAAGGAACTTCAGGATATGAATCAGATTCTGAATCTGACGATGACGCTGAAGAGATGTTCTTAGCAGCAAGGTCAGGACGCCAATCATGGTACCTGGACTCTGGATGCTCATGACACATGACAGGAGAAAGGTCTATGTTCCAAAGCCTGGAACTTAGATCTGGAGGTGACGTGAAGTTTGAAGGGAACCAGAAGGGCAAGATCATTGGATCTGGCACCATTGGAAATGGTAAACTTCCCTCTATTACTAATGTTTTACTTGTTGAAGGGTTAAAGCATAACTTATTGTCCATAAGTAAATTAAGTGACAATGGTTATGATATTACCTTTAATCAAAAATGTTGTAAAGCTATTAGTCAAAAGGATGGCTCTATCCTATTTAGTGGTAAGAGGAAAAACAACATTTATAAAATAAATCTTTCAGAACTTAAAGTTCAAAATGTTAAATGCCTCTTGTCTGTTAATGAAGAGCAATGGGTCTGACACAGAAGATTGGGCCATATTAATATGAGACATATATCTCAGATTAATAAACTTAATCTTGTCAGAGGACTCCTTAATCTGAAGTTCACTTCAGATGCTCTTTGTGAAGCATGCCAAAAAGGGAAGTTTTCAAAATCATCTTTTAAATCAAAAAATGTTGTTTCTACTTCCAAACCACTAGAATTACTTCATATTGATCTGTTTGGACCAGTGAAAACTGCATCCATCAGAGGCAAGAAGTATGGATTAGTCATTGTTGATGACTATAGTAGATGGACATGGGTAATGTTCTTAAAACACAAGGGTGAGTCACATTCTATGTTCTTTGACTTCTGCATGCAAGTCCAGAATGAAAAAGATTTCAAAATTATAAAAATCAGAAGTGATCATGGTGGTGAATTTGAAAATAAATATTTTGAAAAATATTTTTCTGAAAATGGCATTGCTCATGATTTTTCCTGTCCTAAAACTCCATAACAAAATGGGGTTGTAGAGAGGAAAAACAGAACTCTGCAAGAAATGGCCAGAACCATGATCAATGAGACAAATCTGGAAAAACACTTTTGAGCAGAAGCAATCAACACAGCCTGTTACATTCAGAACAGAGTGTCTGTAAGACCTCTTCTGAAAAAGACTCCATATGAACTGTGGAAGAACAGAAAGCCCAACATTTCATATTTTCATCCTTTTGGATGTATTTGCTATATGTTAAATACTAAGGAAAATCTGAACAAGTTTGATTCCAAAGCACATAAGTGTTTCATGCTTGGATATTCTGAACGCTCTAAAGGCTACAGAGTATACAACACTGAGACACAGATTGTGGAAGAATCCGTTCATGTCAGATTTGATGATAAGCTTGGCTCTGAAAAGCCAAAGCAGTCTGAAAACTCTACAGATAGAGAAGTAGTCTTCATTGACTCTGAAGTCCTAGAAGCAGACAAAATTCAAGTGAAGGAACCAGAAGCAACGCCAGATGCTATTCCTTTAACTTCTCAGATGAATAATCTAAACATTTCTGAAGAATCAACTGTTAGAGGATCATCATCCAGAATTAAAGCTTCTCATCCAGAAAATGTCATTACTGGAAAGAAAGATGATCCCATCAGAACAAGATCCTTTCTAAGATCATCTGAAGCATCACTATTTGGACTTGTGTCAGAAATTGAACCATCTTCTATAGATGAAGCTCTGCAAGACAATGATTGGATTATTGCCATGCAAGAAGAGCTCAATCAATTCACCAGAAATGATGTATGGGATCTAGTTCAAAGACCACAAGGATTCAATATAATTGGTACAAAATGGGTCTTCAAAAATAAGCTGAATGAGAAAGGAGAAGTTGAAAGAAATAAGGCAAGGCTAGTTGCTTAAGGGTACAATCAATAAGAAGGTATTGATTACACTGAAACTTATGCTCCAGTGGTAAGGTTAGAACCTATACGCCTTCTTATTTCATTTGCTGCATAAAATAACATCACTTTGTATCAAATGGATGTTAAAAGTGTCTTTCTTAATGGTATTATAGAAGAAGAAGTTTATGTCCACCAACCTCCTGGTTTTGAAAATGAAAAATTTCCAGATCATGTTTTCAAACTAAAGAAATCTCTATATGGCTTAAAACAAGCTCCCAGAGCTTGGTATGAGAGATTGAGCAATTTTCTTCTGGAGAAAATTTTCATCAGAGGCAAAGTGGATACAACACTATTTTGTAAATCAATTAAGAAAGATCTTCTAATTTTTTAAATTTATGTGGATGATATAATATTTGGATCTACCAATACTATGCTGGGAAAGGAGTTTGCTACATGTATGCAGGCAAAATTTGAAATGAGCATGATGGGAGAACTCAGATTCTTTCTAGGAATCCAAGTCAATCAAGCTCCAGAGTGCACCTACATACATCAGACCAAGTATGTTAAAGAACTTCTGAAGAAATTTAACATGACTGATAATAAGCTGGCAAAGACTCCCATGCATCCAACTAGCTCACTTGGCAAGGAAGAGGTAAGTAAGAAAGTAGACCAGAAGCTCTACAGAGGTATGATTGGTTCTCTTCTTTATTTAACTGCTTCTAGACCTGACATATTGTTCAGTGTATGCTTGTGTGCTAGATTCCAATCAGATCCTAGAGAATCACACTTGACAGCTGTCAAGAGGATTATAAGGTATCTGAAAGGTACCTCTAATGTGGGTTTGTGTTACAGAAAATCTGATGATTTCAAATTAGTTGGATTCTGTGATGCTGACTACGCTGGAGACAGAGTGGAAAGAAAAAGTACTTCTGGAAGTTGTCAATTTCTAGGAAGAAATCTAATCTCCTGGTACAGCAAGAAGCAACCCACAATTGCACTTTCAACCACAGAGGCAGAATATATTGCTGCTGCTGGATGTAGCACGCAGATGCTCTGGATGAAAAGTCAACTAGAAGATTATCAAATATTTGAAAGTAACATTTCTATCTTTTGTGATAATACTTCTGCTATATGTTTGTCTAAAAACCCTATTTTACACTCTAAGGCAAAACATATAGAAATTAAGCATCATTTCATCAGAGACTATGTTCAGAAGGGAATCATAAATTTAGCCTTTGTTGATACAGATCATCAATGGGCAGATATTTTTACCAAACCCCTTGTTGAAGATAGATTCAAATTTATTTTGAAAAATATTGGTATGGATTTTTGTCCAGAATGATATTTGTCAAAAGCAAATTTTTACAGATGCAAAAATGCCTAATGCTCTGAAGTATTTCTTCTGATTGCTTATTTATTCTGATTAATATTTTTTTGTGAAACTCTGAACTAACAATCCTTAGAGGATCTGAACGTTGGTTAACGTTTCATTTCTCAAGTGAATTCAGAACACATGCAAGCAAACATGTGTCACACCAAATCTGCAAAGGTGGCGTGTACATTACTGAAGAGACGTTTGAGGTGAAGTTTGAATAGTGAAAATCTTGATTTCCCCCCAATTTGTCAGAAGCAATAAATGCTTGAAATGATTTTTATTCTTTTCATTTAATGCTTTGATTCAAACGTGCAAAATCTGACTGTTTGTATGCCTACTTGTTTTAGTATAAATACATGACCTCTCTTCACTTTCACACTTTTCACAATCTCAGAAAATTTTATGCATTTTCATCTTCTCTTCTCTCTGCATAAAAACCCTAAGCGTGTGACAAAACAATCTTTAATGGCAACTTCATCATCAACAGCTGCTCAATTCCAATCTTCAATGGCTGCAGTTACTTCTGCAAACATGGGTGTTGCTCCTTATTCTCCACCAAAAAGAACTCGGTTAACCCCTGTTGACAAGCTGGAAGTTTTGTGTGAATCAATGGTGGAATTTGATTCACTTGCAGAAAATGGCTTTGATTTTCGTTCTATCATAGGTGCTCAAGGATGGGTAAAGTACTTTGATAGACTCTTTGGACCAGTTTACCCCCTCCTTGTGAAAGAATTCTGGATTCATGCTTCAGTTTACCCTAAGTTTATAAATTCTTCTGTTTTGGGCAAAGAAATCATTATAACAGAAGATCTGATCAGAAAGCTTATTGGATATGAGGAAACAGATGGAGTTTCACACTTGCCAGCTGGGCGTGTGGATATGGATGAAGTGTATGAAGAAGTGATGACTGCTGGTCAAGCTTTTAACAAGTTCAAGGATCTGAAGCCTGACTACAAGATCTGGGCCAAGATCTTCATGGGTTGCATTCATCATAGGAAGTCAACAAACTCTCCAGACTATGTCAATAATGAACAACTCTATTTCATGTATTGCCTCAGTCAGTGCACCAAGGTAGATCTTCCATATATTCTCTTTATGCATCTGTGGAACCATATAAATGCCTCTAGAGAGTATGTGAAAGAAAAAGGATAGAAGATCAGAACCTGGATCCCTTTTGGAAGGTTGATCTCAGATCTTCTAACTGAGAATGGTTTGGTCAATGCTCTGTACGCTGCTTGAGTTACAGAGGAATTGGAATTCATCGTGGGAAAGCCTCTGAATGCCAAATGTCTTCAGAGACTTAAAATAGTGGATGAACTCACAACAGCTCCCAAGAAGCTGAATGTTTCTGAACTGAGTAAGAAGAGGATTCCTATAGATGATTATCTACTATTCTTTGCTAAAGAACCAAGGCACATTGTTGTGATGTACATTGATGAGTGTAAGAAAGAAGGAAAGCCTGTTCCTGTAAACATAATACAGCTAGCAAGACAATCATTGCCTGAAGCAGAAGAAGACGAAGAACAACTACAAAGAAAGAGGACTCATCCAGAAGCAGAAGCTGCACCTGCTCAGAAGAAAATAAAGATTGCTGAGAAGTCACAGAAGCTCTTAAAGAGGAAAGAATCTGGAGACACTACTTCTGTACCAGCTAAAAGAATCAAGATAAAAGGCACTAAATCTTCTGTATCTTCTGCAATTCCTATTGTTTTAAATGATTCTAATATTAAGTCTATTCCAAAACCACCCTCTACATAAAATACTTCTGTTACTGCTCCAATTTCCAAATCACCACAAAAACAAGCATCTGTTCCAACACCAACAACAACAAAAACAATTCAAACACCAAAAGTCTCTGTACCACAATCATCTCAACCAAAAATTCAAATCACAAAAACTGTACCACAGAAACAACCATCAGAACAACAACCACAACCTTCTGTACAACAAAAATCCTCTGAACCACTTAAACAAAAGCCATCTGAACAACAAAAGCACCCGTAAGAAAAACAACCTGAAAAACCACAAGAACCTCTATCAGAAAAAGCCTCTGAAAATCAACCACCATCAGATAATCCACCATCAAAATCATCTGAACCCACTGCATCTGCACCTGTCATTTCTGAAACTGCAAAAATACCATCTGTTCCAGTTTCATCTGAACCAATCACAATTCCATCTGATTCACCCATCTCAGAACAACCATTAAAACCCTCTGAAATCCCTTCAGAACCAACCAACACTTCTGAACCTAACATTCCTGAGACAGAATTTCTTGATGTCGCACCATTAAAAACTATGTTTCAAGTATCTTCTACTTCCTGCACACCAACCACCTCTTCAAACTCCTCAGAATCTGACATCCACCCAGACTTTCTAGTCTCTCCATATCACAGAGACTCTGAGGTAAACCAACCAGAACCCTTTATACCTTCTAAAGCTCCCATTCCAGATCCTATTCTCACACCTGCACCATCATCTGAAATACTGATTCCAAATTCTAACCCAAGATCATCTATTTCTTTTGCCCAAGTTTCATCACTATTTCATAATCTGGCTTATGGTTTCAAACTCAAAGATTTTTATGACAGAGTTGAACCATCTGACCCTATCACCCCTCTGAAACCCAAACTCACAATAACCCTTCCATCTGTGATTCTCACCTACATTCAATCTATGTCAGATGTAGGTTCATTAGCAACTATATCCTGTTCTGCTAAATCTGACAAAGCTGTTGCTTCAGCTATACCAATTTCACCTGATAACAATGTTGCTTCTGATGAACCTCCCAAATCTGCCTTCCAACCCTACTCAAATAAACCCTTTGATGTGGTTACCTTACACACCAGAGCAAAACCTCATCTGTTAAATGCCTTAAACAGATCCAAAGAAAAAGCTCCTGAAATTCCTTTCATTCCATACTATCCTCCTCCTCTGATCTCTATCCAGAAATCTATTTTTCCACCAACTCCCCAACCAAAACCAATAACACTGGAAACTCTGTTACATCCCAAGCCCAGACTTAATGTTAATCATTTATTTCAATCATTTTTGCAAGAAATACAGTTGTATTTAGGTACTGTACAAAAGAAGTGCTTAGCAACAATGGATGCCAAAGAATCTGATATCATCTGGAATGGATTCATCAACAGATTCAACTCTATGGCCTCCAATCTGAAGAACATATGTTCTGATGATGCGAAGCTCAGATTTGCTGAGGCTGCAAGAACTCTGTTCTGGACTGTCAAGAAATCTGAACCTCAGCTTCTTACAGATAATCCTCCATCATCAGCAGAAACTCCTGAACTTGCATTTGAGGACAATTCGTTGGCTATGACTCTGGTAGACCTGCCTTCTGGCTCTAATGCTCCAGACTCTACAGAACCCATGGAAATTGACTTTGTTCAAGCTCCAGAACCTGATCATACTTCTTCATCTGAGATAAAGAAAGAACATCCAGATTTTGAAGATAAGATTGCTGCTCTGGAGCTGGTCAATCAGAGATCAAGTCTTGGATGGAAAAACAGGATAAGAAATCTGAAGACATGACAGAGTGGATGTCAAAGCAGGATCAAAAGAATGAAACAATGGCTAAGTGGATGTCCAAGCAAGAGCAGTCCTCCTCTGAGATTACAGATCTATTGAAGATGCTTTTGTCAAAACACTCTTAAATTTGTTTCATTCTAATGTTTTTGCATCTGATGTTTGCTTATGTACGTGTTGATATATCTTCTGATGCATGTACTCTTTATCTGAACTTATTGAATGAATCAAAGTTTTCTCCATTGAATTATCTCATTTACTGTTTCCTTTTATTTGTCTTTTTAAAGTTTTTACTTTTTGCTTATGACAAAAAAGGGGGAGAAAATATAGATTTGAATTGTTTAATTTAACTTCACCAGAATGAAACTTCAGACATATTTATTCTATCTAACATTTAATCTGAGTATTTCAGAACATTTGATAAGTACACTCTATAAAAGAAACTCTGACTCTCTCAGATCATTTGACTATTATCAAACTCTGAATCTGATATTTGCAAGACATTCTGACTCTCAAATATTGAAAGAACAATCAAGATCTAACTCTGATAATTACTCAAGACAAAAGGGAAGTTTCTATTCCTTTTCTATATTTAACTCAGGGGGAGATTCATCATCTCAGGGGGAGTTATAATTTTAATATTCTCAATTAAACAAAATTTCTGATGTTTTTGTCATCATCAAAAAGGGGGGGATTGTTAGAACACAGATTGGTTCTTAATAATATCTCTATGTTTTGATGATAATTATTATGAAATTTTGTATTTAAGAATTATATACTATAAAATTTGCTTGAGAATTTTTACTGCAGATAGTAAAGAAATTAACACTCCAGAAGCAAATCAGAATTGAACTCAAGAAATTAACTAGACTCTGTAGCGCCAGATGCATACATTAGAAGATTCTGATTGCTGCCTCCAGAAGATTCTGAGCGTAACCTCCAGAAGAATCTGAAGCAGAAGCTCCAGAAGGATCTGAAGCAGAAGCTCCAGAAGATTCTGAAGTTGAAGCTCCAGAAGAATCTGAAGCAAGTCAGAAGCATCTGAAGCAAAGAAGAATTTTGTATGAAGAGTTTTTCAAAGCATAGTTTCTACAGAAGATTCTGAGAGTACTAAAGCTGTCAGTACTGAAGTTCTGTTTCAAATATGCTCTGATATCTAACACGCTGAAAGCACACCTGCTGCAGAAGACTCTGATTCAGCAAGACTCTAATTATCATCAGAAGACTCTGACCCAATTAGACTCTGATGAACTTGCTGAAAACTGAAGAAGAAATATTCAAAGATTATATCCGTTGGAGTAAATCAAACGTCTCTTTCCTTATTTATGCTAGACACAAGAACACAGACAAAAAGGATTTTTCTGTGCTTTCTTCTTCTAGGAAAGGTCACTTGATGTGAAGACAAAAAGGCTCAGACCTTTTGGAACACTCTTCTCAACGTGCAACTCACCTTGGATCAGCTGCCTATAAAAGCAAGACTCCACCAAATTCTTCAGTTAGACATTTTGTTGAAAAGAAATTAAAACATTCAAGCTCTCATACTTTCATATTCTTTCTAAGAACTTATTTCATTGTACTTAAACTTAAGAGAAATATCATTGTTGTGATTAAAGCTTTTTAGAAGCATTCTTACTCTTGTAATAGTTTTACATTGATTGTAAAAGATTTCCTTAAGAGGATTCAGTTGGAATCAGTAGCTCTTAAGAAGACTAAGAACAGTTGTTCTTAGGTGTTACTATTGTAATCTGTTTGATTAAATAGTGGATTAAGTCCTTGATTGAGAAAGGCAAATCACTCTAGGAAGGGTGGACTGGAGTAGTTGAGTTCAACGAACCAGGATAAAAATACTTGTGTTTTAATTCTAAGTTTTAATCTTTCATACTTATTCAACCCCCCTTCTAAGTATTATCTCACCTTCACCTGACATCCGAGAATTACGAGCTCTGATTTCTTTGGCTGATAAGACAGATATGGAGAGTTTCAGAAAGAGTTATGGGAGACTTCTGGGTATTGTGTATAAGCTTCCTACGTACGAGTTGAATGGACTTTATGCTCTGCTGCAGTTTTACGACCCACATCTCCGATGCTTTGTGTTTCCAGACTATGTCCTAGCCCCGACCTTGGAAGAGTACTCTGACATGTTCGGGGTGCCTTTGATGAATCAAATGCCTTATTACCGTGTTGAGGGTGAACCCAAATTGAGTAAGTTGACTGACGCTCTTCATGTAGATGAGTCTGAATTAGAAGGGATGGTATCCAGAAAGATCGGAGTTCATGGTTTCCTTTTGCATTTCCTGATGGAAAAAGCCCGAAAGTTTGCCGAGAAGGGTCGTTGGGATGTATTCAATGCCTTCTTAGCCTTCTGTATCTATGGGATCGTGCTATTCCCAAGTCATCCGGACTTCATAAGCATGGATGCTTGCCACATATTTGCCTCCGGGAATCCAGTACCCACTCTCCTCGGAGACGTCTACCATTCAGTTCACAGCAAGAACGAAAACAGAAAGGGGAAGAACGTGGCATGTTGTGCTCCTTTACTGTATAAGTGGTTTGCTAGCCATCTTCTTAAGTCAGGGCCGTTCATTGATTCTGCTGAGTCTTCGCCCTGGTCTGCATGTTTGATGGGTTTGACTGCTGACAATATTATCTGGTTTGATAGAGATCTACTGGGCAAAGATATTGTACATAGCTGTTGTGGCTTTCCTAACATCCCCCTGGTAGGAAGGAATGGATGTATCAACTACAATCCATCTCTGCTGGTACGAAAATTTGGGTATGAACTACGAGGTCCTCCTGAAGAGGAAGAGATACAGGAGTCTCTGTATCTCACAGGGTTGCTTGAAGGTGACGCCTTGGTCAAGGTACAGAATGCTTGGAGCAAAATTCACCGAAAGGGGAAAGTCTTGCTAGGAAAAAGCAACGACAAGGCCTTTGATCCGTATGTGACTTGGGTTCGAGAGAGAGCCGCCAAGTTTCTAATGTCGTTTCCTGCCGTGGAACCACTGTATCCTCCCGTGCACAGAAAGCCTACCACAGTTGATATTTAGAGATTCAACCAGGTACTCCAAGAGAAGGAAGAGCTATGAAAAGCCAACGAAGAGTTGGAGAAAGAGATCGCTCAGCTCCGGAAAGAGAAAAGTGAAGTCGTTTATACTTGCAAGAGGCAGACTGAGATGATCAACCATCTAGGCTCCAACATGAACAAAGAAACTGATGCTAGGGAACGTTTGGGGTTGGACCTGAAGTCAGTACATGGCGTGTTGACAACCAAGAAACAGGATCTGGACAGAGTGTACCGGAAGCTAACCCAATATGAGAGGGTCTGGAGCAGCACCCTAGCCAAGTACAAAGAGCGGGAAGAAAAGCTGAGGCAGCAAGTAGCCGAGCTAGAAGCTCAGATTATGGTGAAAGACGAGAAGATAGAGGTTGAAGCCTCACTACGACAAGACGTCCAGTATACATTGGCTGAGGCCAAGACGAATTTGTAAGATTTTCAACTCCGGGCTGATGCTAAAAGGAGTAGAGTCGAGAACCATTCTGAAGAAGGTGTTTCTAAGAGCGTTGCCGAGAACCTCTCAAAGTCCATCAGGCAGAGGGACCTGCTGGCCCAGGGTTTGCTTACTCAGTCAGATCATCCCGCTATAAAGAAGTTATTAGAAGATTTTCGTGCCCGTGGCCGCACCTGATCTTTTTGTATTTTCTTTGTACATTTTATGCATTGATATGCTGATCACCGCCAGGTCTGTTGGTTGGGGTCATGCCTTGTTGCTTCAGTTGTATGTGATTACAGTTGTACGCTACTCGAGCGGGCTTTTCAGATGAATATATGAGGATTTCTTTTCCATGATTGGATGAGAGACTTTATTTGTCTCGGAAACTAGGATCGGGGGGGATCCCCAAGGCACAGACACACGTTTGCATTTGCATGAAGCATTTGCATGACGAGCACCTTGTCGTTTTTCTAACCCTTTGTGTATGCAGGTTGTTCCAGGATTGACCGAAGACCGATCCACTGCTATTCGACCATGGCGAATCAAGCTAGAGCAATGGAACAAGTGCAAACTGACATCCAGGAACTCCGAGAGAGGATGGACCGCTTCATGGAGCTCATGCAAGTGGTTGTGAACGGCCAAGACCAGCTCAGAACATTGGTCCAGCCTCTGATCTCAAGGGTTGACAGCAACGGTGTGCTTCATGGTGGGAACGTTCCAGTCCCCCCACCTGTTGAAACTCCTCAAGGTGGCATCCCCGTGACAGGGGGGAATGGAAGTGGTAACGGCAATGTGATCACTAACATCGGGCTCAATGGAAATACGACTGGCGTCGGTAATGGAAACTTTGAGGCTAATGGCAACGCCGGACTAGGCAATGGCAACACAGGTGCTGGAAATCTGTATGGGCCTCAACCATGGCTAGAAGATCGTCAAGAAGATTTGTTCTCACAGAGGAGTGCTGAAGGAGAACTGACTGCTGAAGCACGTCTGAGATTTAAGGCACTCGAGGACAAAATGAGGAATTTCGAGAACCAGAACACTATGGGGGTCGACATGACTAAATTGGGATTGATTTCTGATTTCAAGGTGCCTCCTAAATTCAAGGTACCCGACTTTGAGAAATACAAGGGCACCACTTACCCTCGTGTCCACTTAAGATCATACTATCGAAAGATTTCTGCTCACTCTGAAGACGAGAAGCTGTTGATGCACTTCTTTCAGGATAGTTTGTCCGGGCCATCCTTGGAATGGTACATGGGTTTGGAACCCACCAGTGTACGCACATGGAAGGAACTGGCTGAGGCTTTTGTACACCATTATCAGTATAACCATGACTTGGCTCCGAAACGGGTTCAACTGCAGAACTTTTCACAGAGGAACAACGAGGGGTTCAAAGAATACGCCCAGCGATAGCGTGAATTAGCAGCTAGAGTTCAGTCGCCGATGGTTGAACGAGAGCTTATTGAGATGTTTGTAGCCACTCTCCCGGGGGTCTATTACGAGAAATTGGTCAGTGGTATGTCAGGGAGTTTCTCAGATCTCATCATTACTGGCGAGCACATTGAAAATGGGATCAAATTGGGGAAAATTCAAGGTGGTGATCTATCCTCAGCAGGAGGAGGAAAGAAACCATACAGTAACAAAAGGTGTGGAGGAGAGACGAACGCCGTGTCTAACGCTCGAAGGAAAGGTAAGGGCCAGCGCCAGCAGGTGGCTAGCATAACCATCCCTGTTGTCCAACAACCCCAGCCACAGCAGCAGCCGCAGCAGCAGCAGCCAAATCAGCAAGGGTACAGAAGGTATCAAAACAGGGCACCTCTGTCAAGTCGTCACCTTGAGACACCGCCCATGTCTTATGCTCAACTGTTACAAACTCTGCTTCAGTTACAGCTAGTCCAGAAAAGAACCCTGGCTCCCTTGACAGGGGCACCTCCGCAGGGTTATGATGTGAATGCAACGTGTGATTTTCACTCAGGGGCACCCGGCCACACGATAAAAAACTGCAAAGCCTTCAAGCACAAGGTGCAAGATATGGTGGATGCTGAGATCATCAATTTCTCAGATAATGTGCCGAATGTCACAAAGAATCCTTTGTCGAACCATAGGGGAGGTGGGGTGAATGTCGTTATTGAAGAGGAGAACTTAGATTTGTTGACTGATGTCAAGGATCTGAAGACACCGCTTAGCTTCGTTAAGGCCCAGCTGATGAAGAGAGGCTTCTTTCCGGGCTGTGGAGAATTGTGTATGGGTTGTGCGACTCGTCCTGATGGATGTGAACAGTTGACAATAGGGATTCAGAGTCTGATGACCGAAGGAATCTTGCAGTTTAGCCGAAGGGCCGAATGTGGATCTGGAGAGATAATGCTGAAGCAGGATGATGAGGTTGCCACCATCACCATCCCTCGCCAGACGATAACCATTTCTACACCCAGGCCGCCCACAATTACCATCACAAAGGTTGGGCTGATACCTTTTGAAAGCACCAACGTTGTCCCATGGCACTATGGGGCAGACGTCTACTGTAACAGACAGAAGTTGGAACTGGAACCCTCTGGGCAGTCTGTGGATAACCTAGTGGGAATTGGCGGAATCACGCGCAGCAGAAGAGTATTTTCTCCACCTGAGATTGTAGTGGACAAAGCAGAGAAAGTTGAGGAAAATGATAAGGGAAAGAGTAAAGTCATTGAGGAAACCCCTCGTGGGGTAGAGAAGGACTTACTTGTAAAGGACGCTGAAGAGTTCATAAGGTTGATCAAGAAGAGTGATTACAAGATCGTGGATCACCTCCATCAAACGCCCTCGAAAATCTCCATTCTGAATTTGTTGTTGTGTTCTGAGGCACATCGCAACGCGCTGCTAAAGGTTTTGAATGCCACGTATGTACCGCAGGAAATCTCGGTCAACTAGTTGGAAGGGGTAGTAGCCCACGTGAATGCTGGAAACGGGTTAGGGTTCACTGACCTGGAGCTGACGCCGAAGGGAAGAAACCACAACAGCGCCCTGCACATCTCGATAGAGTGTAGAGGAACAGTTATGTCTCATGTGTTGGTAGACACTGGGTCATCGCTCAATGTTCTTCCGAAGAAAGCATTGATGAAGTTAGATACTCGAGGATTGATTTGCACACCCAGTGATCTGGTTGTGAAGGCTTTCGATGGAACCAAGTGTCATGTCTTTGGAGAGGTAACTCTTCCAATCCAAGTTGGGCCGGAAACTTTCGACGCAGTCTTCTACATTATGGACATCATGCCAGCCTACAGCTGTCTCTTAGGCCGACCATGGATCCATTCTGCTGGTGTCGTGACCTCTACGTTGCACTAGAAGCTCAAGTATGCTGTCGGAGGCAGCATTGTAACTGTATGTGGCGAGGAAGACATAATGGTGAGCCATTTTTCGTCCTTCAAATATGTTGAGATGGATGGGGAGATCCACGAAACCCAATGTCAGGCATTCGAAGCCGTTAAGGTCAAGGACGTGACTCCCGTAATGACTGAGAAACCATAGATGACTCTCTCTTCCTTCAAGGAAGCCCGGGCCGTTGTTCAAGCCGGATCTACCCCAGGCTAAGGGCAAGTTCTAGAAATACCTAACAAACAGGACAAGTTTGGGTTAGGATACTCTCCTACGGCTGAAGCCTCCTCTTCTCACAGTACGTTGCGAGGTAAAAGGCCGATCCAGTTTACCAGTGGCGGGGTGATATTTGAAAGTGTCAACGCAGTGTCTGAAGATGGCAAGGACAGCGATTGTGACTTGGACTCTTGGATCCAGCCAAGCAAACCAGGCCAGAGCCTCACCAACTGGTCAATCAGGGATACCATCCAAGTGACAGGCAAAGAGTAATGATTTACTTTCTCCAATTATTGTACAACCCTATATCCTACCCGGGGCATAACGATTTTATTGTCAGGGCCTTGTTCGGTTATGTATATGCATTTTACCAATAAAACAAAAGGCGTTTTTCTTCACATTCAAATGTTGTGATCTCTGTTATTCCTGTTTTTGTTTTGAAAAACAATAAAATGGCAATAGGGTTTGTGCTAACCTGCATATCCTTGTTTTAAGCTTAACCCATGTTATTACAGGATCCACATAGCAGATGACATCGACTTTGGACCTTCTACGACTCACTTCGACTTCGATTGCCCGATCTATCAAGCCGAAGAAGAGATTGATGAAGACGAAGACCTTCCCGAAGAGTTGGCCCGCTTGTTGAAACAAGAAGAGAAAGTTATTCTGCCTCACGAGGAAGAGATTGAGATTGTGAATCTGGGTTCTGAGGAACTTGTCAGGAACGTCAGGATAGGGTCTGCATTGCAGAGTGATGTCAAGTAGAGATTAGTCGAGATGCTGAGAGAGTATAGTGACATTTTTGCTTGGTCATACGAAGATATGCCCGGACTTGATACTGACATTGTGGTCCATCACTTGCCGCTGCGAGAAGATTGTCCTCCCGTTAAGCAGAAGCTTAGAAGGACACGACCAGATATGGCCGTCAAGATCAAAGAAGAAGTGCAAAAGCAGCTTGATGCTAGCTTCTTAGCGGTCACCACTTACCCTCCGTGGGTCGCCAACATAGTGCATGTACCGAAGAAAGACGGTAAGGTGCAAATGTGCGTCGATTATTGGGATTTGAATAGGGCGAGCCCTAAGGATGATTTCCCGCTCCCTCATATTGATGTGTTGGTCGACAATACAGCTCAGTTCTCCGTGTTTTCGTTCATGGACGGCTTCTCCGGCTACAATCAGATCAAGATGGCGCCGGAGGACATGGAGAAAACTACGTTTATTACACCTTGGGGAACATTTTGCTACAAGGTAATGCCTTTCAGTCTGAAGAACGCAGGGGCCACTTACCAACGAGCAATGGTTACTTTGTTTCATGATATGATTCATAATGAGATTGAGGTCTATGTTGATGACATGATTGCGAAGTTCCAAACGGAGGAGGGACATCTGGTCAATTTGCTGAAGCTTTTTGAGAGGCTCAGGAAGTTCAGGTTGAGGTTGAATCCTAACAAATGTACTTTCGCAGTACGGTCTGGAAAACTACTGGGGTTTATCGTGAGTGAAAGAGGCATTGAGGTTGATCCTGCGAAGATAAAAGCAATACAAGAAATGCCAGCGCCAAAAACTGAAAAAGAAGTTCGTGGTTTCCTGGGCAGAATAAACTACATTGCAAGGTTTATCTCTCAGCTCACGGCCACGTGTGAACTGATGTTCAAAATGCTAAAGAAAGATCAGGCGATTATCTGGAACGAGGATTGCCAGAAGGCATTTGATAAGATAAAACAGTATCTACAGGAACCTCCAATCTTGATACCCCCAGTGGCCGGAAGACCCCTAATCATGTACTTGACAGTTCTTGAGAATAGTATGGGGTGTGTTCTCGATCAGCACGACGAGACGGGCAGAAAGGAGCATGCCATTTACTATTTGAGTAAAAAGTTCACAAACTATGAATCTCGCTACTCAATGATGGAGAAGACGTGTTGTGCACTCGCCTGGGCTGCCAAACGTTTACGACAGTACATGCTCAACCACACAACCATGCTAATTTCGAAGATGGATCCGATCAAGTACGTCTTCGAGAAACAAGCGCTTTCGGGCAGGATTTCCAAATGGCAAATGGTGTTGACGGAATATGACATTCAGTATGTTTCCCAGAAGGCCATCAAGGGAAGCGTATTGTCGGAATACCTTGCCGAACAGCCGATCGAAGATTATCAGCCGATGAAATTTGAATTCCCTGATGAGGATATCATGTTTCTCAAAGCGAAGGATTGTGATGAACCGTTTCCCGACGAGGGTCCAGATAGGAAATCCCAATGGAAATTGATATTTGACGGAGCGGTTAATTCTTACAGAAGTGGCATTGGGGCAATCATCACGACTCCCCATGGATCCCACATCCCGTTCACTGCTAGACTGACGTTTCCGGTCACCAATAACGAGGCAGAGTACGAAGCATGCATCATGGGTCTAGAAGAAGCAATTGATTTGAGAATCAAGAACCTAGATGTATATGGTGACTCGGCACTTGTGATCAACCAGATTAAAGGGGAGTGGGAGACTCGTCAATCAAACTTGGTGTCGTACATGAATTATGCCAGAAGGCTGCTTTCGTTCTTTGATCGAGTGGAACTCCATCATGTACCTAGAGCTAAAAATCAGATGGCTGATGCCCAAGCCACGTTGGCTTCGACGTATAAAGTCAATTTTTGGAATGAAGCTCCAAGAATTGTCCTTTCCCGTCTTGATAGACCTGCATTCGTCTTTGCGATTGAGGAAGCCTCCGACGACAAGCCATGGTTCCACGATATCCAGACTTTCCTTATGACTAAGGAGTATCCTGCGGGAGCGTCAACCCAGGATAAGAAGACTCTAAGGAGGCTGTCTGGAAATTTCTATCTCAATCCTGATGGAGTTTTGTATAAAAGCAACCAAGATCTCGTGCTACTCAGATGTGTAGATGAGAAAGAAGTGAGTATGCTCATGGAAGAAGTCCATGAAGGCATATTTGGTACGCACGCCGGCGGGCATGCTATGACGAGAAAGATCCTGAGAGCAGGATATTACTGGGTGATAATGGAGTCGGATTGCTTTAAATTCCCGAAGAGATGTCATAGATGCCAGATTTATGCTGATAAGATTCATGTGCCGCCGTGCCCGTTGAATGTCATGTCCTCCCCGTGGCCGTTCTCCATGTGGGGCATCGAAATGATAGGCAAGATCGAGCCCACTGCATCCAACGGTCATCGCTTCATTCTAGTAGCCATCGACTACTTCACCAAGTGGGTGGAGGCAGCCTCGTATGCTAACGTGACCAAGCAGGTGGTGGCTAAATTCATAAATAGGGACATCATCTGTCGATACGGAATTCCCGAGCAGATCATTACTTATAATGGTTCGAATCTGAATAACAAGATGATGAAGGAGCTATGCCAGAGTTTCAAGATTGAACACCACAACTCATCTCCTTACCGGCCGAAGATGAATGGCGTCGTTGAAGCGGCCAATAAAAACATTAGAAGATTGTATAGAAGATGGTTGTGACCTATAAAGACTGGCACGAGATGTTGCCATTTGCACTGCACGGTTATCGTACGACGGTACGTACATCAACCGGGGCAACTCCTTTCTTACTGGTGTACAGTATGGAGGTTGTCCTACCATTAGAAGTTGAGATTACTTCTTTACGAGTTTTGGTTGACGTGAAACTCGATGAGGCAGAATGGATTAGGAACCGACTAAACCAACTCAGTCTGATAGACGAGAAGAGGTTAGCATCGATTGCATATGGTCGTCTATACCAAAGCCGAATGAAGAAAGCTTATGATAAGAAGGTACGTCCTAGAAGCTTTCAGACGGGTGATCTCGTCCTGAAGAAGATTCTTCCTCCACACTCCGATCACCGGGGCAAGTGGACTCCCAATTACGAAGGTTCGTACATCGTCAGCAAGGTCTTCTTGGGAGGATCCTTGTTGTTATCCACAATGGATGGTGAAGATTTTGCATCCCCGGTGAATGCGGACGCAGTTAAAAAATACTTTGCGTAAAAAATGACCCGTTGGAAAGAAAAAGAATATCCAGGCAAAAATGGGGCATCCCGGCGAACCATAAAAAAGGAAAAAGGTTCGGGCAAAAGTTAGAGATATAAATGGAAAAATGTACACCCGCAAAGTCGAAAACCTGGAAGGGCGACTTTGGCAAAAAGGGTATCCCGGTGAATCGAAAACCCGGAAGGGCGATTCAGGCAAAAGTTAGGGATTTGAAAAAGCAAATGACTGCGTTCCGTGTATGGACTTTCATTGTTTAGTGGTTTGGAATACCTGAGGGCCGTTTATCTGAATCAATCTCTTCTGAAGCTGGAGCATCGGAGAAGTATCGAAGTCGAGTGGGTCATAGAGGGATCAACTCATGGTGTTCGTCTACGCCACATTGCCAACATTTGTGTATATACTGATGTATATTTATGTTTTTATATTTGCGCAGCTTCCTCATTCCAGGAGCTTGCATCTGTTGTAAAACATTTTGGCCCATTCAGGGGTTCGGTATCAATAAAATATATACTATTCAACAATTCTGTTTGTTTGTTTAGCATCTATCTGTTTTGTTTGCGAAAGAACGCCGATGTTTTTGATAAAATGCGCATACATAAACTCACTGGCCTAGGCCACTAATTGTTGAAACAATGAATTACTTGAACATCGTCACAAGATGATAACCTTGATGGGTCCCTTTGAGAAGGGTATCTTGTTTGTTTGTTTGTGTTGTTGCAGGTATGGCATATTCCTGGCAGTACGTCGTATGCGTCCCCAAGCAGGATGATTCCTTCTACCTCAGCAAGTTCAACAGCGTATCCTCACTGAGTCGGGACATGGGATCAAGAACATTGATATGTCTCTCCAAGCAGAGAAGATTCTCTCCCCAACCAGATGTATCCTGAAGGATCATCATGTCCCCAGCTGAGTAATACACTGAAGTGTATGTTCATGAAAGACTACTCACAAGTATGCAACTGTCGATAATCCAAACTAAGATCTCCTGGAGAATTGAAATTCCCCACAGAGTCGTACTCTCCCCAGCAAGCAAGGTGATCCCTTCTTCCCCAGCCGAGCTGGCAAATTCCCAAAAGAGTCGAGTCCTTGGAAGCTGTTGAATCCATGATTGGTGCTCCCCAATAGAGTGTTGGATAGCTGATGCTGTATTTCCCCATCAGAGTCGTTATCTCCAGGAAAGTTTTAGCCGCGAAGGTCGTGCAGTTTATTTTTGCGATTGACATTGTTTTCCTCAGCAGTTGTTGTTCGTATACTCAGTTGAGCGGGTTCAGGTTCTAGGAGAACCTTACTCCCCTGCAGCAGTCGACTGAAGTTCGGTTCCCCAGGCGGAATCCAATTGAGATTGGTGTGACTTTTTCTCCTCGGCAGGATGATTCCTCCTCTCCACCAGAGTGGTTCCTTCTCCTTGACGGGAGGATTCTCCCTTCAGCATTTATTTTGCTGATGGGGTCATAGCATCTTGCATGATTGCATAGCATTTACCCTAAAAATGCATAGCATTTCCACCGTGTGGAGCATTACGCCATCGTCAAAGCATATGCATACGAAACATGAGCTAGGGCGTTACCGTTCTTGTTTTGCAGGTGTTCATACGCAGAATGGTTTGCTCAAGATGATTCTTGAATTCCCCAGCGAAGTGGTTTGCTTAAGATGATTCTTAAAATCCCCCTGTGAAGTCACCAGAGTTGGTTGCTCAGGATGATTCCTGAAATCTCCGGCAGAGTGTTTGCTCAGGATGATTCCTGAAATCTCCAGCAGAGTTATTGGTTCAGGATGATTTTTGAAGTCCCCGACGGAATTATTTGTCCAAGATGATTCTTGAAGTCCTCAGCAGAGTTGGTTCACCCAGAACGATTTCTGGATCCCCAAAGCAGAGTTACTTGATAGTTCTCCAGAATCCCCAACGAAGATATGTCATCCCCAGCAGATTTCTGTACAGCGAAGTTGAAACTTCCCTTGAAGACTTGATGATTGAAGTCTGGCAACGATGTCAAAACCCTGGACTTGCTGATGAAGTCTAACTGCGAGGTCAAAGCAGTTCTCCTAGCTGACGCAGAGTGCCTGACGGCAAAAGATTGTGTATCCTTATTAACCCGTGAATGATTACGGATCCCATTTCAAGACATACTGATGAAGTCTAACTGCGAGGTCAAAGCAGTTCTCTCAGCTGATGCGGAGTGCCCGATGGCAGAAATTTTGATATCCCTATTTGGTTCATGATTGACCGAGGAGTCTATTCCCAACTTATTGATGAAGTCCGGCTGACGCCCGAGAATCTCTTTAAATGCCCGATGGCATGATTAACTTGATTGTTAAAAAGTTCCTAATGACCTGATGAGTCCCGAGGAATCCTTCTGCCACAGTGTCGCAGAATTCCTGACGGCAATATCAGCTATGTATCGCCGGTTACCGAGTGACCAGTGATCCCTTGATGACTTGAGGACGAAGCTGCAGCGAAATCTCATAATCATCCCGACGGAGATTTGAGAGTAGCCCTTCACCAGTTACCGAATAACCGGTGATCCCTTATTGACTTACTGATGAAGTCCGACAAAGATATTATCGACGTTCCTAGTGACATTATAAGTCCATAGGCGACGATAAGGAATTCTCATGCTATGACGCAGAACGCCTGACGGCATAATCAACCATCCATTACCAGTTACCGAGTAACCGGTGATCCCCTGATGACTTGAGGACGAAGATCTACAGTAAAATCAGATGATCATCCTGACAGGAATTTGAGATTAGAACTTTCACCGTTTACAGCTTCTTCAACAAGCTTCCTTCAAGATGAAGTCTTCACAATCTGCACTTCAGAACATGTAGTAAGCTTAAAAGGTATGTGTTGCACCCCAAAATTTTCCCAACATGTCTTTACCTAGCTTATGTTTCATTTCATTCACATTAGCATTATCATTTGCATTTCATTGACATGTATGCAGGATATCAAGAGATATGATTACCAATCAAGGGCTACACAAGACTATGAAGCTAGATAAGAAGGTTATTCAGATATTCAAGGGTTGATATCCTTGTCAGAGAAGTTAAAAGAGCCTCAGAGAGAGTGATTGAAGCCAAGTTTGTAGGTCCCCTAACTTGAGAGTTGTGGGAAGTCATCAGATGATTCTGAGGTCATGAAGATGGACTTGAGGTCTTGAGAGAGCTCAGGAGAAGTGTTGAAGATCACATTGAGGCCTAGATAGGTCATTGTGCAATATTAAGAAGACTCAGCCATGAGTGGTGCAATTAGGGTTTGACTGAGTCAACCCTAAGTCAACTGTTGATTTGAAGGAAGTTGAGACTTAATTCAAGAGCCATGTGATCATGGATTGATACATTGAGAGGTTCTAAGGATGATTCCAAGGTCAAATCATCATGATTTAGGATTTTAATGAGTTTCAAGCTAGGGTGTCTAAGACTTGACAGTGTAAAATCCCCTAGTTTGACCCCTGTCTTCAAGGCAATTTAACTCAAGATATGATTGTCATCTCATCTTGACCCTAACATGATTGTTTTAGGGCATGATATTAGCTTTAATTTGAGTACTAGAAGTCCTTGATAGGATTTATAGAACTCAAGTTATGAGCCAGACAAGTTACAAGTCATCTGAGGCATGTGAATTTGGAGCTTGAGAGTTACCCAACTTGCATGACACTTTTTACCAAGAAGGATGATTCCTATGAACCTTTGGTCAACATGAATGTTGTTCCTTATTCTCTTATATTTCTATAGAGTACTAGAAGTCCTTGATAGGATTTGTAGAACTCATGTTATGGCTTTGACAAGTCAAGGGTATTTTGGGAAGTTTTGATTATGGGTCATTTTTGGTTATGGGTCATTTTTGGTTATGGGTCATTTTCACCAACTTAGACATCTCAAATGAAGTTTTATGCAACTTGAAAGTTGCTCAAAATGAGGTTTTAACCTTGACCATGTATCAAGGAGGCATTGAAATGACTTAAGGAGAGACTTTGTTCAAGAAATTGTGAAAAAGGAAGAATTAAAGAGGATTAAAGGCCAAAAATTCAAAATAAATGATATGTGTGCAAATGAGGCAAAATAATAGCATTTTTTGAATGGAAAATGCATTATAGAAACTTTGGCAATATTAGAATTTCGATTTGAGTCCAATATCATGCCCTTTTCTTTGTTTCTTCATGATGAAGTAACATATCAAACATGAGCCATTGGATGGAAACAAGGAGTGAAACACCACCATTCAGATTCAATATCTCATGAGGAGTGCAAAGCAAGCATTTTGAAGCCAAAACATAGTGCATATTGTGACTGGTGTGGAGGAGATTTTGGTGAGAATTTGAAAATCCAATTTCTCATTCTGAAGCTTTGAGAAGGTTCTAGATGATCCCAATGAGTTCTATATAAGGTGTTGAGTGTGTTCAGCCATTTTTTTTGGAAGAGTTTGAAGCTGGAAGCAGAAATTGGATGTGAAATTTCAGAGTTGCAAGAGGAAATCGATTTCTGAGTTCAAGGAAGAATCAAGGCAAATTGAAGGTTGCATTGGCTTTAAAAGGAGTTTTGGAGTGTATATGCATCATCTTGAAGGTTGAAGTGATCAAGAACCTCTTCTGTTACACCTCTGAACTCAGGTTGGTAAATTTTATCCTTATGGATAATTTAGGAGGAGATAGATAGAAATCTATAGGTGGTTAGGATCCTTGTGATGAGTAGTTGGATTTAATATGGTTAATTGCATGATTAGAGACAAACTAGGATGTGGACCAATTTCTGTTGAGGCTGAGTTCTTGCAGTTCTTGGATAGATAATCAAGATTAGATAGGGGAAATTGATCACCATGAGATGAGGATTGGATTGATGCCTTTAATTTGGAGAATGGTGAGATTCAAGATTTTGACACATTCTGAAGATGCTATCGTGTTTTGAGTTAGAGGAGGAACTAGATGATTCTAGTGGTAGATTCGTGACCAACATTAAATATTGGACAAGATGATGTACAATTATGTGTTGTTTGATGACCTGTGTATTTGTCTTCACCGGAGAAGACGGTGGCGCCACTGCTCAGGCCACCGTCTGGTTTCCCTCCAATCTGAACGTTTAAATGGGGACGATGCATCTGGTTCGTTGGATTGATATGAGACCTTGACCAAGTAAGACAAACACACGGCCACGATTGAGTTTGAAAACTCTGACTTTGACTTGAGATTGATACACACTGTTTCATTAATTGGAAGCAATGGGCTTAGTGTGTGATTGATATTCACACCCCCACTTTGGCCCAACCCAAGGATTTGAACTGATTATAATTGCTATTTGCAACGCAAGTTTTGTTATTTTTAATTGTTTTTCTTTATTTTTTTCATTTCATATTAGTTTGATAATAATTCATAAAAAATAGAAGAATAGGTCAATTAATTCCAGGTTTTTTCCCCCTGATTCATGATTGAATCTAGAATTTTATAGAATAAAAATATTAGTAAAATCATGAATTTTTATTTTATGTGCATTTTTTACATTTTATTTGATAATAAAATTACCATGGTTGATAACTCTGTTTGATGAATTTAGTTTGATCATTTGGTGATGAGTTTTTGCTTGATTTTTGGTTTGTGATTAGCTTAGACATGTATGCTCCCATAGTATTTTTCTCACATTTTTGTGATGAAATTAGGTGTTGTTTTTAGGTTGAAACCTTAGGTGCTCCCTTTTAGGGTTTAAGTTTAGTACCTTGTAGTGTAGAATTTATTTTTAGGTCTTATTTGAGGATTTGATCTCTGGAATTAACATGGTAGAGTCATGATTGACTTAGGTTCCCATAGTTATTTTTGTAGGATTTTATAATTGATTTTAGTATTTTAGTTAGAATTAACTTTAATACTAGGTTTTAGGTGATCCTAACTTGCTAACTCAACTAGAATGACTTCATTAGTTCCCTTAGACTAGGGTTTTGCTTCTCTTGCTTTTGGGTGATGATGAAGACTTGTATGGGCTGCTGTGGAATGCATGATGGAGCTTGGATTTGAAGATTGCTCTCCCTTTGGTGTAGTTTGTTTAGGGTTAAGGATTAGGGTTTTTAGGGAGATTCCTTAGAATAGATTTTCTTCCTTCATGAAACATGGAAGATGTTGATCACTTCCATTCCTCCCTATGATGTAAGGTCCCCTTGTGAAGGCCTCATCCCTCCTTTGGTAGGATGTGTGGCTCTTCACAAGTTGGTAGAACCTTTGAGGGTTCCTTTCTTTGACGGTGAAGTGCTTAGAGGTGACCTTTGGTCTTCACTTTGCTTCTCCCTGTCCCACCTTGCTCTTGTTAGATGAATCTTTCTCCCTTGCTAGAGGATGGAGTTCCTTGCTAGAATATTGAAGATGCTAGAGGTTGCATTTCCTTTGTTTGAAGACTTCCATTGAAGTTGAAGCTTGAAGAAGGTGAAGAACAAGTTGATACTTGTGTTTGATGCATTGAAAGCTTGAAGAAGCAAGTTGATACTTGCTATTGAGGATGAAAGCCTGAAGGTGGAGTCTACCATGAAGATTAAAGCTTGAAGATGGAGTACCTTTCATTCCCTGAAGAGGATAGACTTGAAGAACAGTTACAGACTGTGGACTGAAATGCTTTCAGAGGATTGCTTTGCTGTGAAGCTGTGGAAGCTGTTGGCTTTGCTTTCCTGTCTGTTTGCTTTCTGTGCAACTGTATTGATGTGACTTGTTTGATTTGCTTGATTCATTAGAATAAGTTCATGTTTAAATTTTTTTAAGCTAGGAGCATGATTGCATTAGAGGTTGAGTTGTTCCCTCTGCTTGTATTGTTAGTGTATGGCTTTGCTTGCGGGTATTCGGTAGAGCTCTGCTCCCTTGCCTATGTGGTTTGTGATTTGCTTGATGGCATTCTATTTTCTTCTATTATTTTTGCAGTTATTCATATCTGGCTTGAGGTTGAGACGAGCTTGTGGAGGCTGATGCCCCACACACATTTCCTTCCTCACTTGCATTGCATTCATTTTACAGTCGTTTACTGTTTACTGTTTAAGCTGATGCTTTATCTGTTTCTGTTTATCATTGACATAATCCCCTAGGAATCTCACTTCCTTTGATAAGGAAGTGATGATTAGAACTTTAGGTTGAAACCTATGCATGATAACTTCTAGGAGTTCCCTGTCTCAAACCTCAACCATAGGATGAATCCTTCGCATGACAACTGTTAGGACTTGATAGTCTCCCCTTAGTTGAGCCCTCTCTCTTCTCATCTTGAAACAATAGTAAAAATCGTAATAAAGGAAAGTTAGTATAAGCACGATATGAGCCTTAAGCTACTTCGGTAATGATAATTGAGCGGCCTCCTCTCAATCGTCTAGAATGTTTAGTATACGTCCTTTGGACGATATGCGACGCATTCGTTCCCAGGTCATAGTCTCTAGTGCTGTACAAACTACAGACAACCGTAAAAACAATTCTTCCGTAAAAGACAGAAAACAAACTTCAAATCTTTTTGCCCCGTGGGCCCGTAGTTCAAAGGAAGCTTTTCTGAAGAAAAGAGTGTCGTTAACTCTCAGTTCTACCGCAAACGGTAACGCCTAAATCTCCAAAGGTCGAGCTGCATACACCAAACTGCTGGAATTGTTTGTTAACCCTACTCGATAAAACAGATGAATCTGAATCCCCTTAAGTCGTATTATCTCGAACTATGTAAGCTCTGATCTCTCAAGCCTGTTGAGAGTACGTAGGCACAATACTGATGTATTGGCGAGCCACCTTCCCCATCACTCGTAATTAGTCGAACTACGTTGACTCTGATTTCTCATTCTCTGATGAGAATACGTAGGCATAAAGTGCGACGCTTTGCCGAGTCATTTTCTTTTCTTTTTCAGACCAACCTTGATAGGTAGATAGATAAAACCAACCCATCAGATAAACACAACAAGCATGGATCCCATTGAGTACGATGGACGTGAGGGGTGCTAATACCTTCCCCTTGCGTAATCGACTCCCGAACCCAGACAACGGTTGCGATGACCTTGTCTTATACCTTTTTCGTCAGGTTTTTCTGATCGTTTCCTTTCCCGTTCTGAGGGATAAATAACGAAAGGTGGCGACTCTTCTGTTTTGCTGGCACCTTATTTTCGCGGAAGCGACAGTATGGAATGCTTTAAGATGTTCAGAGTTTAAGATGAATGACAAGTTCAGAGTCTTGATAGATGATCAGATCTTTAATGTATCAGAGTCTCAGTCTTGATCAGAGTTTCAGTCTTGATCAGAGTCTTCATCAGAGTATGCAGCAGTATGTGCTTTGAGCGTGAATATTAATGATAAGAGTCTGGTTATAAGAGCCTCTGAGTTTGTAGTGAAAAGATCTTCAGAGTTTTCAGCTTTTGTATACTTCTTTCAGTAACGCTTCAGATCATTCTGTAGCTTTTGCTTCAGATCCTTCTGGCAGCGCTTCAGAATCTTCTGATAGTCTTGCATCTGATGCTTCCAGATCTTTGCATAGTTTCTTTGTACTTATTTTCTTCTTTTAAGAGTATTTAATTTTATACCTGAAACAATAATACTTGAACAAATTTTAGAGTGTATATTTTCTCGTTACAAAATTCCATAAAAGTTATCATCAAAACATAGAGATATAAGAAACACCAATCTGTGTTCTAACAATCTCCCCCTTTTTGATGATGACAAAACATAGGGAATTTTTTTCAATGAAAAGAAATAAAATAAATAACTCCCCCTGAGATTAAGAATCTCCCCCTAAAATAAATAACACTTCCCTTTTTGCTTGAGTATATTTCAGAACCTGATAGGAATCCTTGATGAGAGAAAAAAACTCAGCATCAGCTTGCTCTCCAGAATTTGTTTTCAAGGATCAGAGCGTTTTCAAGGATTAGAGTCTGATTGGATAATTCTCAGGGTAACTTCAGATCATTTTGTTAGATGAGATAATGAGATCTGAAGGTCTTAAGATTCAATGTTAGATTAAAACAATGTCTGAATTTCATTTTTAGCATTTGCTTATGTTGAACAATCAAATTCTCTTTCTCCCCCTTTTTGTCATAATAAAAAAGAACGGTAAAGACAGAAAAGATAACAGAAGAAGAGAGAGAAAAAAAACACACGAATGGAAGACAAAGTAGCCAGATTTAATTAGATCAGAAAATCACAAAGCATAAGAAGTTCGTAGAGCAGATGAAAAAGAAAACAAACAGAAGACACGTGCAAACACGAGAATGTAAAGACATGAAAAAGAAAACTAGGGCTGGCGAGAAGCAATCAGTGTCAGAAGATCCGTAATCTTAGCAGTGGACTCTTCTTGCTTGGCCATCCAAGTCTTGATTTCATCAGTAGTCTGTTCCTGTTTTATCATCCTTGTTCTAATTTCCTTGACTTCTTGGACAACATCTGGAATCTCAGTCTTCATCTCAGATGTAGAAGGTTCAGAAGCAGATGCAGTTGCCATTGGATGATCAATCTCCATGTCAGATGCAGGAGTATCTTCTATCATTGCAGAATTTTCAGCAGGAGCATCTTTTAGAAGATGCACTGGAGTTGTGATAATGTTCAACAGAGTTTGTCTGACCATTTCAGTAAACTTAGCCTTTGCATCATCAGCACAGAGTGTTCTGAGGTCAAATGCAGCAGAGTTGAATTTTGATATGAATCTGTTCCAAGAAGTTTCAGATTCAGCAGGATTCAAACTAGCCATGCATTCTCTCTCTACAGAAGCAATTCCTTTACATAGTTCCTTCTTGAGATTCTTGAACAGAGTAGAAACATCTGATCTGGGTTTTGGGTTGAGAAAGTCTTCTATGGTGACTGGTTGTGATGGTTCAGGAGGTGTTTGAGTTTGTTCAGGAGGTGGGTGATCAAATGATGGACGTTCAGATGATTGGGGTATGGATGTTTGTGGTATGGTAAGTTGAGGAATGGAGGTGTCAGTATCAGATGGTGTTGATATAACAACATCAGATGAGGATGACATAAAATCTGTGAAGTTGAATTTGAAGCGAAGAGGGTTTTCAGATGCAGGTAGATCAGATGATAGTGGTTTATAGGGATCAGGAATTTGTAAGCTAGTTGGTGAGGGGACTTCAGATTCATCAGAATCAGATGATTCAGTTGAATGACATGAAGTTGAAGAGAGGACATACAAAGTTACAAGTGGTGATATATCTAGAATGTTTTCAGATGGTTGTTAGACAGATGGTTGAGGACTTTTGATGGTTGGTTCTTCTGGTGGTTGAGTAGATGAGAGTGGTTCAGATTGTTTTTGTTGTTCTGATTGTGTTTGTAGTTCAGATAATTGTTGTTTTTGTGATTGAGATGATGGTTGTTGTTGTGTTTCAGATTTGTTTGGTTGAGGAGGTTGATGAACAGACAATTTCTGTTGAGGGGGTTTGGATGGTAGTTGAACAGAAGATGGTTGAGAATGTTTGTTAGGAGATGAAATGGGTTCAGATGAATTAGGTTCAGATGGTTTAATAGAAGATGGTGGAGGTGAAGATGAGGATGGAGGTATATATGGTTTGGGATTAGATGTTAATACCTGGTGAATTGTTTCTCTGATTTCTTCCACAGTAGCTTCTGGAGGATTTTCCTTTTGCTTCTTGTCCTTTTCAGGCTTGTCACCAGCATCAGAGGCTTTCCTCTTGGGCTGTGCAAAAGATCCTTCCTCAGCCTTTCTTTTCCTGCGCCTTTCTCTCATAAGACTTGGCAATACTTCTCCTTCCTTCTGTACTATGTTAGCAGGCAGAGGAATGCCATCTCTTAAACATTCAGCAATGAATGTCAAAATGATGTGCCTAGGTTCATCAGCACTGAACATAGGAAAATATGCTAGAGGAATTCTCCTTCTGCTGACGTCTTCAGATTGAAATTTCTTGGGTTTTCCAGCAAGCTCTAAAATAACCTTCATTCGCTTCAGAGTATTCCCATTTATGACAGATCCTATAACATAGGACATATCCTCTGTCACCCCAGCATCAAACAGATGTTTCACAAGACCATTCTCTGTTAGAATGTCTGATATCAGTCTTCCCATAGGGATCCAATTTCTGATTTTTCTAGCTTTAACCCTAACTTCTTCTCTTGTTTCTTTGATATGGTTCAGAAGATGACTGAACAGAAGATAAGGTAAATCTACCTTCTTTCCTTTCCTCATACAGTACATGAAGTACATTTGTTCTGAATTTACATAATCTGGTGAGTTAGAAGATTTCTTATGAAAGATTGAACTCATGAAGATCTTAGCCCAGATTCTGTAAATAGGTTTCAGATCTCTGACCTTGTTAGATGGTTCCCCAGAAACACAAACTTCTTGAAAAATGTCAGCTAAATCCACACGATCAATAGCCATACTTGTGATTCCATCAGTTTCCTTATACTTAAGTAGTTGTTTGATTAATTTTTCAGTAATGACAATTTCCTTTCCAAGAACAGATGAATGAATAAACTTAGGGCATACTTGAGCGTGTATCCAGAATTCTTTTACCAAAGCTGGATAAACAGGACCCATCATCCTGTCAAAATATTTTTCCCAGTTCTGAGCTTTGATAGTTGAAAGGAGATCAAAACCATTTTCTTTGATGGATTCAAAATCCACAAAGTTCTCACACAGAACCTCAAGTTCTTTGATTGGAGTGAGAAGAGTTCTTACTGGTGCTTTGTACACAACAGGAGTTTGGGATGAACCAGCAGCATTTGGAGATGATGCAACAGTTGAAATTTTCATCTGAGCAGGTGTTGATGAAGGTGAAGCCATTGAAGTTCTTGAGATGCGTCTGGTTTTACGAGGATTTTTGGGTTTTGAAATAAGATGGAAACAATAGAGAAGGCAGAAATGCATATGTAAAGTGAGATTTGTGAAGAGTTGAAGAGAATTTATAAGAGAAAATTTTTAGGGCATGCAAAAAGACATACACACTCAAGCGTGCACAAACATTTAATGAGGTGAACCATAATCAAGTCAAGCAATTAATGCAAAGAATAAAATCATATCAAACATTTAAGATTCTGACAGAAAGGGGGAAATCAAGAGATTTTGGATTTTCAAAGTAATACCTCAAATGTCACTTCAGTATGGTGCACTCTACCTTTCCAGATTCTGAGCTACACGTGTTTGCTTGCATGTGCCTCTGAAACTCTTTGAGAAATGACACGTTAGGCAACGTTCAGATCCTCTGAGCCTTGTTAGTTCAGATTTACACACAAAGAAATAAACACAGAATTCAACAAACGAAATACTTCAGAGTTTAGACATTTATCATTTGAAAGAAATTTCATCTGATGAATATTCTATTCTGGACAGAAGTCCATACTGATATTTTTTAGAATAAATTTAAATCTATCTTCAGCAAGGGGTTTTGTAAAGATATCAGCCCACTGATGATCTGTATCTACAAAGTTTAAATTGATAATTCCCTTCTAAACATAGTCTCTGATGAAATGATGTTTAATCTCTATATGCTTAGCTTTAGAATGTAAAATGGGGTTTTTAGATAAGCATATAGCAGAAGTATTATCACAGAAGATAGAAATGTTACTCTCAAAGATCTGATAATCTTCTAGTTGACTTTTCATCCAGAGCATCTGAGTGCTACATCCAGCAGCAGCAATATATTCTGCCTTTGTTGTTGAAAGTGCAATTGTAGGTTGCTTCTTGCTGAACCAGGAGATCAGATGACTTCCAAGAAATTGACAACTTCCAGAAGTACTTTTATGTTCTACTCTGTCTCCAGCATAGTTAGCATCACAGAATCCAACTAATTTATATTCATCAGATCTTCTGTAACACAGACCCATATTAGTAGTACCTTTCAGATACCTTAGAATCCTCTTAACAGCTGTTAAGTGTGATTCTCTGGGATCTGATTGGAATCTAGCACACAGACACACATTGAATAAAATATCAGGTCTTGAAGCAGTAAAATATAAGAGAGATCCAATCATACCTCTGTAAAGTTTTTGATCAACTTTCTTACTTACCTTTTCCTTACCAAGTGTGCTTGTAGGATGCATTAGAGTTTTAGCCAATTTGCTTTCATTCAGATTGAATTTCTTCAGAAGCGCTTTGACATATTTAGTCTGGTGAATATATGTGCATTCTGGAGTCTGATTTACTTGGATTCCCAGAAAGAATCTAAGTTCTCCCATCATGCTCATTTCAAATTCAGCCTGCATAGACAAAGCAAACTCCTTTCCCAGCATAATATTGGTAGATCCAAAAATAATATCATCCACATAAATTTGACAAACTAATAAATCTTTCTTAAATGTTTTACAGAAAAGAGTTGTGTCCACTTTGCCTCTGATAAAGTTCTTTTCCAGAAGAAAATTACTTAATCTTTCATACCAAGCTCTGGGAGCTTGTTTCAAACCATAAAGAGATTTTTTGAGTTTGTAAACATGATCTAGAAATTTATTACTTTCAAAACCAGGAGGTTGATGGACATAAACTTCTTTTTCTATAATACCATTTAAGAAGACACTCTTAACATCCATCTGATATAGAGTGATGTTATGTTGTGCACCAAATGAAATAAGAAGGCGTATAGATTCTAACCTTGCCACTGGAGCATAAGTTTCAGTGTAATCAATACCTTCTTGTTGATTGTACCCTTGAGCTACCAGCCTTGCCTTGTTCCTTACAACTTCTCCTTGCTCATTTAGTTTATTTCTGAATACCCACTTTGTTCCAATAATGTTGAAATCTTTTGGTCTAGGAACCAGATCCCACACATCATTTCTTGTAAATTGATTTAGCTCATCTTGCATTGCAAGTATCCAATCATTTTCAGTCAGAGCCTCATCCACAGATGTTGGTTCAATAATAGACACCAACCCAAGAAGTGATGTTCCAGATGATCTGATAAACGACTTTGTTCTTATAGGGTCATCTTTCTTTCCAATAATCATTTCTTCTGGATGAGAAACCTTGATTTTGGATGATCCTTTAACTGATGGTTCTTCAGAAATATTCATGTTACTTATCTGAGCAGCTAATGGAGTTGCATCTGGCGTAGCTTCTTCTTGAGCTTTCTCTATTTCTGGTTTCTCAGATTCTATGAGAATAACTTCTCCATCTGCAGATTTTTCAATCTGCTTTGGATTTTGATTGCCAAGCTTATCATCAAATCTAACATGTATAGATTCCTCCACAATCTGTGTCTCAGTATTGTATACTCTGTAACCTTTAGAGCGTTCAGAATATTCAAGCATGAAACACTTTTGTGCTTTAGAATCAAACTTGTTAAGATTCTCTTTAGTGTTTAGTATAAAACAAATACATCCAAAAGGATGGAAATAAGAAATGTTTGGCTTTCTATTCCTCCACAATTCATAAGGAGTCTTTTCCAGAAGAGGTCTAATTGACACTCTGTTCTGAATGTAACATGCTGTGTTAATTGCCTCTGCCCAAAAATGTTTTGCCATGTTAGTCTCATTGATCATGGTTCTGGACATCTCTTGAAAAGTTCTATTTTTCCTTTCTACAACTCCATTCTGTTGTGGAGTTCTAGAACAGGAGAAATCATGAGCAATGCCATTTTCATTAAAATATTTTTCAAAATGTTTGTTTTCAAATTCACCACCATGATCACTTTTGACTTTGACAATTTTGAAATCTTTTTCAGTTTGAATTTGTTTGCAAAAATCAAAGAACACAGAGTGTGACTCATCCTTGTGTTTTAAGAATTTTACCCATGTCCATCTGCTGTAGCCATCAACAATAACTAATCCATACTTCTTACCTCTGATGGATGCAGTTTTCACTGGTCCAAACAGATCAATGTGAAGTAACTCTAATGGTTTTAAAGTTGAAACAACACTTTTGGATTTAAAAGATGATTTTGAAAATTTTCCTTTCTGACATGCTTCATAAAGAGCATCTGAGTTGAACTTTAGATTAGGAAGTCCTCTGACCAGATTAAGCTTATTAATCTAAGATATACGTCTCATATTAATATGACCCAATCTTCTGTGTCAGACCCATTGCTCCTCATTAACAGACATAAGGCATTTAACATTCTGAACCTTAAGTTCTGAAAGACTAATTTTATAAATGTTGTTTTTCCTTTTACCATTAAAGAGGATTGAGCCATCCTTTTGACTAACAGCTTTGCAACACTTTTGATTAAAGATAATGTCATAACCATTGTCACTTAATTGACTTATGGACAAAAGATTATGAGCTAACCCTTCAACAAGCAAAACATTAGTTATGGAAGGAAATTTACCATTGCCTATGGTTCCAGAGCCAATTATTTTGCCCTTCTGATTCCCTCCAAACTTGAAATCTCCTTCAGATCTAAGCTCCAGACTTTGGAACATAGACCTTTTTCCCGTCATATGTCGTGAGCATCCAGAGTCCAGGTACCATGACTGGAGTCTTGACTTTGCTGCTAAGGATGTCTGCAACATAGATTATTTTGTCCTTAGGTACCCAGATTTTCTTGGGTCCTTTTTGGTTAGTTGCCTTAAAGCTTTTTCTAAACTTCTGTCTTTCAACATAATACTTGTTCTAATTAGCTTTAGATTTATTAAACACAGGTTTGTTCTGATTAGAACTTGTGTGTTTAATATCATTCAAGTGACCAAATGTAAATTGAGAATATAAAGGAGGATACTTGATATCCAGTTTATCTACATATTTTGGATTTGAATCTTCATAAGAGAAAGATTTATATCCAACACCTTTTCTATAGTTTCTACTAATACCATAGATCATTGAAGCCATTTTGCTTCTATCTAGGCTTTTAGTTAGAAACTTCCTGAAACTATAGTCATACTCTTGTAAAATATTTTCAGAGCATGATTCAGATTTTGAATCAGAGTTTAATTGAGCAGATTCTAAATTATTTTTCAATTTAAGATTTTCAGTTTTTAGTTCAGCTATTTCTGATTCAAACTCGTTACTTTCAAATTCAATATGCTTTTGAAGCGTTTTGTATTTGAGTTTAACTTTACTATAGTTTTCAAGAATATCAGATAAACTTTCAACAAGTTCCTGTCTAGAAAGTTCAGAAAATACCTCCTCAGAATCAGATTCTGATTCTGATCCAGATGATTCAACATTGTCCTTAATGTCAGCCATGAATGCCACGTTTTCACATTCCTCTTCTGACTCTGATGACGAATCAGATGCATCTGAGTCATCCCAGGTAGCCATCAAAACTTTCTTTTTATGATCTGACTTTCTTTTTGGGTTCTCCTTCTGAAGCTTTGAACAGTCACTCTTGTAGTGCCCGGGCTCCTTGCATTCATAGCAAACAACCTCTCTTTTTCCAGATCGTCTGTGTCCAGAGGATTCTCCAGATCTTTTGTATCCCGAAGATTCTTTGTGTTGATCTGGTTTTCTAAAGTTCTTGAACTTCCTTTGCTTATTCTTCCAGAGTTTATTGATTTTTCTGGATAGCAAGGATAGTTCTTCTTCATCTTCAGAAGCAGACTCTTCGGAGCTTTCTTCTAATACCTATAATGCTTTAACAGCTTTATTAGATTTTAATGCAATTGACTTACCTTTCTTTAGAGGCTCATCTTCCTCTGGTTCAATCTCATGACTCCTTAAAGAACTGATTAGTTCCTCCAGCGTAATCTTGTTCAGATCCTTTGCCAGCTTTAGAGCAGTGACCATGGGTCTCCATCTGGTTGACAAGCTTCTGATTATTTTCTTGACATGATCTGCTGTAGAGTAACCCTTGTCCAGAACCTTTAGGCCAACAGTGAGAATCTGGAATCTGGAAAACATTGCTTCAATAGATTCAGATTCTTCCATCTTGAAAGCTTCAAACTTCTGGATCAGCGCCAGAGCCTTGGTTTCTTTGACTTGAGAGTTCCCTTTATGAGTCATCTTCAGGGATTCAAATATATCAAAGGCAGTTTCTTTGTTGGTTATTTTCTCATACTCAGTATGAGATATAGCGTTTAGCAATATAGTTCTAGCCTTGTGGTGATTTCTGAATTCCTTCTTTTGCTCCTCAGTCATTGATTTTCTGTCAACTTTCTTGCCATTCCCATCAGTGGGATGAACATATCCATCAATGACTAAGTCCCAAAGATCAGCATCCAACCCTAGAAAGAAACTTTCCAGTCTATCTTTCCAATTATCAAACTTCTCTCCATCAAACATGGGAGGTTTTGTGCTGACTCTTTCTTCAAAAAGGTATGGAATGCTTTAAGATGTTCAGAGTTTAAGATGGATGACAATTTCAGAGTCTTGATAGATGATAAGATCTTTAATGTATCATAGTCTCAGTCTTGATCAGAGTTTCAGTCTTGATCAGAGTCTTCATCAGAGTATGCAGCAGTATGTGCTTTGAGCGTGAATATTAATGATAAGAGTCTGGTTATAAGAGCCTCTGAGTTTGTAGTGAAAAGATCTTCAGAGTTTTCAGCTTTTGTATACTTCTTTCAGTAACGTTTCAGATCATTCTGTAGCTTTTGCTTCAGATCCTTCTGGCAGCGCTTCAGAATCTTCTAATAGTCTTGCATCTGATGCTTCCAGATCTTTGCATAGTTTCTTTGTACTTATTTTCTTCTTTTAAGAGTATTTAATTTTATACCTGAAACAATAATACTTGAACAAATTTTAGAGTGTAGAATTGCTCGTTACAAAATTCCATAAAAGTTATCATCAAAACATAGAGATATAAGAAACACCAATCTGTGTTCTAACAATATGTTTGTCTAAAAACCCAATTTTACACTCTAAGGCAAAACATATAGAAATTAAACATCACTTCATCAGAGACTATGTTCAGAAGGGTATTATAAACTTAGCCTTTGTTGATACAGATCATCAGTGGGCTAATATTTTCACAAAACCCCTTGCTGAAGATAGGTTCAAGTTTATTCTAAAAAATATTGGTATGGATTTTTGTCCAGAATGATATTTATCAGAAGCAAACTTCTCAGATGCAAAATGTTTAAAACTCTGAAGTATTTCATCTGTCTTTATTTGATTTCTTGAGTTATTATTATTTGTGTGTATCTGAACTAACCAATCTTAGAGGATTTGAACGTTGGCTAACGTTTCATTTCTCAAGAGAATTCAGAAGCACATGCAAGCAAACATGTGTCACTCTGAATCTGAAAATATGGCGTGCACATTACTGAAGAGACATTTGAGGTATTGTTTGAATAGTTAAAATCTTGGTTCCCCCCCCCCCCCCCCCCAAATTGTCAGAATCAATTAATGCTTTGAAATGATTTTTATTCTTTTCATTAAATGCTATTAATTGCTATTTGTGAATGTGATGAATGTGTCTGTTTGTGTGCCCTAACTTCTCTCTATAAATACCACAAAATCACACCATTTTACACTTTTCACTTCATGAACAAGTATATACATTTCTGCTTGCTATTTGCTCTTCATCAAAACCCTAAACCTTCATCCAAATCTTCTTCATCTTCATCAATGGCAACATCATCCTCAACATCAGCTCAGTTTCAATCATCAATGGTTGCAGTTGCATCATCAAACATGGGTGCTACCCCATTTAAGGAACCTGAAAGAACATTGTTAACCCCTGTTGACAAGCTTGAAGTTCTCTGTGAGTCTATGGTGGAATTTGACTCTCTGGCTGACAATGGATTTGATTTGCGTTCTATTGTTGATGCACAAGGCTGGGTTAAGTATTTTGACAGATTATTTGGACCAGTGTACCCACATCTAGTGAAGGAATTTTGGATCCACGCATCTGTTTACCCAAAATTCATCCTCTCTTCTGTTCTAGGAAAAGAGATCATAATCACTGAAGATCTCATCAAAAAACTCATTGGCTATGAGGAGACTGATGGAGTTTGTCATCTGCTAGCTGGGCGTGTGGATATGGAAGACGTTTTTGAGGAAGTTATTGCATCTGGACAAGCTTCAAATAAGTTTAAGGAGCTGAAACCTGACTATAAAATCTGGGCAAAGATTTTTCTGGGATGCATCAATCACAGAGAATCCACAAATTCTCCAGATTATGTAAATAATGAACAACTCTACTTCATGTACTGCCTAAGTCAGAGTACCAAAGTAGATTTGCCATATATTCTCTTTATGCATCTATGGAATCATATCAATGCATCCAGAGAATCTATTAAGACAAAGGGACAGAAGATCAGGACGTGAATTCCTTTTGGAAGACTGATCTCAGACATTCTGACAGAGAATGGTCTGGTAGCTGCTCTTTATGAAGCTGGAGTTAAAGAGGAGCTTGAGACAATAGTTGGAAAACCCTTGAATGGCAACAGTCTTCAGAGGCTAAAAGTTGTGGATGAACTCACAACTGCTCCTAAGAAGCTGAATGTTACTGAAGTAAGTCAGAGAAGGATTCCAGTTCAAGACTTTCCAATCTTTGGTGTTAAAGAACCTAGGGATATTATTCTTAGGTATATTGAAGCGTGCAAAGCAGATGGAACACCTATTCCTGCTGATATTCTGATTCGTGCTAGAGAACCTATGCCAGATGTTTATGAAGAGAATATGAGAAAAAGAAGACAGTTAGAGGCTGATGAAGCTGCTGCTCAGAAGAAACAGAGAGTTGCTGAAAAACCACAGAAGCAGATTAAGAGAAAAGCTTATGGAGAAGTTCCCTCTGCTCCTACCAACCGCATCAAGACAAAAGGTACTAAAACATCTTTACCTTCTATTCCTAAAATTGTTGTAAATATATCAACAATTAGTTCTATGTTTGAACCTCCTCCCACTCAAAATCAAACTATTCCTGCTCCATCTCAAACCTCTGAACCACCCATTATTCCTACTTCACAAATTCAATCTGATCCTGTTACCCCAACACCACTTAAATCATCTGAAATTCCTCAATCTAAACCACAAACAACACTAACAGAATAACCTACAACACAACAGCAACCAGAAATTCAACAACCAGTTGCATCTGAACCCATACAATCTGACCCAGTTGCATCTGAAACTGTTGCATCTGAACCAGTTGTATCTGAACCACCAACATCCAAACCTTCTGATCCTCAACCAGGACAATCCACTCCTCTGATAAAGTTCTTTTCCAGAAGAAAATTACTTAATCTTTCATACCAAGCTTTGGGAGCTTGTTTCAAACCATAAAGAGATTTTTTGAGTTTGAAAACATGATCTAGAAATTTATTACTTTCAAAACCAGGAGGTTGATGGACATAAACTTCTTCTTCTATAATACCATTTAAGAAGGCACTCTTAACATCCATCTGATATAGAGTGATGTTATGTTGTGCAACAAATGAAATAAGAAGGCGTATAGATTCTAACCTTGCCACTGGAGCATAAGTTTCAGTGTAATCAATACCTTCTTGTTGACTGTACCCTTGAGCTATCAGCCTTGCCTTGTTCCTTACAACTTCTCCTTGCTCATTTAGTTTATTTCTGAATACCCACTTTGTTCCAATAATGTTGAAACCTTTTGGTCTAGGAACCAGATCCCACACATCATTTCTTGTAAATTGATTTAGCTCATCTTGCATTGCAAGTATCCAATCATTTTCAGTCAGAGCCTCATCCACAGATGTTGGTTCAATAATAGACACCAACCCAAGAAGTGATGTTCCAGATGATCTGATAAACGACTTTGTTCTTATAGGGTCATCTTTCTTTCCAATAATCATTTCTTCTGGATGAGAAGCCTTGATTTTGGATGATCCTTTAACTGATGGTTCTTCAGAAATATTCATGTTATTCATCTGAGCAGCTAATGGAGTTGCATCTGGTGTAGCTTCTTCTTGAGCTTTCTCTATTTCTGGTTTCTCAGATTCTATGAGAATAACTTCTCCATCTGCAGAGTTTTCAATCTGCTTTGGCTTTTGATTTCCAAGCTTATCATCAAATCTAACATGTATAGATTCCTTCACAATTTGTGTCTTAGTATTGTATACTCTGTAACCTTTAGAGCGTTCAGAATATCCAAGCATGAAACACTTTTGTGCTTTAGAATCAAACTTGTTAAGATTCTCTTTAGTGTTTAGTATAAAACAAATACATCCAAAAGGATGGAAATAAGAAATGTTTGGTTTTCTATTCCTCCATAATTCATAAGGAGTCTTTTCCAGAAGAGGTCTAATTGACACTCTGTTCTGAATGTAACATGCTGTGTTAATTGCGTCTGCCCAAAAATGTTTTGCCATGTTAATCTCATTGATCATGGTTTTGGCCATCTCTTACAAAGTTCTATTTTTCCTTTCTACAACTCCATTCTGTTGTGGAGTTCTAGGACAGGAGAAATCATGAGCAATGCCATTTTCATTAAAATATTTTTCAAAATGTTTGTTTTCAAATTCACCACCATGATCACTTCTGACTTTGACAATTTTGAAATCTTTTTCAGTTTGAATTTGTTTGCAGAAATCAAAGAACACAGAGTGTGACTCATCCTTGTGTTTTAGGAATTTTACCCATGTCCATCTGTTGTAGCCATCAACAATAACTAATCCATACTTCTTGCCTCTGATGGATGCAATTTTCACTGGTCCAAATAGATCAATGTGAAGTAACTCTAATGGTTTTGAAGTTGAAACAACACTTTTGGATTTAAAAGATGATTTTGAAAATTTTCCTTTCTGACATGCTTCACAAAGAGCATCTGAGTTGAACTTCAGATTAGGAAGTCCTCTGACCAGATTAAGCTTATTAATCTGAGATATACGTCTCATATTAATATGACCCAATCTTCTGTGCCAGACCCATTGCTCCTCATTAACAGACATAAGGCATTTAACATTCTGAACCTTAAGTTCTGAAAGACTAATTTTATAAATGTTGTTTTTCCTTTTACCATTAAAGAGGATTGAGCCATCCTTTTGACTAACAGCTTTGTGTCGCTACTGCGAAAATCGGCGCCGACTGACAGAAGAGTCGCCACCGTGCGTTATTTATCCCACGGGAGGGAAAGGAAACACTCAGAGTAAACCTCGCACAAAACGGGAGAAGGTATGGTCGTCGCAACCAAAACCTGGATTCGGGAGTCGGTTACGCAAGGGGAAGGTATTAGCACCCCTCACGTCCGTCGTACTCGACGGGATCCACGATTGTTTTCGGGTATGGATTGTTATTCTATCTAAACTAAGGGTCGAGGGTTAAAAAGAAAATAAAATGAAAATAAAAATGACTCAGCAAAGTATCGCACTTTATGCCTACGTATTCCCGCCTGGAACAAGAAATCAGAGTCAACGTAGTTCGCCTACCTACGGGAAAGGAGGGGAAGGTTGCTCGCTAGGATATCGCATCCTATGCCTACGTACTTTCATACAGCATGAAAGATCAGAGCAAACGTAGTTCGGGCTACGCACGACACAGGCTTGTCTTGGTTGATTTTATTCCTTCTGAAAAAGGTTTTTCTGATTAACAGTCCCGGCGGACAAAAATGACGTCTTGATGAGTTCACGTTCTTTTACGAAAGAAGTGTCTTTTATTGTGTTTGAAATCTTTATGGTGTTTTTCTGTTTGTTTTGAGGAAGAAGAGATAGAACTCTAACCTATGGTTGCGAAGGGAAACAAACTAACCTAATGTTATCATGCATGGGTTAAGACCTAATGTCTATCATATTTCTCTCTTGCACAGAGAGAAACAGAGATCCTACGGGATAGGCAGAAACAGAAACAATAACAGACATAATAAAGCGGTAAAATGCATGGATGCAGCAATACAAGCTAGGCAAGGGAGTCCCACTCAACCTCGAACCTAGAAAACAATAGGCAAAAGTGAACAGGCTTCACTTTCAACCCAACAAGGTAAACAACAAACAATACAGTCATGAAAACCAATCAATACATCAGAAATGAAATACATCAAAAATAAACAGCCTCAGCAGCTTTGAATCAACATCTGGCTTCAAGTCATCTCCAATCAGCTCCAAGCTTCAGTCAGCAGCAGTCTCTATCTTCACAGTCTTCAAGCAAAGATCTTGAGCACCAGTCATTAGTCTACAATGGCTTTTCTTCAAGTCTCAGGCTCCAGGATGAACATCAGTCAACCAGATGAAGTGAATGAATGTTAGACAGTTAATTACCTACCAAGGGTGGTTCATCAACTGTTAACATTAAACAGAACGTTTTCTCTCAAAAGTCCTATCTTTCAAATACATTCACTGATCCTTCCAAAGGAAGGAGGTGGATATTTGAAAGAGACTTTGAATCATAGAGAAAGGATAGAGGCAAACAAGGCCATCTATGTTTGTGAATCAAGTTGCTAGACTAGGCTCTTCCTAACCTTAAATCCTATAGTCTTCAACAGTCTTCTAGCAAACAGCATCTTCAATGAATTTGAACTTGATCTTCCATCTTGAGTCTTCAATGTGCTTCATCCACAAGGTCTTCACAAGGTCCTCAATTCAATCTTCAAAGGTCCACACCCAAAGGAGAAGAAAAGAAAGCAAAACAATACAAACTATGCCCTAAAGGCCACCCAAATGATCAATCAATTCAAAAATCAACCAAAAATAGCATATAGTAATATAAATTCCTAATATAAATTCTAGGGGATCCTATTTAACTACCCTTAAGTCCCATATATTCCCCATAGGCTAACTTGTCCTAAAAACCCCAAAAATAAAATGTTGAAGTTCAAGTATACTACTTAAAAACTCTAATTAAACTATCCTAAGTTCAATTATCTAAACTAATCAAATTTTATTCTAAAAAATCTAGTAATAAATTCTGGGAATACTACAATTCAATATTAATTACCAAAAAAAAGAATGGGCAAAAAATCTATTTCTAAGTGTAAGAACAAAAATCTACAAGTTCAAGTGTGAAATGAATTAAGGAAAAGAATGCATTATTTTGTAAAATATGTGAAAATGCGAAAAAAAATATAAAATGCAATTTTTATATTTTTTTAATTTTCTAGACATGCTAAGGAAAATATTAAAAAAAGAATGAGTAAAAAACATGCATTATTTATTTAGTTATGAATTTTGGAAGATGAGTAAAATAAAATGCAATTTGAAAATGAAAATAAAAGAATTAAATGAAGGGGGTGCAGATAGTATGTTGGGCCAGTTATGCGCGTTGGGCTTGGCTGATGGGGGGGTGCGAACAGCGCATGAGCCCAAGAAGCTCATTTAATGAAACGACGTCGTTTCATGCGTGGGGCAATTCCCTCCAAAATTCTGAATTAAATCACGGCCTTAGGATCAAAGTCCAGTCAACTTTTGCATGATGATCCAACGGTCCCCTTGCATCTTCAACCTCTAGAAACCCTAACTTCATACAAACTCCCTCTTCATGAGTGAATCTTCTATACTCCATAGCTCTCTCGTTTCTTGATGAAAACTCATGAAATAAAAGTCAAAAATGATCCTCTTCTCGCCCTCTATCCAACCATGGTCCTATCTCATCTTGAATCATCTTCTAACATGCAAACCGAAAACACCAACCCATGGTTCCACCATGAAAGCTTGACATGCAACTGTAACAAACCTTGAAAATAATTGTAGCCACGTGTTCTACATGTTACACTGAGTATACTAAACTATAGCACATGCTTTTAATCTTCATATATCAACCATTCTTGATCTTGAAAGAATTGTTACCATATTTTGAACCTCCATGGATTGACCTTAAACTCACCATAAATGATCCTTAAGTGGTCTCTATCATGAATATCACAACAACTAACCCTAACCATGCATAATTATGGTGATTCGAATCAAAATGTATTCTTACCAATTGGATATGGTGATGATGGTTATCCCTCGTTTCAGCCCTTGCCACTTGTGCCAATTGATCCTTGGATGATGGTGATGATGCTGGTGAAGAGAACTCGTGTTTATACCTCTTGAAAATGCCAATTCGAAGCTTCACGCCTCTTGGAGTGATGGAGAAGAACTCACAATCCAGCCACGATTTGATGTGCTTTCTTCTTGCTTTTTACTCTACAACAATGGAGAATGATGATGATGATAGCTAGCACAAACAATGGAGTTTGGGAGAGATGGGAATCAAAATGCAATTTTGGAGTTATGAGATGAAAGTATGGTTTGCAAGCAAATAGAATCACCAACCAATGCACAAATGACTTCATTTCCTTATATAGATGATGATTAACAGAATGAGAAGTTTCTAGATTGATCCTAGAGGGATCTAGAAGCTTATGGAACTTTCATGAATTTATCATTTGATGGCATTTTGAATCATATCATATCATGCTTGCACCTTGGGTAAACTTGAGTGAAAATCTCCCCTCATGAGATATTAGGAGTGTATGCATGAAAAACCAAGTTTTCTTTGCCTTGTGTTAAGCTTTACCATGTTGCCTTATGATGTAAGAAACAAATTTACAAAGGAAGTCCAATTTTTAAACCTAAACTCAAAAATGTGGATGAACCAATGTCTTTAAAATGATGTTGGAAATCAATTTGGTATATTGGATGACCCATATTGGCTTTGTAGATCTCTCAAACCATTTTCCAACTTGAACTTTTTCAAGTTATATGCCTTTTTAAGTCATTTTCACCACTTTTTAAAATTCCATGCTCCAAGCTTTTTCAAACTTTCACACCTTCTTTTCTAGCCTTAAAATCCCATTTTGAACAACTTTGATGTTGGGAAGTTTTCCATTTGAAGCTTCCTTGTATGAGTTTTAGGCATGTGCTATGAATGACCTGTAATCACCAAATGACCAAAATACCCTTTTCTTGCCAAGACCATAAGTAGAGTTCCACAAATCATATGAAGGCATACCATACCATTATAGAAAGCTAAGACAATGAGGAACAATTCTTATGTTTAACAGAAATTCATTTGAAATCTCCTTGAGGGGTAAAAATTGCTTGGAAGTCAAGTCACTTTTACAGACAAAACTTCAGATACCTCAGATGACCTGTAACTTGCAAGGGCCATAACTTGAGTTCTATAAATCTCCTTGATGTCTTCCACCACTCAAATTAAAGGTATTGAGATCCTCTACAAGTTTCATGTAGGCCAAGGATCCATTTGAAGCTTGCATTTTGACTTATCTTGCTTGGAAGTTTGACCTAAACCAGGGAATTTTACATAGAAACCCTAATTTAGAACCTCCTCTTCTCCTTGATTTCTCTTGAATTATTCTTAGCATAACAACATATCCTTATTCTACATGTCAAATGATGAACCCCACATCTCTCCAATAGCCCTTAATGCCTTTCAATCAGTCAATTGACCTAGAGTTGACCCAGGGTTGACCCAGATGAAACCCTAGTTGACTGTCTTCAACTGTAATTCTTGTGACTTCACCAATGACTTGTCTCCTTCTCCAAATGACTTTCTAAGTCCTCCAAGATGTCTAGATACTCCCCATGCTCAGCCCACAGCTCACCATTTCTTTGTTGATCCTCAGACACCCTCAGTTAGGAGATAGATGAACTGCTTGATCCATTGACTTGATAGCTTCCAAATTCTTTTCTGATGACTTGAATGAGGTTGAATCAGGATAATAACCTCTTGATAGGCCTCTAGAGATGAGAATAATGATTGGTCCCCTGTTAGCTGACTTGCTATGCTTATGCTATGCAGATGAGTAACCTATGTACATGGCCCTATATGCAAATGCTAATGCAATTGAAACATAAACCAAGTGAATAAGGTTGGGCAAATTTTTAGGGTGCAACAGCTGCCCCTATTCAAGCGGCTTGGACCCGATTGGGTGAAGAGCCCGGAGCCTTCAGACATTCGCGGTACGAGACGGTTGAATACTAGGAACCCAGAAATTTTCCAACCGCAGAAATAAACTGCGCCACTGCTTGGGGAACGACATTCATCAGCTGAATTTAACTGTTACGGCAACCCACTGATCTCGTGCGACCGTGCTGGGGATTATTCTCATCATCCTGAAAAAGATTGAATCATCGGAAACTTCGTCCTTTGCTTGTCCACGTCAGGACTCTATCTGCTGTCAACTCGGAAAAAACTTCAACAACTTTGCTGGGGACGGCTCGTCTGCCTTCTCGTCAGAGATAAATCGTCCACGTTAGGAATAAACTCTTCCACGTTAGGAATACCACCGTCCACGTTAGGACTCACCTTTCCACGTAAGGAATAACCGTTCCACGTTAGGAATAATACTGTCCACGTTAGGACTCACCTTTCCACGTAAGGAATACATCGCTTTTCCCCGTCAGGGGTGACTTTTCTCTGCTTTGTCAAACTCTTCCACGTAAGGAATACGTCTTCTTTTGCTTTGTCCATGTAAGGACTCTTTCTTTTTCCACGTTAGGAATCACAAATTTTCCACGTAAGGAACCCCAATCTTTCCACGTGAGGAATACTATATCAATCTTTCTTTCCACGTTAGGAATGCTTCTTCTTTCCACGTAAGGAATACCGTTTCTTCTTTCCGTCCACGTCAGGACTAAACTTTCCAAGTAAGGAATCTATCTTCTTCTTCCACGTTAGGAATAACTTCTTTGATCTGTCCGCGTCAGGACTAAACTCTTCCACGTCAGGAATAATCTCTTTCTTTCCACGTCAGGAATCAATCTTGATATGTCCGCGTGAGGACTCAATCTTTCCACGTAAGGAATAAACTCGTCTTTCCACGTAAGGAAACCATTTTTCTTCCACGTAAGGAATGCTCTTGATATGTCCACGTAAGGACTCTGATCTTTCCACGTTAGGAATCAAACCTTGATCTGTCCACGTCAGGACTAAACTTTTCCACGTAAGGAAACACCTTCTCTTTCCACGTCAGGAATCAACTTCTTTTCCATCTGTCCGCGTCAGGACTAAACTTTTCCACGTAAGGAAACACCTTCTCTTTCCACGTCAGGAATCAACTTCTTTTCCATCTGTCCGCGTCAGGACTAAACTTTCCACGTAAGGAATCAATCTCTTTTCCACGTAAGGAATCACCATTTTTCCACGTAAGGAATAAGACTTCGTCTGGATCTGTCCGCGTCAGGACTAAACTCTTCCACGTTAGGAATGCACTTGTCTCCCCGTAAGGAATCCATCTCGATATGTCCGCGTAAGGACTCAATCTTTCCACGTAAGGAATACCAACTTCTTTCCACGTAAGGAATAAATTCGTCTTTCCACGTAAGGAAACCATCTTCTTTCCACGTAAGGAAACATTGTCTTTCCACGTAAGGAGAACATCGTCCACGTTAGGACCCACCTTTCCACGTCAAGAACACCATCTTAATCTGTCCACGTAAGGACTCCATTCTTTCCACGTAAGGAATGATCTTGATCTGAATTTGTCCACGTCAGGACTAAACTTTCCACGTAAGGAATCTACCTTCTTTCCACGTTAGGAATCTCCTCTTGATATGTCCACGTAAGGACCCAATCTTTCCACGTAAGGAAATGTATTTGATTTGTCCACGTAAGGACTCACATCTTCATCTGATGAAATAATAGAACCTGTCCACGTTAGGACTCGCGTGTCTTTGACTTGCTGGGGAAATAAACCCCGTCCACGTCAGGACACACACTTTGCCAACAACACGAAGAAGGATAAATTTGGTCCACGTCAGGACTCTCGTATCTTGTCATCACGAAGAACTACAAACTTGTCCACGTCAGGACGCACATCTCACCATTACAAATAGCGATATCTGCTGGAAATAAATTGTCCCCGTCAGGACTCATTTCTCCATTGACCCCAAACCAAAAACTTCTCAGCACTGACGTGACAACAACTCTGAAGCGGACTCTACTGGGGATATCTGGAAACCAAACTACCGGGCGCCTGTTCTGATAACCGACGGCAGCTTCTGAAATTCTGATTCACGAACCTTCTGATGCCAAATAACTCTGCTTGGGAATGAGGAGAGATTTTGCCTACTGACTCTGGCGGGGAAAACACGAGAAATTCACAAATAACTCTGTTCGGAGACAAAGAGAACTTCATTATGATAACTCTGTGGGGAGTAATGCCGAAGCTGACGCTTCATGGGATGTCTCACGTCGAGATCTTGAAGGCTTGATAATTCATTTGAGCATAAGGCTCTCTCTACCTGCATGAGAAACAATACTTGAAACAAACAGTTAGCCAACCTAATTTACGTTCCAAAATGCATGCGTTCGACAATGATGCAATGCTCCATTCGACATGGAAATGCTACGTTTTTATTTGGTGGATGCAAGTACGACACTATATGCCGATGCCAATATGACGATGCAAATGCAGACTCGAACTGCTGGGTACAGAAACTGCTTCAGCAAAATAAATGCTGAAGATAATGCCAACTCCGCTGGGGATATCCAGGTGCTACAGAATTATTCCAGCAAAGTAAATGCTGGAAGAGTGAAGTCGACCCAGCTGGGAAATTGGGAACTTGAACCAAGCACCTCGCTGAAGTGATACCCTGCTGGGGAATATACCTCTGCTGGAGGGTGGCAGATGCGCTTGGTATGATCGAACTTCTGCTGGAAAGTGAACGGATATCACACGGTATCCTGACAAAATAAACGCCTGGGCGCCCCACCAACTCTGCCGGGGAGAGTCTCAATCTTCGAGTTCCACTGGGAGGAATACTCGCTGAGAAGAGAAATCCGCCAGGGATGGGATGATTCTCTTGGGGGAAACCAACTGACTCCGCTGGGAGAGAGTAAATGACCCTGCGGGGAGAGGTAAACTGCCTGAATACAGCTCACAAATATCAATCTTCTGCGGCTAAACCACTCGGCTCGAGACAAGGGAATCCTTCTGGGGGGACACCATACTGTCTGAATACAGCCTTACGATCTTGGAATCATCAATTCTGTTGAGGATAAATGACTTTGCTGGAGCACGTCCTTTGGATAAGCTACGACTAGCTGGGGAATTTTGTCCTTCTTCGGGAAGAACATGCATGACCTGCGTGAGGGTCGAGTCTTTCGTTAATGCAATCTTTTAATTATCTTCCTCGTACGGTTGTGAAACCTGCAACAACACAAACAAGACAAGACAAGCCTATGCAACCAAATCGATTCAGGTTAGCGACGTTATTTTCAGTTAATTCAAAGCTTTTAGCAATTGTTGGCAAGGGCCAGTGGTGTTATGCACCTGCTAGTTTCAATAAACTTAGGCGTTTTATCATGCACAAAACAGTAAAGAACCAGCATCAAGTACTGAATAACATATTTCATTGATTGGGCCCCTGAATGGGCGGAGTTTTGTACACGGGATGTAACTCCTGAAAAGAGGAAGCTACACAAAGCAAATATACAAGTATGCACAAAAAGCGTAAATATATTGACAAACTAAATTTGTACACATGTCGGCAACGGGATGCAGATGAACACCACGAATTGATCCTCCTATGACTCATCTGACTCTAATGCTTTCCCGGTATTCACACTTCTGTAGAGATTGTATCAGATAACCGATCCCTTAGGCATTCTCCCGCACTGATGCTCATTGCAATATCGAATTCGGACCGCAGTCATTTGCTTTTCAAATCCCTAACTTTTGCGTGAACCGCCCTTTACGGGTTTTCAGTTCACCGGGATACCCTTTTTTGCCGAAGCCGCCCAGTGTAGGTTTTCAACTTCGCGGGTGTACATTTTTCAATTTTATCCCTAACTTTTGCCCGAACCTTTCATTCTGTTTTTGGTTCGCCAGGATGCCCCATTTTTGCCTGGACTCTCTTTTTCTGTCCAGCGGGTCTATTTTAAGCAAAGTATTTTTTAACTGCGTCCGAATTCACAGGCGACGTAAAGTCTTCACCGTCCATAGTGGACAACAACAACGCTCCTCTGGAGAAGACTTTCCTGACAACGTATGGCCCTTCGTAGTTGGGGGTCCACTTGCCCCTGTGATCTGCTTGCGGCGGGAGAATCCTTTTCAGCACAAGGTCGCCCGTCTGAAAGCTTCGCGGATGTATTTTCTTGTCGTATGCTTTCTTCATTCGGCTCTGGTACAAACGACCATATGCTAGAGAAGCTAGCCTCTTCTCGTCCATCAAACTCAATTGGTTCAACCTGTCTTTCACCCATGCTGCCTCGTCCAGCTGAACGTCTCGCAATACCCTCAGCGAAGGGATCTCAACTTCCAATGGTAATACCGCTTCCATTCCGTATACTAACGAGAACGGGGTTGCCCGGTTGATGTGCGTACCGTCGTACGATAACCGTGCAAAGCGAAAGGTAGCATCTCGTGCCAATCCTTATAGGTCACCACCATTTTCTGAACGATCTTCTTGATATTCTTATTGGCTGCCTCAACAGCGCCATTCATCTTGGGTCGGTACGGGGAGGAGTTGTGATGTTCGATCTTGAAATTCTGACAGAGCTCCTTCATCATTTTGTTGTTCAGGTTTGAACCGTTGTCCGTGATTATCCGCTCGGGAATCCCATATCGGCAAATGATATCTCTCTTGATGAATCTGGCCACCACTTGCTTAGTTACGTTTGCGTAAGACGCCGCTTCCACCCATTTGGTGAAATAATCGATTGCTACTAGAATGAACCGGTGCCCGTTAGAAGCTGTCGGCTCGATTTTTCCAATCATATCGATTCCCCACATCGAGAATGGCCATGGCGATGACATTACATTCAGAGGACTTGGAGGCACATGGATCTTGTCAGCATAGATTTGGCACTTGTGACACTTTCTTGCAAACTTGAAACAATCAGTTTCCATGGTTAGCCAAAAGTAACCCGCCCGTAGCAGCTTTCTCGTCATAGCATGCCCACCAGCATGCGTACCAAAGGTACCTTTGTGTATTTCCTCCATGAGCAGCTTCGCCTCTTTCTCGTCTACACAACGCAACAGCACCAAATCATGGTTTCTTCGGTATAAGACGCCATCCGGATTCAAATAGAAATTACCCGCTAATCTTCTGAGAGTCTTTTGATCTTGACTGGATGCCCCAGCCGGATACTCTTTGTTCTTCAGGAAGTTAAGGATATCAAAATACCACGGTTTGTCGTCGGATGCTTCATCAATAGCAAATACGTAAGCTGGTCTGTCAAGCCGAGAGATAATGATTCGGGGAGCCTCGTTCCAGAAGTTGACTTTGTACATGGAAGACAAAGTGGCCAGGGCGTCAGCCATTTGGTTCTCTGCCCGCGGTACATGATGCAATTCAACCTTGTCGAAGAAAGGCAACAATCTCCTTGCATAATTCATGTAATGTATCAAGTTGGGCTGACGCGTCTCCCATTCCCCTTTGATCTGATTCACCACCAGAGCTGAGTCTCCGTATACGTCCAGATTCTTGATTCGCAAATCAATGGCTTCTTCAAGCCCCATTATACAAGCTTCGTATTCGGCCTCATTATTAGTAACGGAAAAGGTCAATCGGGCAGTAAACGGGATGTGCGACCCGTGTGGCGTAGTGATGATTGCCCCTATTCCGCTACCGTAAGCATTCACAGCTCCGTCAAAGATCATCTTCCATTTGGAACCCAACTCTGGTCCTTCGTCTGGCAACGACTCTTCACAATCTTTCATCTTTAGGTACATGATATCCTCGTCAGGAAAATCAAACCTCATTGATTGGTAATCTTCAATAGGCTGCTCTGCCAAGTACTCAGACAGCACACTCCCTTTTATAGCCTTTTGCGAGACGTATTGGATGTCATATTCAGTAAAGACCATCTGCCAACGGGCAATTCTCCCTGATAGCGCCTGCTTTTCGAATACATATTTGATAGGATCCATCTTCGAGATGAGCATGGTTGTATGATTCAGCATGTATTGCCTCAAACGCTTGGTAGCCCAGGCTAGCGCGCAACAAGTTTTCTCGAGCATTGAGTAACGGGATTCACAGTCTGTAAATTTCTTACTCAAGTAGTAGATCGCATGCTCTTTTCTCCCTGTCTCGTCATGTTGACCGAGAACACAACCCATGCTTCCCTCAAGAACCGTCAAATACATGATCAAGGGTCTACCTGCCACTGGGGGTATCAAAATAGGAGGCTCCTGTAAATACTGCTTTATTTTATCGAACGCCTTTTGACAATTTTCGTTCCATGTTACAGCTTGATCTTTCTTCAACAGCTTGAATAATGGTTCACACGTAGCAGTTAGGTGAGATATGAACCGGGCGATGTAGTTCAACCTCCCTAAAAACCCGCGCACCTCTTTCTCTGTTTTAGGCGTCGGCATTTCTTGAATCGCTTTTATTTTAGCAGGATCGACCTCTATTCCTCTTTCACTTACGATAAACCCCAGCAGTTTACCCGATCTCACCCCGAAGGTGCATTTGTTAGGGTTCAGTCTCAGCCTGAACTTCCTAAGCCTTTTAAATAACTTCAGCAGATTCACCAGATGCTCTTCCTCCGTCTGGGATTTGGCAATCATATCGTCAACATAAACTTCGATCTCTTTATGCATCATATCATGGAAAAGAGTCGTCATCGCACGCTGATATGTTGCCCCAGCATTTTTCAAACCAAAGGGCATCACTTTATAGCAAAATGTTCCCCAAGGCGTTATGAAAGTAGTCTTCTCCATATCCTCTGGCGCCATTTTAATCTGATTATAGCCTGAAAAGCCATCCATGAAGGAGAATACGGAGTATTGAGCAGTATTATCAACTAACACGTCAATATGAGGAAGTGGAAAATCGTGTTTTGGGCTTGCTTTATTCAAATCCCTATAATCCACGCACATTCGAACCTTGCCATCTTTCTTTGGCACTGGTACGATGTTAGCAACCCATGAGGGATACTTTGTCACAGCCAGGAAACCAGCGTCCCACTGTTTTTGAACTTCCTCTTTGATCTTCACTGCCATATCTGGTCGAGTTCTGCGAAGTTTTTGTTTGACTGGCGGGCATTCTGCTTTCAGTGGCAGGCGGTGCACAACCATATCTGTATCGAGCCCTGGCATATCTTCATACGACCAAGCGAATACATCATTATACTCTCGGAGCATTTCGACCAGTCTTCGCTTGATATCGCCCTGCAGCGCGGCTCCGATACGAATATTCTTCTCAACCCCTTCCGACCCCAAGTTGATAATTTCGATGACCTCGTCGTGAGGCAGAATGGCTCTTTCCTCTTGCTTCACCAACCAAGACAGTTCTTCAGGAACGTCGCTATCTTCGACAACCTCTTCTTCGGCCTGAAATACCGGGTGTTCAAAGTCGGGACGAGTCATAGGTGGTTCAAGGATGTCATCTAAAAATGTTATCCTGCAAAAGGAATGGTTAAGTGCTTCAAAATGCGTATAAAGCGAATAACCGCGTTGCCATTTTATTGAAAAATATAAAACAAGAAAGACAGGGATTATAGTATTTGCACATGAAAAAACGCCATTTATTTAATGATTAACACGCAATGTTCATAACAACACAGCCCTAAGCAAATCACGATGCCCCGGGCAAGACATCAGATTATTCAACAATTAATAAAGCAAAGCATTACTGTTTAAGAGTCACAGGAACAAGCTCCTGAATAGACCAGTTGCACAGTCCTTGCCCCGGCGTGCTTGGCTGAATCCAGGCATCCATATCACAGTCGCTGTCTCCTTCGTCCGATTCCGAAGCAGCGTTGATGGTTTCATGACACACTCCACTGGCAGAGATGGTGATTGGCCCTCTGAAACGGGGTGCCCCCACGGAAGGAGTTGATGACGACGGTTGGTATCCCAGCCCGAACCGGTCCATCTTCACAGGAATGTCCAGCACTTTGCCCCAGCCCTTTGCTTCTCCTGCTTCCACTAGAGCTTGAGCTTCTTTATACGATGAGACGGCTATCTCTGGTACTTTGCTCGGCCCGGGACTTTTGTCTTTGATGCGCAACCCTTCAAATGCCTGGCAGGGTGTTTCGTGGATCTCTCCGTCGACCTCCACATATTTAAATGACGATAGATGGCTGACCAGGATGTCCTCTTCTCCGCATACGGTGACTACACTGTCTCCGACCATATATTTCAACTTCTGATGTAGGGTGGACGTGACTGCCCCCACCCCATGAATCCAGGGTCTTCCAAGCAAGCAGCTGTACGTAGGCTGTATATCCATGATATAAAACTCAGTTGCAAACACCTCCGGCCCCACCTGTAGAGGCAATGTGATCGACCCAAAGACTGTTCTCCGCGTGCCGTCAAACGCTCTGACTACCAAGTCGCTGGGCGTGCACAAGATTCCTCTAACATCCAGCTTCATCATCGCCTTCTTGGGCAGCACATTCAAAGACGATCCGGTGTCGACCAATACATGCGACATTACTGATCCTCTACACTCGACGGATACGTGCAGCGCCATATTATGATCTCTCCCTTTCGAGGTCAAATCAAAGTCGGTAAAGCCCAAGCTGTGGCCTGCATTCACATGTGCCAACACTCCTTCCAGCTGATTCACGGAGACGTCTTGAGGTACAAAAGAAGTATCCAGGACTTTCAGCAAAGCATTTCTATGAGCTTCCGAACACAACAGCAATGACAGGATAGATATTTTGGACGGCGTCTGCTGCAGATGCTCCACAATCTTATAATCACTTTTTCGAATCAAGCGCATGAACTCTTCTACGTCTTTCGATGCCGATTCTTTGTCACTTGCTTGCACTGGGACATTCTCAACCATCTTCCCTTTTCCTTTAGCTAGTCTTTCGGCCTCCACTTCAGGAGATATAAAGATCCTACCACTCCTTGTCATACCTCCCGAACCAACAACATTATCCACAGTCTCGGCTGGCTGCTTATTAACATCAATCTTTATCCCGTCACAATACACCTCCAACCCATATGACCATGGGACTGCTTTCGTGTTCTCGTACGGGATCGGTCCGGCCTTAGTTATGGTGATCGGTGGTCGCTGAGCTGGTGCTGCAATAGTGATTGTCTTCCGAGGAATCGTGACGGTGGCCACATCATTCTGATCATATGCTACTGCCCCCGCGGGCTCTTCAGTTGCTGCTTGGTCAAACTGCAATATGCCTTCATCAATTAAAGCCTGAATGCCTTTCTTCAAATCATCACACCCCCCAGCTAGGGTCCAGCATTCTAAACAATATTCGTCACATCCTGGATAAACACCCCCTTGCAACAGTCGGCTTTTTATCTCGCTCAGCGGCGTCTTTAAATCGTCGATATTCGTAATCAGATTCAATCCTTCCTCAGTCAGAATGGCGTTCGCCCCATGATTGGGCATGGGTTTCTGCACTATATTCGGACCTGCCGTTCCGAAGTTGATAGTCTTATTGTCCAAAAGATCCTGCACAACGTGCTTAAAAGCATGGCAACCCTCTATATCGTGGCCTGGGGCCCCAGAATGAAACTCACAGTGCCTGCTTGCATCGTAACCGAACGGGGGAGCTCCCGTTATCGGTGCCAGAGTTCTCTTCTCTACCAAGTTCAATCCCAACAATGTCTGCAACAAATCTGCATAGGTTGAGGGAGGCTTCTCAAACACTCTTCTCGGTTTGCCACCTTGGAATCTTCGCTGAGCCTGCTGTACCCCCTGCTGAGGCTGCTGCTGCTGCATTGGCTGCTGCTGAGACGGTTGTTGTTGCTGAAGCGGTTGTTGCTGGTACGGGATAGTAACACTCGCCACTTGCTGCGGCTGATGATATTGGTTTCGTCCCCTGCCTCGGCCTCGGCCTCGGCCTCCAAATACTGCGCTTGCCTCGCCCTGACGGCGCCCACCGAAAGCCCTCTTATTACTGCCAGATGCAGTTGATTCCTCAACCTGGAACTTTCCTTGCTTAATGTTACGCTCAATCTTTTCACCCATCAGAATTAGGTCTGAAAAACTGGCCAGAGATGTGTGAAATAGCATGTCATGAAACAAGCCCGTGAATGTGCCGACGAACATGTCATTCATTTCCTTGTCTTCTACGGGAGGACGGACCCTGGCAGCCATATCGCGCCACCTTTGCGCGTACTCTTTAAAGCTCTCCCCCTTCTTCTGAGACAGCCCTGCCAATTGGACCCGGTTGGGCGCCAAATCGCTGTTATACTTGTAATGAGCTACAAATGCCTCTGCCAATTGCTTCCATGTCTTGATATTAGTTGGCTCCAACCCCATATACCACTCTAGGGAGGGACCCGACAGACTATCTTGAAAGAAATGCATTAGCATTCTTTCATCAGTTGAGTATGCAGACATCTTTCTGTAATAAGCTCGCACATGCACTTTCGGGCATGTGTCCCCTTTATACTTATCAAACGCAGGAGCTTTGAATTTAATTGGCACCCTCAAGCCAGGTACCAGCCCCATTGTTGCCATGTCCAAGCCCACAGCACTTTGGTTCAGGACCCCCCTCATCTGCTCTTCCAGCATTCTGATCTTTTGGGAGTCATCCATCGGCCCTTCGAAACCTCCGCCGGAGAAAGCGTCCTCCTGTTGATCTTCTTGCCACATACCATTTCCAGCTCCATACCCCTCATATCCATTATTACGGCCAGCCTTGATCTGATTCATCCCCGGACCTCGGCCTCTGTTGCCGTACCCTTGAACTCCTCCAGCAGGACCAAAAGCCATAAACCCAGCGCCGTTTCCATTTCCAAAACCTCCGTAGCCCTGATTGGCCGCACCATAACCATCTTGCCCAAAGCCTTGAGCATTGAAACCATATTTCCCAGTGTTATCGAATCCCTGATCGTTGAATCCGAATCCAGCGTTGACAAAGCCGTTGCCTCCCATATTATCACCCAAGTTGACATCACCAAGCCCAACGTTATGGACAGCAGTCTCGTTTCCAACTCCGACGTTACCATTCACAGCAGCGGTAGCGTTGTTGACATTAGCAACTGGTATGTTGACTACAGGTGGAGCCACTGGCGTGGGAGTACCATCTCCATGAGCAGTATCGAATCGTACAGACTGATGATCCTCGTTACCGTGACCAGCATTCCGGGCCAACAGAGGTTGGACCATGGCTTGCAGATTTTCCTGACCCTTGGCAATAGCTTCCATGGTCTGCATGAAAAGAGCGAGCTTCTCGCGCACATCTTGCATCTCGTTCTGCATTTGATCCATGATTCTTCGACAGTTGGTGCGGGTAGAATAGCGGTGCGGGTGCTGATCTGCAATCCTGAAAAGTACCTGGTACAGAGCAGGAAATAAGACACTATTCAAAGATTACCTGTAATGCAATATGAATATGAATGCAATGCAATGTGTGTCTGTGCATTAGGGACATTCATTCCCCGATTCTAGTGTGAAGGTGCCGGTGCGGTGACAGTGCTAGCAATACGAAGATCGGAGTTGAATCACAGAAAGCCTCATATATTGCAGAGAAATTAATAAGCCAAGAATACAATGTCACTGAGAGTACAATAAGAAGGCATGACCTCAACCAACAATCCTGGTGATGGTCAGCACTGTGCAAATAAAGCATACAAGTTACTACATGACATGATCAAACACTCCCATAGGTCTGGTATTCTTCTAGCAACTTTTTGGTCTCCGGATGACTTGGTCGAGCAAGCAGCCCTTCAACAAGTTGGTTCCTTTTCTTCAGAATGCGGCGCACGTCTTCAGCGGTATCTTCCCATGCCCCATCTCCGAAGCGATCTTCTAGTTTACGTTTCTGAGACATAGCTTCGTCTCTGCCTTTGATGGCCTTGTTCAGTGCGTTCTGGAGACTATACCTGGACATCATTTCTTCTTCGCACTTATCGATGCTGGACTTCAACTGCTCTTCGAGGTCGGAGATTTGCTGCTTCAACTTATCCTCCCTTTTCTTATTGTTGGTGAGCGTGGCATTCCAGGTCTTATTGCAAGAAGAGATCTCTCGGTGAGCGATGTCAAGCGCCTTCTTCTTGGATTCAAGCATGTCATGGGAACTTCTGAACTCTTGCCCCAGTCGCTCGCGCTTCTTCCTCTCCTCAGTCAACTCAGCCCCTAGTCTGTTCACTAGCTCAATCTGCTGTTGGAAAGCATGGACGACCTTGTTTTTCTCACTGCGTATCTGGGCTAACTCCTGCTCTAACCCTTCGTTGACCTTCAATAAGGCTTATTTTTCTCTCACTACTTGCTCGTAGGCTTCCCGAGAAACAGTGGTTGGCTCTGCTACCGGAATAGGAACAAGGATTGGTGCATCTGGAAATGGCATCCTCAACTGACTGGCTCTCTCCTGAATCCAAACTCTATAAGGTGCATAGGCCTGACAGTCATTCTTCCCTAGCAACGGCTTCCCCCTTCGGTTAATACGCGTCCAGGCATGCTGTAGCTTGGCTAGTAACTCCCCCTTCACGTCTCCGGTGAAGTACAGAGATTCCTGTACTTCCTCCTCCTTTGGCGGGTTCTTCAGCGCATATCCGAACTGACGGACGAACAGAGATGGGTTGTAGTTGATACACCCTTTCCTTCCAATCAACGGGACGTTAGGGTACCCCGAACAACTGAAGATAAGTTCAGATCCCAGTAGGTCTCTGTCAAACCATCTAATGTCTTCGGAAGATAGCCTCATCAGGCGTTCAGACCAGCTAGCAGTGGTTGCACTTTCCACAAAGGACCCCTTCATTGGCAGATGACTTTTGAACCACATATTCAATAGAGGAGCACAGCAGTAAACAACTTTTCCCCTTCGGTTTTCGTTCTTGTAGTGCAATGAGTGGTAGAAGTCTCCGATCAACGTTGGCACTGGATTGCCGACAGCGAATAGATGGAAAGCATCCAGGTCTACGAAGTTGGGTAAGTTAGGGAACAGCACAATCCCATAAATGCATAAAGCCAAAATAGCATTGAAAACCACCCAGTATCCGTTCTTGGCATACTCCTGAGCTTTGCCAACCAAGAAATCAAGAGAGAAACCTGATACCCCAAGCCAAGAAGTCAATAACAGTTCTGCAGCGTCCATATGCAAGGCTTTGGCTAAGTCCTCCAACTTGGGCTCAGCAGCAGAGTGAATAAAGGGAACCTTGTTCTGCACCGGTAACTCAGTAAACTCCACGTACTCCTCAATGGTAGGTCCTAGAGTGAAGTCAGCAAACGTAAAACATCTCAATGCGGGGTCATAGAACTGCATCAAGGTGTACAGCCCGTTCATCTCATCAGTAGTGGGCTTGCAGACTAATCTCAGTAATCTCCCGTGACTCATTCTGAAGCTTCTCCTAACCTCCTCATCGGCAAGAGATATCAGACCAAGCAAAGAAGTAAGATCAGGTGAAGGCAGCTTATACGCAACTGTCTTCCTCAAACTAGCCATAGTCAATACTCAGAAGTCTGGGCACTAGAATCGGAGGATATGCAAATGCACCTGCAGCACAGACACACGTTAATGGGATGCAATAATAATGGGTATGCAAAAAATGCAATGCAAGTAACATGCAACAGGGACCATCTGCCATAGCTGAATAGCCTGAACCATATCAAGAAGTCTCGGATAGACTCCATAGAAGTCCTCAAACCCTGGTCTCAGATAGACCTAAAACGAAGCTTCAACAATGGTCTCTGACAGACCTTAAACCATAACTCCAACTGGTCTCTGACAGACCTCAAGACTCTCAACTGGTCTCTGACAGACCTCCTAACTCTCCATAAATACCCAGGATCTCTGATCAAGAAATAACCGGTAGTCTGAAGGTCTAGTTACCTGCATAACCCCAAACCCTCTCACAGGTGGATGTCCTAGTAACTGACAAAGGTATGGCATCCTATGCGGTCGTCGGCGTCACAGACTTTCAGGGTTGATGATACGATTCCCAGAAGGAGTGGCATCATCAAATCCTGAAGAGGCCTCACTTAGCCAACTTCCAAATGATCGGTTCCCGGAGTCGAAAATTCAGCTGACCAACAACCCCTTCGACCCAAAGGGTAGAAAAAGAAGCCAACCAGAAGAACCTCGTCCGAGTGTAGATTTCATGAGACACTAATGCAAGCAAAGCCGGCACGCGCCCACTACTTTCTACTCTAATTCTAGGTGCACTCAAGCCCAGGTCCGGCTTATCTCTCAATCATAGAACCACCCATCACCCCCAATACAGCAATAACACAATATATATAATGCTGAAAATAAAGGTCAGAAATATAAATCCATACAAAATCCTCGACGGGAAAACAAGCGTTAGGATTGACTCTCTTAAGGGACGTTGGATCCCAAATGCATAAGAACCATCGCAGTCCTTAGCAGCCAGGGGACGTTGGATCCCCAGCAGAGTCGTCAGCTGTCGCTACTGCGAAAATCGGCGCCGGATGACAGAAGAGTCGCCATCGTGCGTTATTTATCCCACGGGAGGGAAAGGAAACGCTCAGAGTAAACCTCGCACAAAACGGGAGAAGGTATGGTCGTCGCAACCAAAACCTGGATTCGGGAGTCGGTTACGCAAGGGGAAGGTATTAGCACCCCTCACGTTCGTCGTACTCGACGGGATCCACGATTGTTTTCGGGTATGGATTGTTATTCTATCTAAACTAAGGGTCGAGGGTTAAAAAGAAAATAAAATGAAAATAAAAATGACTCAGCAAAGTATCGCACTTTATGCCTACGTATTCCCGCCTGGAACAAGAAATCAGAGTCAACGTAGTTCGCCTACCTACGGGAAAGGAGGGGAAGGTTGCTCGCTAGGATATCGCATCCTATGCCTACGTACTTTCATACAGCATGAAAGATCAGAGCAAACGTAGTTCGGGCTACGCACGACACAGGCTTGTCTTGGTTGATTTTATTCCTTCTGAAAAAGGTTTTTCTGATTAACAGTCCCGGCGGACAAAAATGACGTCTTGATGAGTTCACATTCTTTTACGAAAGAAGTGTCTTTTATTGTGTTTGAAATCTTTATGGTGTTTTTCTGTTTGTTTTGAGGAAGAAGAGATAGAACTCTAACCTATGGTTGCGAAGGGAAACAAACTAACCTAATGTTATCATGCATGGGTTAAGACCTAATGTCTATCATATTTCTCTCTTGCACAGAGAGAAACAGAGATCCTACGGGATAGGCAGAAACAGAAACAATAACAGACATAATAAAGCGGTAAAATGCATGGATGCAGCAATACAAGCTAGGCAAGGGAGTCCCACTCAACCTCGAACCTAGAAAACAATAGGCGAAAGTGAACAGGCTTCACTTTCAACCCAACAAGGTAAACAACAAACAATACAGTCATGAAAACCAATCAATACATCAGAAATGAAATACATCAAAAATAAACAGCATCAGCAGCTTTGAATCAACATCTGGCTTCAAGTCATCTCCAATCAGCTCCAAGCTTCAGTCAGCAGCAGTCTCTATCTTCACAGTCTTCAAGCAAAGATCTTGAGCACCAGTCATTAGTCTACAATGGCTTTTCTTCAAGTCTCAGGCTCCAGGATGAACATCAGTCAACCAGATGAAGTGAATGAATGTTAGACAGTTAATTACCTACCAAGGGTGGTTCATCAACTGTTAACATTAAACATAACGTTTTCTCTCAAAAGTCCTATCTTTCAAATACATTCACTGATCCTTCCAAAGGAAGGAGGTGGATATTTGAAAGAGACTTTGAATCATAGAGAAAGGATAGAGGCAAACAAGGCCATCTATGTTTGTGAATCAAGTTGCTAGACTAGGCTCTTCCTAACCCTAAATCCTATAGTCTTCAACAGTCTTCTAGCAAACAGCATCTTCAATGAATTTGAACTTGATCTTCCATCTTGAGTCTTCAATGTGCTTCATCCACAAGGTCTTCACAAGGTCCTCAATTCAATCTTCAAAGGTCCACACCCAAAGGAGAAGAAAAGAAAGCAAAACAATACAAACTATGCCCTAAAGGCCACCCAAATGATCAATCAATTCAAAAATCAACCAAAAATAGCATATAGTAATATAAATTCCTAATATAAATTCTAGGGGATCCTATTTAACTACCCTTAAGTCCCATATATTCCCCATAGGCTAACTTGTCCTAAAAACCCCAAAAATAAAATGTTGAAGTTCAAGTATACTACTTAAAAACTCTAATTAAACTATCCTAAGTTCAATTATCTAAACTAATCAAATTTTATTCTAAAAAATCTAGTAATAAATTCTGGGAATACTACAATTCAATATTAATTACCACAAAAAAGAATGGGCAAAAAATCTATTTCTAAGTGTAAGAACAAAAATCTACAAGTTCAAGTGTGAAATGAATTAAGGAAAAGAATGCATTATTTTGTAAAATATGTGAAAAATGAGAAAAAAATATAAAATGCAATTTTTATATTTTTTTAATTTTCTAGACATGCTAAGGAAAATATTAAAAAAAGAATGAGTAAAAAACATGCATTATTTATTTAGTTATGAATTTTGGAAGATGAGTAAAATAAAATGCAATTTGAAAATGAAAATAAAAGAATTAAATGAAGGGGGTGCAGATAGTATGCTGGGCCAGTTATGCGCGTTGGGCTTGGCTGATGGGGGGGTGAGAACAGCGCATGAGCCCAAGAAACTCATTTAATGAAACGACGTCGTTTCATGCGTGGGGCAATTCCCTCCAAAATTCTGAATTAAATCACGGCCTTAGGATCAAAGTCCAGTCAACTTTTGCATGATGATCCAACGGTCCCCTTGCATCTTCAACCTCTAGAAACCCTAACTTCATACAAACTCCCTCTTCATGGGTGAATCTTCTATACTCCATAGCTCTCTCGTTTCTTGATGAAAACTCATGAAATAAAAGTCAAAAATGATCCTCTTCTCGCCCTCTATCCAACCATGGTTCTATCTCATCTTGAATCATCTTCTAACATGCAAACCGAAAACACCAACCCATGGTTCCACCATGAAAGCTTAACATGCAACTGTAACAAACCTTGAAAATAATTGTAGCCACGTGTTCTACATGTTACACTGAGTATACTAAACTATAGCACATGCTTTTAATCTTCATATATCAACCATTCTTGATCTTGAAAGAATTGTTACCATATTTTGAACCTCCATGGATTGACCTTAAACTTACCATAAATGATCCTTAAGTGGTCTCTATCATGAATATCACAACAACTAACCCTAACCATGCATAATTATGGTGATTCGAATCAAAACGTATTCTTACCAATTGGATATGGTGATGATGGTTATCCCTCGTTTCAGCCCTTGCCACTTGTGCCAATTGATCCTTGGATGATGGTGATGATGTTGGTGAAGAGAACTCGTGTTTATACCTCTTGAAAATGCCAATTCGAAGCTTCACGCCTCTTGGAGTGATGGAGAAGAACTCACAATCCAGCCACGATTTGATGTGCTTTCTTCTTGCTTTTTACTCTACAACAATGGAGAATGATGATGATGATGATAGCTAGCACAAACAATGGAGTTTGGGAGAGATGGGAATCAAAATGCAATTTTGGAGTTATGAGATGAAAGTATGGTTTGCAAGCAAATAGAATCACCAACCAATGCACAAATGGCTTCATTTCCTTATATAGATGATGATTAACAGAATGAGAAGTTTCTAGATTGATCCTAGAGGGATCTAGAAGCTTATGGAACTTTCATGAATTTATCATTTGATGGCATTTTGAATCATATCATATCATGCTTGCACCTTGGGTAAACTTGAGTGAAAATCTCCCCTCATGAGATATTAGGAGTGTATGCATGAAAAACCAAGTTTTCCTTGCCTTGTGTTAAGCTTTACCATGTTGCCTTATGATGTAAGAAACAAATTTACAAAGGAAGTCCAATTTTTAAACCTAAACTCAAAAATGTGGCTGAACCAATGTCTTTAAAATGATGTTGGGAATCAATTTGGTATATTGGATGACCCATATTGGCTTTGTATATCTCTCAAACCATTTTCCAACTTGAACTTTTTCAAGTTATATGCCTTTTTAAGTCATTTTCACCACTTTTTAAAATTCCATGCTCCAAGCTTTTTCAAACTTTCACACCTTCTTTTCTAGCCTTAAAATCCCATTTTGAACAACTTTGATGTTGGGAAGTTTTCCATTTGAAGCTTCCTTGTATGAGTTTTAGGCATGTGCTATGAATGACCTGTAATCACCAAATGACCAAAATACCCTTTTCTTGCCAAGACCATAAGTAGAGTTCCACAAATCATATGAAGGCATACCATACCATTATAGAAAGCTAAGACAATGAGGAACAATTCTTATGTTGACCAGAAATTCATTTGAAATCTCCTTGAGGGGTAAAAATTGCTTGGAAGTCAAGTCACTTTTACAGACAAAACTTCAGATACCTCAGATGACCTGTAACTTGCAAGGGCCATAACTTGAGTTCTATAAAATCCTTGATGTCTTCCACCACTCAAATTAAAGTTATTGAGATCCTCTACAAGTTTCATATAGGCCAAGGATCCATTTGAAGCTTGCATTTTGACTTATCTTGCTTGGAAGTTTGACCTAAACTAGGGAATTTTACATAGAAACCCTAATTTAGAACCTCCTCTTCTCCTTGATTTCTCTTGAATTCTTCTTAGCATAACAACATATCCTTATTCTCCATGTCAAATTATGAACCCCACATCTCTCCAATAGCCCTTAATGCCTTTCAATCAGTCAATTGACCTAGAGTTGACCCAGGGTTGACCCAGATGAAACCCTAGTTGACTGTCTTCAACTGTAATTCTTGTGACTTCACCAATGACTTGTCTCCTTCTACAAATGACTTTCTAAGTCCTCCAAGATGTCTAGATACTCCCCATGCTCAGCCCACAGCTCACCATTTCTTTGTTGATCCTCAGACACCCTCAGTTAGGAGATAGATGAACTGCTTGATCCATTGACTTGATAGCTTCCAAATTCTTTTCTGATGACTTGAATGAGGTTGAATCAGGATAATAACCTCTTGATAGGCCTCTAGAGATGAGAATAATGATTGGTCCCCTGTTAGCTGACTTGCTATGCTTATGTTATGCAGATGAGTAACCTATGTACATGGCCCTATATGCAAATGCTAATGCAATTGAAACATAAACCAAGTGAATAAGGTTGGGCAAATTTTTAGGGTGCAACACTTTGCAACACTTTTTATTAAAGATAATGTCATAACCATTGTCACTTAATTGACTTATGGACAAAAGATTATGAGTTAACCCTTCAACAAGCAAAACATTAGTTATGGAAGGAAATTTACCATTGCCTATGGTTCCAGAGCCAATTATTTTGCCCTTCTGATTCCCTCCAAACTTGAAATCTCCTCCAGATCTAAGCTCCAGACTTTGGAACATAGACCTTTTTCCCGTCATATGTCGTGAGCATCCAGAGTCCAGGTACCATGACTGGAGTTTTGACTTTGCTGCTAAGGATGTCTGCAACATAGATTATTTTGTCCTTAGGTACCCAGATTTTCTTGGGTCCTTTTTGGTTAGTTGCCTTAAAGTTTTTTCTAAACTTCTGTCTTTCAACATAAGACTTGTTCTGATTAGCTTTAGATTTATTAAACACAGGTTTGTTCTGATTAGAACTTGTGTGTTTAATATCATTCAAGTGACCAAATGTAAATTGAGAATATAGAGGAGGATACTTGATATCCAGTTTATCTACATATTTTGGATTTGAATCTTCATAAGAGAAAGATTTATATCCAACACCTTTTCTATAGTTTCTGCTAATACCATAGATCATTGAAGCCATTTTGCTTCTATCTAGGCTTTTAGTTAGAAACTTCCTGAAACTATAGTCATACTCTTGTAAAATATTTTCAGAGCATGATTCAGATTTTGAATCAGAGTTTAATTGAGCAGATTCTAAATTATTTTTCAATTTAAGATTTTCAGTTTTTAGTTCAGCTACTTCTGATTCAAACTCGTTACTTTCAAATTCAATATGCTTTTGAAGCGTTTTGTATTTGAGTTTAACTTTACTATAGTTTTCAAGAATATCAGATAAACTTTCAACAAGTTCCTGTCTAGAAAGTTCAGAAAATACCTCCTCAGAATCAGATTCTGATTCTGATCCAGATGATTTAACATTGTCCTTAATGTCAGCCATGAATGCCACGTTTGCACATTCCTCTTCTGACTCTGATGACGAATCAGATGCATCTGAGTCATCCCAGGTAGCCATCAGAACTTTCTTTTTATGATCTGACTTTCTTTTTGGGTTCTCCTTCTGAAGCTTTGAACAGTCACTCTTGTAGTGCCCGGGCTCCTTGCATTCATAGCAAACAACCTCTCTTTTTCCAGATTGTCTGTGTCCATAGGATTCTCCAGATCTTCTGTATCCAGAAGATTCTTTGTGTTGATCTGGTTTTCTAAAGTTCTTGAACTTCCTTTGCTTATTCTTCCAGAGTTTATTGATTTTTCTGGATAGCAAGGATAGTTCTTCTTCATCTTCAGAAGCAGACTCTTCAGAGCTTTCTTCTAATACCTGTAATGCTTTAACAACTTTATTAGATTTTAATGCAATTGACTTACCTTTCTTTAGAGGCTCATCTTCCTCTAGTTCAATCTCATGACTCCTTAAAGAACTGATTAGTTCCTCCAGCGTAATCTTGTTCAGATCCTTTGCCAGCTTTAGAGCAGTGACCATGGGTCTCCATCTGGTTGGCAAGCTTCTGATTATTTTCTTGACATGATCTGCTGTAGAGTAACCCTTGTCCAGAACCTTTAGGCCAGCAGTGAGAATCTGGAATCTGGAAAACATTGCTTCAATAGATTCAGATTCTTCCATCTTGAAAGCTTCAAACTTCTGGATCAGCGCCAGAGCCTTGGTTTCTTTGACTTGAGAGTTCCCTTTATGAGTCATCTTCAGGGATTCAAATATATCAAAGGCAGTTTCTTTGTTGGTTATTTTCTCATACTCAGTATGAGATATAGCGTTTAGCAATATAGTTCTAGCCTTGTGGTGATTTCTGAATTCCTTCTTTTGCTCCTCAGTCATTGATTTTCTGTCAACTTTCTTGCCATTCCCATCAGTGGGATGAACATATCCATCAATGACTAAGTCCCAAAGATCAGCATCCAACCCTAGAAAGAAACTTTCCAGTCTATCTTTCCAATTATCAAACTTCTCTCCATCAAACATGGGAGGTTTTGTGCTGACTCTTTCTTCAAAAAGGTATGGAATTCTTTAAGATGTTCAGAGTTTAAGATGTATGACAATTTCAGAGTCTTGATAGATGATCAGATCTTTAATGTATCATAGTCTCAGTCTTGATCAGAGTTTCAGTCTTGATCAGAGTCTTCATCAGAGTATGCAGCAGTATGTGCTTTGAGCGTGAATATTAATGATAAGAGTCTAGTTATAAGAGCCTCTGAGTTTGTAGTGAAAAGATCTTCAGAGTTTTCAGCTTTTGTATACTTCTTTCAGTAACGTTTCAGATCATTCTGTAGCTTTTGCTTCAGATCCTTCTGGCAGCGCTTCAAAATCTTCTAATAGTCTTGCATCTGATGCTTCCAGATCTTTGCATAGTTTCTTTGTACTTATTTTCTTCTTTTAAGAGTATTTAATTTTATACCTGAAACAATAATACTTGAACAAATTTTAGAGTGTAGAATTGCTCGTTACAAAATTCCATAAAAGTTATCATCAAAACATAGAGATATAAGAAACACCAATCTGTGTTCTAACAATATGTTTGTCTAAAAACCCAATTTTACACTCTAAGGCAAAACATATAGAAATTAAACATCACTTCATCAGAGACTATGTTCAGAAGGGTATTATAAACTTAGCCTTTGTTGATACAGATCATCAGTGGGCTAATATTTTCACAAAACCCCTTGCTGAAGATAGGTTCAAGTTTATTCTGAAAAATATTGGTATGGATTTTTGTCCAGAATGATATTTATCAGAAGCAAACTTCTCAGATGCAAAATGTTTAAAACTCTGAAGTATTTCATCTGTCTTTATTTGATTTCTTGAGTTATTATTATTTGTGTGTATCTGAACTAACCAATCTTAGAGGATTTGAACGTTGGCTAACGTTTCATTTCTCAAGAGAATTCAGAAGCACATGCAAGCAAACATGTGTCACTCTGAATCTGAAAATATGGCGTGCACATTACTGAAGAGACATTTGAGGTATTGTTTGAATAGTTAAAATATTGGTTTCCCCCCCCCCCCCCCCCAAATTGTCAGAATCAATTAATGCTTTGAAATGATTTTTATTCTTTTCATTAAATGCTATTAATTGCTATTTGTGAATATGATGAATGTGTCTGTTTGTGTGCCCTAACTTCTCTCTATAAATACCACAAAATCACACCATTTCACACTTTTCACTTCACGAACAAGTATATACATTTCTGCTTGCTATTTGCTCTTCATCAAAACCCTAAACCTTCATCCAAATCTTCTTTATCTTCATCAATGGCAACATCATCCTCAACATCAGCTCAGTTTCAATCATCAATGGTTGCAGTTGCGTCATCAAACATGGGTGCTACCCCATTTAAGGAACCTGAAAGAACATTGTTAACCCATGTTTGCAAGCTTGAAGTTCTCTGTGAGTCTATGGTGGAATTTGGCTCTCTGCTGACAATGGATTTGATTTGCATTCTATTGTTGATGCACAAGGCTGGGTTAAGTATTTTGACAGATTATTTGGACCAGTGTACCCACATCTAGTGAAGGAATTTTGGATCCACGCATCTGTTTACCCAAAATTCATCCTCTCTTCTGTTCTGGGAAAAGTGATCATAATCACTAAAGATCTCATCAGAAAACTCATTGGCTATGAGGAGACTGATGGAGTTTGTCATCTGACAGCTGGGCGTGTGGATATGGAAGACGTTTTTGAGGAAGTTATTGCATCTGGACAAGCTTCAAATAAGTTTAAGGAACTGAAACCTGACTATAAAATCTGGGCAAAGATTTTTCTGGGATGCATCAATCACAGAAAATCCACAAACTCTCCAGATTATGTGAACAATGAACAACTCTACTTCATGTACTGCCTAAGTCAGAGTACCAAAGTAGATTTGCCATATATTCTCTTTATGCATCTGTGGAATCATATCAATGCATCCAGAGAATCTATTAAGACAAAGGGACAAAAGATCAGGACGTGAATTCCATTCGGAAGACTGATCTCAAACATTCTGACAGAGAATGGTCTGGTAGCTGCTCTTTATGAAGCTGGAGTTAAAGAGGAGCTTGAGACAATAGTTGGAAAACCCTTGAATGGCAAGATTCTTCAGAGGCTAAAAGTTGTGGATGAACTCACAACTGCTCCTAAGAAGCTAAATGTTACTGAAGTAAGTCAGAGAAGGATTCCAGTTCAAGACTTTCCAATCTTTGGTGTTAAAGAACCTAGGGATATTATTCTTAGGTATATTGAAGCGTGCAAAGCAGATGGAACACCTATTCCTGCTGATATTCTGATTCGTGCTAGAGAACCTATGCCAGATGTTTATGAAGAGAATATGAGAAAAAGAAGACAGTTAGAGGCTGATGAAGTTGCTGCTCAGAAGAAACAGAGAGTTGCTGAAAAACCACAGAAGCAGATTAAGAGAAAAGCTTATGGAGAAGTTCCCTCTGCTCCTACCAAGCGCATCAAGACAAAAGGTACTAAAACATCTTTACCTTCTATTCCTAAAATTGTTGTAAATATATCAACAATTAGTTCTATGCCTGAACCTCCTCCCACTCAAAATCAAACTATTCCTGCTCCATCTCAAACCTCTGAACCACCCATTATTCCTACTTCACAAATTCAATCTGATCCTGTTACCCCAACACCACTTAAATCATCTGAAATTCCTCAATCTAAACCACAAACAACACTAACAGAACAACCTACAACACAACAGCAACCTGAAATTCAACAACCAGTTGCATCTGAACCCATACAATCTGACCCAGTTGCATCTGAAATTGTTGCATCTGAACAAGTTGCATCTGAACCAGTTGTATCTGAACCACCAACATTCAAACCTTCTGATCCTCAACCAGAATAATCTACTCCTGCTGAATCTAACATACCTGATTCTGAGATTTTGTATCTTCCACATCTTGTACCCCAACCACCTCATTTGATTCATCTGAATCTGATGTCCATCCTGATGTTATCTCACCCCCTTCTCTCAAAGAATTTGAATCTAAACAATCTGATCCACCTATCTCATCTGAAACTATCATTCCTGCACCCACTCCCAAACCTAAACCCAGGACATCTGAGTTTGTTTCAGTTGCTTCCTTTAAACCACATCCCTCTAATCCTCTTCCTTCTGGTCTAAAGATTAAAAACTTTTATACCAGAATAGAACCATCTGACTCTACCACTCCATTTAAACCTAAGTCTTCAACCATTTTACCATCTTTACTTCAAACTTACTTAAAGGAACTGCCAGATATCATTTCATCAGAACCTTTGTTGTCTGATAAATTTTTTTTCATTCCTTACACCTCCACTACATTTGATGTTGTTCCCTCTGCATCACGTGTAAAACCATCTCTGGTTCATGCCTTATCCAGATCCAAAACTGCTACTTCTTCATCTGACCATCCATCTTTTCCTTTCTACCCTCGTCCTCTGATCATCATTCCAAAATTTACCATACCACCTCCACCTCAACCCAAGCCATTCACTTTGGAAACCCTTCTCAAACCAAAACATAGGCTAAATGTTGATATTCTATTTGCAAATTTCTAAAAGAAATAAAGATGAATTTAGGCTTTGTTCAGAAGAAATGCTTGTCAACCATGGATGCAAATGAATCTGATGCTATCTGGAATAGCTTCATTACCAGATTCAATACAGTTGCTTCAAATCTGAAGAATGTCTGTTCTGATGATGCGAAGCTAAGATTTGCTGAAACTGCCAGAAGCATGATATGGAATGTGAAAAGATCTGCACCTTTGCTTCTTGAGGATGTACCTTCATCTTCTGAAATATCTGCTACAGAAGTTTTTGCAGAATCTACTTCTGAAGAAAATCCATTGGCTATGACAGTTGTGGAAAATCCCTCTGGATCTGTTGCTCCTGACTCTGCATCCCCAATGGAAATTGACTCTGCTTCTATTCCTGCATGTTGCACCCCAAAATTTGCCCTCTTTCAAGGCTTGACTCATTTCTTCATTTCTTTCAAATTCAATGACATAAGGGAGTCCCATCATTCCAAATTCAAGGTTCATGAATTCAAGGCTAGATTCAAGAATATTACAAATAGAAATTTCATGACATTTGCAAGAATGTCACATTTGTTACAAAATCCAAACTCTTGGTAATGCTTAGGAAATTAAGCTATTTCTAGTCTTAATTCAAGTTTCTAAAAATAACTTCATGCCGTGGTATCCTCCATGCTCCATCAAGTCCACATGACCCTCTTTGTGCTTACAAACATGCAAGGAAAATATTTAAGAGCTAATTCAATGTTGGAATATTTCAAGATCAATACCATGCATGTTCAACCATGGGCAATTTGAATGTGGTCCAAAACAGCCCCATGCAAGAAGTGGCAATGTGTATCATATTACAAAAACATTTTATGTCACAAAACCAAGGCTATAAGCTTATGTTGATACATCTACACATCAAGAATCAAAATTTGAAAATGATGTCCAAAAGGTAGTGTATTGACTACATGGGTATGTCCAAACAAATCAACCAACCAATGGGTACAAGGGTGAATAGAAAGGTAGAGTGCTGCAGAAGAAAATACAGCAAACAAATATACTAGAAATGGAAGGAAAGTGGGGCTGCACCAAAAGGTGGTAAAAGATATTGCCAAGAATGGAAATTCTGAAAATGGAAAAGTGTGCAAGAGCTGTGGTTTTGGTACAGTAGAAAAAGGCAGCAGAAAAAGTGAGATAAGGAGGGAAGGAGCTGCAAACAAAAGATCATTCACTATCATTCACAACAGATTGAGATAGAGATATTGAGAGCAAAGAGTAAGAGAGAAAACCAGAAAAATAAAGAGAGCAAAAAAACTAGCAAAAAGTGAAGAGAGTAAAAGAGAAACACAAGGGAGCCATTGAGGAGAGTCATCAAAGCATAGAGTAAAGAGAAGTGAACACCTAGCCAAAATTAGTGGAGGCTTTGCAAGGAGGGTAACAACTCTTGGGTATCCATTTCTTCAAACTCTTCCCTTCTTTTATATTGTGCATTTATCATTTGTTCTCTTGGTTTGAGTGTTGTTGTATTGAGTATAACATGTAAGATTCCAAAGGGACCAAGAAACCATTTTTAAGAACCACAAGAAGAAGCAAAAAACAAGAGAAAAGTTTGGTTTTTCACCCTGGTAGCCTGACACGGGCCGTGTCACACGACACGGCCACCCGTGTCACATCTCTGCTTGAGTTTTCATGGCATATTTTACCTGAGTCCCCTGACACGGGCCGTGTCACACAACACGACCACCCGTGTCACACCTCTGTTTAACTTTTTTGGCCCAGACCTTGTGACACGGGTCGTGTCACACAACACGGTCACCCGTGTCGCACCTCTGTTTAACTTTTTTGGCTCAGACCTTGTGACACGGGTCGTGTCATGCAACACGGGCGACCGTGTCACACCGCTGTTTAAGTTTTTCTGCATTTTCCCCCAGACCTTGTGACACGGGTCGTGTCATGCAACACGGGCGGTCGTGTCGCGCCGCTGTTTGCCTAAAAAAAAACCTGATTTCTCTGGAATTGTGACACGGGCCGTGTCAGACCCCTGTTTTTCACGTTTTTTCGAATTTTTTGTGTTTTGTTTTTTTAAGTCGATTAACCCGTTGTGTTGGTATGGTTTTTATGCATGTTTATTGTTGGTCATTGTTTTTACCTTTGGTTCTAAAAAACTATTTTCAAGAAAACAAACTCTCGATTCTCATCGAGCCATTTTTGACCTTGTAAGTCGATTGCCTTGTGCGTCGCCATCGACCTTGCTCGCTTCACCTCAAATCTTTATAAGCAACTAAAAACCTTGATCCAACGTCAAGCGGATTTTCTCAAATAATGGTTAAACCAACTCATCATATTTAACAAAAGGATAAAGTTCACTTTGTATTGAACTAAAGAGAGAGGATTAAGTGTAGACTTCTTCCTCTCTGAGTGTCGAGATGCTCACTGTAGTGTGGGTGGTTTTGATACTCGTCTTTCAATACGAAGACGTTTTCATCCACACCTTTTTCTCCTAAAAAAACCTCGGCCCCGTACCGAGTGCATTTTCAAAACACTTACAATAAATAAATCGATTCTCTTTGTATTGAACTAAAGAGAGAGGATTGAGTGTAGACTTCTTCCTCTCTGAGTGTTGGGCTATTCACTGTAGTGTAGGTGGTCTCGATACTCGTCTTTCATTACAAAAACGTGACTCTATCCGCCACCTATCTCCTTCTACAACTTCCTTCCGCGACTTTCCCCACCTAAAATCTCGGTCCCGCACCGAGCGCATTTTCAAACTTATTTTCGTAACAAAACTTGAACGGTCGTGGAGTGGTTAGGCGTAGGCCTTCTCCTATCCCAAGTGCTGACATTTACCGTAGGGTTCTCCGTCGCGAAAGCACTTACCATTCAAAACCAAAAACACTTTAAATAAGAGAATGAAGTTATCTTTGTATTGAACTAAAGAGAGAGAGGATTAAGTGTAGACTTCTTCCTCTCCGAGTGTCAAGATGCTCACTGTAGTGTGGGTGGTTTTGATACTCGTCTTTCAATACGAAGACGCTATGTTCGCCACACCCTTTCATAATAAAAACTTTGAGATAAAGAATTGGGTACTACCCGTAGGGGTTACTATTCGAGGACCTATCTCGCCCCTAAAAAACAATTCAACAAATCAAATGTGACATCTTGCCTCGCATGGAGAAAACTAATCTTTCAAAAAGGATATGATACGTCCGTTCTACCGCAAACAGGTAATGCCTAAGTCTCCAACGAGCGGGCAACAATACACCTAACTGCTGGAATGCATACGATAGCATCATCCATAAAGTCATCAATAAATCGTAGGCCGAACTACGGCTGCTCTGATTTCTCATGCCAGATGAGGATACATAGGCACAAGACGGTGATGTCTTGGAGAGCACAATCCCTCATATTAGTAGTTTCCCGAACTACGTCGACTCTGACTTTCTCATGTCTATTGAGAATACGTAGGCCTATGACCGCGAAGTCCTACCGAGTTCGTTCTTTCCCTTCTTCCCCCCGTTACCTTTCTTTCCCCGTTTCTAAACCCTTTTTCACTATCCCGTGGAACACTTTTATAACATAATATTTAAGCAAATAAATTCACATAGCGACAAACAAATGGTTCCCATCGAGTACGATGGATGCGAGGGGTGCTAATACCTTCCCCTCGCATAACCGGCTTTCGAACCCGTTCTTGGTCGTGAGACCATCTTATCCGTTCTTTTCTTAAGGTTTTCTCGATATTTTCCTTTCCCCTCATGGGATAAATAAAGTTCGGTGGCGACTCTTCTGTCCTTTTCCTTTTCTCCTTCCTCGTCGTTGCGCGTATTTTTCGAGTAGCGACACTGCACAAGAATCTGCTCCATCTACATCTACTGAGATCAAGAAAGAAAATCCAGATCTAGAAGATAAGATTGCAGTATTAGAAGCTGGGTAATCTGAGATCAAGTCATGGATGGCCAAGCAAGACCAGAAGACTGAAAACATGACACAATGGATGTTTAAGCAAGATCAGAAGAATGAGAACATGGCAAGATAGATGACAAAGCAAGAAGAATATTCATCTGAGATCACTCAACTTCTGAAGATGATTCTTTCCAAGCAAACCTAGTTTTATGTTTTTCTGTATCTGATGTTTGTGCACATGTACTTGAAATTCTTATCTGATGATGTGTCTGTTTTGTATCTGAATGAATGAATGACTCTGTTGTTTTCTCTACATGAATGCATCTTTTCTGTATTTCCTTTTATTTGTCTTTAAAAGTTTTACTTTTTGATTATGACAAAAAGGGGGAGGAAATGGATCTGACTGTTCAAATAAACTCTACCTAAATGTAATTCAGACATATCAATTATAACTAACGTGAACTCTTAGTGCTCTGAGATCCCCAGATCAAGTTTAACCAATCAGGCTCTGATTTTGAAAGTTTAACCAATCAGGCTCTGATTCTGAAACATCCTTCCAAGTCAAGATTTTTTGGAATAATCAGGCTCTGATTCTGTAAAGAATACTCATGCAAAAAGGGAAGTTTCTATTCCTTCTAAGTATTCAATTCAGGGGGAGATTCTCAATCTCAGGGGGAGTTATAATTATTGCTTTATTGAACAAAATTTCTTATGTTTTTGTCATCATCAAAAAGGGGGAGATTGTTAGAACACAGACTGGTTCTTAATTATATCTCTATGTTTTGATGATAACTCTTACGAAATTTTGTATTAAAGAATTATATACTCTAAAAATTGTTTAAGTATGTTTGCTGCAGATATTAAAGTAAATATTATTCTGAAAGAAAATTAGATCTGGACATGAAATTATGCAAGGCTCTGAGGCGTCAGAAGCATCTGTTAGAAGAATCTGAATACTACCTACAGAAGATTCTGAAGCAGAAGCTACAAAAGCTGTAAGAACACAGATTGTGTCTTAGTTATATCTCTATGTTTTGATGATAACACTTATGAATTTTGTATTCAAGAATTATATACTCTAAACTTGTTCTAGACTGTTTGCTACAGGTACTAAAGAAAATTCTCTTAAGAAAGCAAATTTGGATCTGAACAATGTTATTATGAAGGGATTCATAGGTTCAAGAGCATCTTAAGTGAAGATCTGAACGCTGCTCCCAGAAGAATCTGATTACTGTCTCTTGAAGATTCTGAAGCAGGAGCCTCTAAAGCATAGAAGACTCTGCTCTGATAGATTTACACGCTCAAGCACACAAGCTGCACATACTCTGATTCAGCTCAATCTGAAGAACATCCAAGACTCTGAAGATCCAGAAGATCTCTACTCTGGAGACTCTGAAGATTCAGATTCTAATGTTGAAAGCTGAACTTACTTTGTGAAGAAGATTTAAATATGTACGTTGGCTTATCTCAACAGCTCTTTCCTCTTTTGTGCTAGACACAAGGACACAGACAAAAAGGTTTTATCTGTGCATTCCATTCTAAGGAAAGATTCTGCTAAGTGAAGACAAAAGGCATCAGGCTTGTTTCAGCACAACCTCCAATGTAAAGACAAAAGGCTTCAGGCTTTTCTGCACAGCCTTCAACGTTATCAAGACTTCATGGATCTAAGTGCCTATATAAAGAAGTCCACTCCATCTTCTTCAGTATCGAACTTCTAGCAAAAAAAAAAATTCTCACCAAAGCAAAACTCTCAAAGCTCTTATTATTTTATTTTGCTATAACATTGTTCTTAACTTAAGAGAAATATCACAGTTGTGATAACAACTTATTAGAAGCATTCATACTCTTGTATAAGTTTTACTTTGTTTGTAAAAGGTTTTCCTTAAGAGGATCCAGTTGGGATCAGTTGCTCTTGAGAAGACTAAGAACAGTTGTTCTTAGGTGTTGCTATTGTAATCTGTTTGATTAAATAGTGGATTAAGTCCTTGACAGAGAAAGGCAAATCACTCTTGAGAGGGTGGACTGGAGTAGTTGTATTCAACGAACCAGGATAAAAATATCTGTGTTCAAATATTTGATTTTTAGTCTTACTTATTCAACCCCCCCCCCCCTTCTAAGTAATTTTCTCACCTTCAGTTGGCATCAGAGCTCCGGTTCTGCGTGTGCTCCACTTAACCGTGACAGTTAAAGATCCAGTGAGAAAGATACTTTGATATTTATTTGGTTGTCAATATGGATAATACTTCTACATCAACTTACAACAACAAATATGAAGGAGATAGGATCAGTACTAAGCCACCCATGTTTGATGGGGAAAAATTTGACTATTGGAAAGATAGAATAAAAAGTTTTTTCCTTGGGTATGATGCTGATCTTTGGGATATGGTCATTGATGGATATGAACATCCTACTGGTGAGGATGGCAAAAAGATTGATAGAAAATCAATGACTGAAGTACAGAAAAGAGATTTCAAGAATCACCACAAAGCCAAAACTATATTGCTTAATGCAATCTCTCATACTGAGTATGAGAAGATTACTAACAGAGATACTGCTCATGACATGTTTGAGTCACTCAAAATGACTCATGAGGGAAACTCTCAGGTTAAATAGACCAAGGCTCTGGCGCTCATACAGAAGTATGAGGCATTTAAAATGGAAGAGTCTGAAAATGTAGAAACTATGTTTTCTAGATTTCAGATTCTTACAGCTGGTCTGAAAGTTCTGGACAAGGGCTACTCAACGTCAGATCATGTCAAGAAGATCATCAGAAGTCTTCCCACCAGATGGAGACCAATGGTGACCGCATTGAAGATGGCAAAAGATCTGAACAAGATCTCTTTAGAAGAACTTATCAGTTCGTTGAGAAGCCATGAAATTGAGCTGGAGGAAGATGAACCCCAGAAGAAAGATAAAGGTAAATCCATAGCTTTAAAATCTAACAAATCTGTTAAAGCCTTGCAGGTAAAAGAAGAAAGCTCTGAAGAATCTTCTTCTGAAGAAGAAGATGAACTGTCCATGCTTTCCAGAAGAATCAACAAGCTCTGGAAGCACAAGGGAAAGAAGTTTAACAACTTCAGAAAAGCTGACCACATGAAGGAATCTTCTGGACACAGAAGATCTGGAAAGAAAGAGGTCACATGCTATGAATGCAAGGAACCCGGGCATTACAAAAATGACTGCCCCAAACTTCTCAAGGAGAAACCCAAGAGAAAGTTTGATAAAAAGAAGAAGGTTCTTATGGCAACTTGGGATGACTCAGATGAGTGTGAATCATCTTCTGAATCAGAAGAAGAATGTGCAAACGTTGCACTGATGGCCAGGACAGAGGATCAAGAGGAAGGTACCTCAGGATATGAATCAGAATCTGATGATGATGCAGAAGAGGTAATGGCTAAACTTACCAAAGAAGAACTCATTAAAGTTTTAACAGAAGTTCTTAAAAGTTATAACAACATCAAACTCAAATACAAGAAGCTGAAAAGCAATCTTGAATCTGAGATTGATCTTTTGAAAACAGAACTTGTTAATGCAGAAAGAAATAAATTTAAAAATCAAAAATGACTTTGATAGAACTCAACAAGAATCTGAATCTAAGACTAAGTCATGTGAAAATATTTTAGAAAAATATGACTCTAGTTTTCAGAAATTTCTCACTAAGAGCATAGACAGAAGCAAGATGGCTTCCATGATCTATGGTGTTAGTGGAAACAACAGAAGAGGCATTGGATATGAGTCTTCATCTAGAAGCAATCCAAAACCTGTTGACAAACTTTTCATCAGGAAGACACCTCTGTATTCTCAATTCAAATTTGGTCACTTGAATGACATTAAACACACAAGCTCTGAGAAGAGTACTTATGTGTTTAAACCTAAGGCAAGTCAGAATAAACATTATGTTGCAAAACAGAAGTTTAGACAAACCTACAAACCAACTAACCCCAAAGGACCCAAGAAGATCTGGGTACCTAAAGACAAAATAATCCCTGTTACAGATGTCCTTAGCAGCAAGGTCAGGACACCAATCATGGTACCTGGACTCTGGATGCTCACGACACATGACAGGAGAAAGGTCTATGTTCCAAAGCATGGAACTTAGATCTGGAGGGGACGTGAAATTTGGAGGGAACCAGAAGGGCAAGATCATTGGCTCTGGAACAATAGGTAATGGCAACCTACCCTCTATTTCTAATGTTCTGTTAGTTGAAGGATTGAAACATAATCTATTGTCCATAAGTCAATTAAGTGACAATGGTTACGATATAATCTTTAATCAAAAATGTTGCAAAGCTGTATGTCAAAAGGATGGTTCTATCCTATTCAATGGAAAGAGGAAACACAACATTTATAAAATTAACCTTTCAGAACTTAAAGTTCAAAATGTAAAATGCCTCTTATCTGTGAATGATGAGCAATGGGTCTGGCATAGAAGATTGGGGCATATTAATATGAGACGTATATCTCAGATTAATAAACTCAATCTGGTAGCGTCTTCGTATTGAAAGACGAGTATCAAGATCACACACACTACAGTGAGTATCTTGACACTCGGAGAGGAAGAAGACTACACTCAATCCTCTCTCGTTAGTTCAACACAAAGAGAACTTCATTCTCTTATTAAAGATGTTTTTGGTTTTGAATGGTAAGTGCTTTGCGACAGAGAACCCTACGGTAAACGTCAGCACTCGGGATAGGAGAAGGCCTACGCCTAACCACTCCACGACCATTCAAGTTTTTGTTATGAAAAGGATTTGAAAATGCGCTCGGTACAGGACCGAGGTTTTAGGTGTGAAAATTGTGGAAGAAAGTTGTGAAAGCGAGATGGTGGATAAAGTCGCGTCTTCGTATCGAAAGACGAGTATCGAGACCACCCTCACTACAGTGGGCATCCCAACACTCGGAGAAGAAGAGGTCTACACCCAATCTTCTCTCTTTAATTCAATACAAAGAGAAATGATTCCTTATTGAAGGGGTTTGAAAATGCGCTCGGTACGAGACCGAGGTTTTAGGAGGGAAGGTTTGAAAAGTCACTCGGTGCGGGACCGAGGTTTTTAGGAGGAGAGAGAATGTCGTCTTCGTATTGAAAGACGAGTGTCTAAACCACCCTCACTACAGTGAGCATCTCGACACTCGGAGAGGAAGAAAGTCTACACTTAATCCCCTCGTTTAATTCAATACAAAGAGTATGATTTAAAAGATGGTTTGACAATGTTTTTGAATCGAGTCGGGACAGGTGACGAAGAGAGAAAATAGGTGGTCTCAGATCCAACATTACTCATCAATAATTTGACTGGTAATGAATTACGGAGGTCTCGTCATCGACCAGAAAGAGAAATGGGACAAAATGCCCAATAACAAAAGAAGAATAAGATAACTCTAAAATAAAAAGTAATAAACTCTAATATAAATAAAATAGAAATCTAAAAGAAAATGAATATAAAATAGATCATAGAAAATAATATATACATATATAAACCAAAATATATTTACAAAATATGTTAACAAAACTTAATAGATAACAAAACTTTAAAAGAAAAATATATACATAATAATATTCAGTTCTAAAAAAGAATGCTATAAAAATATATTTACATTATAAAATAAATAAATAAATAAATAAATAAATAAATAAATAAGAAAGAAAAAAGTTCAATAAAAAAAAAAGAGAAATTAAATTAACTCTACAATAGAATAAATCTCAATGCTAAATATAATATATTCTAAAAAAAAGGAAATAATATAATATATACAATCAAAATAAAATATATAATATAAACTCTAAAAATGATATATAATTTAAAATGTAAACTATAAACATGTTAGTAAAAGAAAAACTAAAACAATAATATATATACATATACAATAAAGTGAAATTAATAAATAATAAATAAAAACTGTTTTATAATATATACAAAATAATAGTAATAATAATATATATACATACTAAAAAAAATGTTAGTAAAATGATTTACAACAAAATAAGTAATTAAATTAAAAACAGAGGGGCTTGTGATAGAAACAGGGGGGTGTATCAGTACAACAGAGGTGCAGTGGCTAAAATTCAATTGGGCTTTGAGCCCAACATCATAAACAACCACACAGCAAACCAACGAGGGTACAATGAATAAGGGTGGTGTGAATCTGAAAATGAAGATTGGGCCTTACGACCCACTAACCAAATTCTGCAGGGTCCATGAGGACTCTTCTTCTTCCTCATTTTGCTTTAGAAGAAAAAACCCTAAGTGTTCCCTATCTTTTCTTCAACCTCCAAACCGCCGCCGGTGACCTCTTCCCGCTCCCTTAATTTCTTCTCTTCTTTTCTCATACTTTCGTATTCAATCCTTCTCCTGTTCAAACAAACAAAACGAAAACGAAATGACAAAACCAATTAACTGAAAACACTTCTGGTTGGGTGCGATGAAGAATCGAGGAGATCGAAGACGTTGCGTTTGGATCAGTGATTTCATGATGTACGGAGGATGACGGATTCAGAATCTGGATGAAGACACTTGAATCAGTGGTTTCGCGATATAGATTCGTCTGAAAAACGGCGCGGATCTATGAGTTGCATGTGAGCTTGTTGAAGACGGTGGTTGTTTTCACGAAGATCTAAAGTTAGTTCGTGGTGAGTGGTAAAGTTTGGTTCGAGATCTAGAAAAATTGTTCGAAGGTCATGAAAGAAAGAATATGGATCTATAGTTAGGTGAGGTTATTGATTGAAGATCTGAGAGGTGTTTGTGATGTTGAGATTATGGAGGTTCCGTAAGGTGTTGATGTTGTAGATCGATGAAGACGGAAGGTGTTGTGAGTTGGTATGAAGGATTGATGATGGATCTTATTAAGGTTTGTTGATGTAGGTCTGTTTGAGTTTAGATCTGGAAATATTTGAGGATCTGGAAAATATCATGAATGTATGAACAATATGAATCTGACTGGAAAAAAAAATGAGGAACACGGATGAATTTCTGGAGAATCGTATGAATACGGATGAATGTTCATGCATTCTGGAAAAATACTGATGAACAACATGAACACGGATGAGGAAATGATGAAGTTCTGGAAAAAAGTATGATGATGGATGATGAACGCGATGAGTTTGCCGGAAAAATGATGAAGAACACATGAACCTGGATGAAGATTGCTGGAAAATGGTATGAACATGAAGAACGCGATGCGTTTTCCGGTGAGGCTGATGAGTTTTTCGGTGATGTTAGGCGGCGCTTGATTTTTCCGGCGAAGTGGATTAGGGTTTTTGCATGTGTGTGGTGAGGTGGCAACATTGGGGCTTAGGGTTTCAGTGGCTCAAGGAAGGGGCGGCTGACCTAGGGTTAGGGTTTCAGTCCCCCAGAAGGGGGACAATGAATAGTGCATGTATTTATAGACAGATGACACGTGGCAGGGGGTTAATGACTGATTATATGACTAACTGATGATTAAAGCAAATTAATTAAATCTAATGACTAATTCAAATAATATTATAAAATAACTAACTTAGATATGAATTAAACTAATTAGCTCTAAATAAATTAAAATCCTAATTAATAAATAATCTAAATAAATAAACTCCCAAATAACTAATAATAAATAATAATTAAAAGGAAATGATTCTATTAAAAGAAAACTCTAAATAATAATAAACTAAAATAATTGTAATCTAATAATATCTACTAATTGAAACTGAAGAATTAAAAGAAAAATAAAAATCTAATAACAATTAAAAGTCTAAACTAATCAAAATAAATTTACTAATAAATGAAATTAACAATAATAAAAAATAATAATAATGCTAATTAACCAATTTCTACAATATTAAAACATTCTAAAAACTAATAATTAAAATCTATTTTAAACTTTATTAAATTAATCTAAATGAATAAATAAAAGGAAATAATTCTATCTTAGTAATAATCTAATTAATAATAAATAAATAAAAATCTAATAACTTTAAAAAAACTCTAATTAAAAAAAAAATTTATTTCTATTTAAAATAATATAAAAAACCTATTTAAACTAAATTATAAATAATTCCACCAAACCTATAAAATAAACCTATTTAAAAAAACTATCATATATTTAACAAATTCTATTAAACTATTAAAAAGCTATTTCTATAAACAAACAAAAAGGTTCTAATAAAAATTATAAAAAAACTAAATCATATTAAAATCTAAAAGAGAACTCTAAAAAACTAAATTTCTATTAAAACTAATTAAGCTAAGAAAATAAAATCTAAATCATTAAAATTTAACTAAACAAAATCTGACTATTAATAATGCAACAAATCAATCCTAATTTAATAATACTAATAAAGACCATAAATCCTAATTTAGTAATACTAATAAATACCATAAATCATAATTAAACTATCAATAATATCTTACACTATAAATAATATTCTAATAAATAAATAAATAATTAAAAGAAAACAATCTTAAAAAAAGATAATCTAAAATAAATCTGACTGTTAATTAATAAAAATAAATTAATCCTAATACTAAAAATAAAATCTTACTAATATTAAAAAAGAATAAACCTATTTCTAAACTATCAATATTAACAAATAATAATAATAATAATAATAATAATAATAATAATAATAAAAAGACTAACAAATTAACAAACTTATAAAATAAATCTATCTAAAAACTATCTTCTAAAAAATATAATAATCTAAAAATTAATTAAAATCTATATTAAACTATCAAAATTCTAACAAAAAACTAATTAATAATCTATTTAAAATTTAAATCCTATTCTAAACAATTATATAAAGAAAAACTATTTTAAAGAAATCTATTAAAATCAAAGACCATTTAAATGAAAAATAAATAACTATTCTAATTCTAAAAATATAATAAATAAATAAAAACTAATTAATTATCTAAAAAAGAAAACAATTTTAAAATTAAATAATTAAAAATCTATATTCTGAAAGTAAATAAATATCTAAAAAGAACTCTATTTCTATGTAACAAAATAATAAAAACCTATTTTCTATTAAAAGCTTAATTAAACTAATTCTAAGTCTAAATAATAAAATAAAACCTATTTAATATACAAGTTAAAACAAAAATAATAAACAAATTGACATTTACAAGGGAAAAAAAAGATAAATTAAAAAGGATTGAAATTTACAAAAATAACCTTAGGCCACGTGTCTTGCTCCTATTGGACAAAAAAATCGAGATTTGAAGAACGCCCAATCAGGGGCGGACACGTGTCTAAACGGCGTGAAATTAAGTGAGAAATGAAAAATAGAAAAAAAGCGAAAATATTTACAAAAGCTGGCGGGCAAATTTAGGGTATGACAGATGCCCCTATCTAATCGGCTTAGACCGAGTAAGATGAATTACTGCAGCATTCATCTTTCAAGGTATAAGTCGATTAGATACAAAGAAGACCCTGAATTTGTCCAAAAAAGGATAACAAAAATTTGAGAAATGAAATACAGACAAAACTGACACCCAAAAGGATGTAGGGAGATAAGCTTCTCCGAAGAGATTGCCACTTATCGCTGACTTTAAATGATATGCCCCTGACTGGGCTAAATTTGTCGTTGAAGATTTGATTAACCATGGGGTTGAAATACATCATGCGATACACCCATAGTCTTGAAAAGGTGCCCCTGTCTGGGCGGAATTTTGCTTTGATATTCTTAAATTTCGCGGGGAGACCCGCGGTCTTGCGGAGATTGCCCCTGACTGGGCTGATTATGATCTTGAAAATCTTCGAGATTAATCCTGGATCTGACCTCGCATACGCGGATGCTTGATGAGAATGATGTTTCATATCAAATGGAAATGCAAGTGCAAATGCTAATGCACGGAGATGCAAGAGCTGAGGAAATATGATATGATTATGGGTATGCATATGATGCAAGATGCTTATGAAGTCGAATGCGATGCATATGATGCGTATGATTGCAGGCAGGTGATGGAAACGCAGGTTAGACTTTGGTGGTTGCCAATGCAGGCTGAACTTTGGGTTGGAAGTACCAGATGAGGGCTGGTATTCGGAGAGTAGACCGCCAGACAAGGACTGGTGGCGAAAGCTTATGCTGTCAAAGGAGGGCTAATTTTGTTGTTTGCCAGATGGGAGCTGGACTTGGAATGAGGTTTACCAGACGAGAACTGGTGAAATGGTAGGCTAAAAGGAAAGGTGACCAGATGAGAGCTGGTTTAAAAGCTGACATATACCAAGCGGGAATTGGTATTCAGCAAAGGGTTGACCAGATGGGACTGGTTTGAAAGCTGACATATACCGGACGGGAACTGGTATTCAGCGAAAGGTTGACCAGACGAGGACTGGTTTGAAAGCTGACATATACCGAACGGGAATTGGTATTCAGCGATAGGTTGACCAGACGGGACTGGTTTGAAGGTTTAAAGGTTTGACCAGATGGAACTGGTACAAAGTGAAGGGTTTACCAGATGGGACTGGTTTGAAGGTTTGCCAGGCAAGAACTGGACTTTGGAGGTTTGAAGGTTACAAGGTTTTAACAGGTTTAGGTTGTGGGATGAAGAATCCAATGACAGCAAGGCCTTTTCGGAAGGTTAAGGTTATTTGGGTAAGGTGATGGTATGATTCCCCAACACTCGTTTTGAACTCAACAATTGTTGATGAGGATGAACTTGCTTGAATAACTTGCCAATGAGACGACCTCGAGATGGCTTGCCCCAGAGTTTGTACCACGAAAAGATTTATCATCGCTTAACCGATTCTCATGGTTGGCTTCAACATACTTTTGGAGCAGCTTGCCCTTGAAAGAGCGTTGAAGCGACTTGACTTATCCTGATTGAACATTTGGAGGGATCTATCCTGAAGTCACAGAAACTCTGGGTGGCCTGCCCCTGATTGGCGTGATTCACTTTTGATTAACCGCTTCTTGAATGACTTGCCCCAAAATCAACCGTTGTTTAGGGATTTTCCTTAGACTGTCTGATTCCAGATTTTTGATGTCAATGCTCCAGATCCACAGGGCTACAAAGTGTGATTGATTCTGATCCAGACTGCTGAATGATCTAGTCCTGCTTGAGTGCTCCCTGTTGGAATTTCCTTGATGCCAACTACTGACTTGCAAATAAAATTGTTTGTTCACAAATGGTAATTTTAATGCGAAGTTCATGCAAGTTTTAAGAGAAATGTCGTTTATTTAAGTGTCGTGATAGTGAGACGAATGGACCGTTAGTCCAAACGTTGTGCTAACTTGATTGGTGCGAAAGATATGGCAAGGATATTGACACCAATGCTGATGATTAGCAAAATTGTGAGGAGTCAGGTTACGCAACCTTGCGATAGTATGCTTTCAGATTAAATCTTGCCTCAATTAGGTCTTTTGAGGGTTGTAGCGTGGTCTGGCTCACGGTTATAGAAACAAAGGATATTAGGCTCAAAGTTAATTTGTACCCACCCCTTCTTCTTGATGACTTCCAGTCCTACGCTCAGTTAATTCTGCACTTACCTTGACGATGTAAGCTTGACGGTTCAAGGTTTGCTTGAAATGGCAATCACCTTATTTTGATAAATGTCAGTAGACCATAGATTTGGGTGGCCACTGAGTCTTATTTTGTTTTTGTTAAAGGCTTGAGGACCTCTTTTATTTTGTTTTTGATCTCTAACTTTTGCATGGACTGACTCTGCTTGTCATATCCATCGGGATTGCCTTGATTTTTGCCTAAGTCCCCTTTGAGGTGCTTGACTTAGCAGGCTTTTGATTGATTTTTTTTTGGATTTTGTTGGAGGATTGTGACTGCCATGTCATGGGTCATTGATGAACAACCGTCTTGTCTTTTGGATTTTTGCTTTGTTGATTCGAATGCGGGGTTAGATTAACTGAACACTACCCTGCCCCAGGTTGAGTGTAAGGGTTTGAATATCCGAAGGAAACTCCTACTTCTAGGCTCGAAGTGGTTGACTAGGGATTAACTCCTTATATCTCCGGTGTTTATGGGAATTGAAACAATGCATGTACATCATTGACGAGATTTTATCCGAAAGCATACGGTTTACAACTATGGGTATTTCGTTTTCGTCATCCTCCCTTCAATCTTTGCTAAAACAACAGTGATAAAGTGGAGTGGATAAAAAAATGGATGTGTATGTGATTGTGATAAATGGAAAAATGAGCGAATGCGACATAATTGATTCGGAAAATGCATAATCACTTCATTAATATTACCATTCAAAACAACAATGTTTAAACACAAGTAGCAATTAACAGGAAATAAACTACAAGATGCAAATGATAAAAGCGTTCGAGGACTGCCAATGTTGAGGACGTCTGCCTGTCTAGACCACTGGCTTCTGGAAATGACCCTTGAAATCTTCGAGCTTAGACAACTGAGAGGTTGACATGGACAACCAAACTCCCATCGGGAAAAGATATGTACCCTTTGTCAATCAACTGTTGCACTTTGGCTTGGAAGGCTTTGCATTCTTCAGTCGAGTGCCCCATGGATCCACCATGATATCCACACTGAACATTGGGATTGTACCCAGGAGGGTAAGGTTCTGGCACAGGCTTAAGAGTTTTAGGCTCCACCAATGAGTTTTGAATCAGATGTGGGAGAAGCTGACTGTGCGACATAGGGACTAGATGAAGAGGAGCATTCCTTCTTTCCAAGTTGTTGCTGGGCCTATTCTGATCGCGGCGCTGATTCGGATGACCTCGGCCATGGGCTCGTTGATTTGCATGAAGAGCGACCCGTGGCTTATGGGATGAAGCTTTAGGCATGGCTGATTGTCCATAAGGATAACATGGCACTGGTAATGATGCCTGCTGAGTAGACGAGGGACTATAGAGTTTTGTTGGTACATCGTGAGAATATTCAACGTTTGCTATGAGTGCGCTGGTTTCATCCTTCTCTTCCTCATGGAAATCATCGAAAGCTTCAATCTCACTGGCCTGGCTGCCTGATGCGTCCTGGATTTGTCCACTTTTGAGGTAACTTTCGAGGCGTTCTCCTACAATCACAAGGTCAGAGAAGCTTGATGGTGTACAACCAACCATTCTTTCAAAATAAGAGCCCTGCAAACTGTTGATGAACATGTCAATCAGCTCCTTGTCCGAGAGTGGTGGTTGCAATCTTGCTGCGAATTCTCTCCACCGCTGTGCATATCCCTTAAAAGGTTCGTTTTCATTCTGAGATAGGCTTTGCAACTGCATGCGGGTGGGAGGAGTGTCTAGATTAAACTGGTAAAACTTTAGAAAAGCATTGGCTAGGTCCCTCCATGATTGGATATGACTCCTTACTAAATCTGTGTACCAACTTAATGATGCCCCACTCAGACTTTCTTGAAAACAGTGGATCATCAACTTATCGTCATGAGTGTAAGGGGTCATTTTTCGACAGTACATCACCAAATGACGCCTCGGGCAACTAAAGCCGGTGTACTTCTCGAAGTTGGGTATCTTGAATCTCGGAGGAATCACCAAGTCTAGCACTAGACACATATCAGCAGCATCGAGGTCGGGCATGTCAGACACTCTCATAGCTTGAATTGTCTCCTCAAGGGCCCGAAGTTTTTCTTCTATGGGATCAGTCATTGGCATCCTCTGGGGTCGAGTAGGAACATTTACTTGCGGAGGATGGCCATCCGGCGGAAGATCATACAGTGGATTGTTTGTCACAGTAAACCCTGGTGGGGACTCAACATTCTGGCGGTCGTTCTCTGACATAGCTATCTCAGCTTGCTTCGTTTTGACTTGGCTTCTCGAAGCTTCTACGTTCCTCTTTCTTCAAACTCTTCAAAGCTCTCACGAGTTCAGCAGGAGTGTCGGGAAATCAACTGCAGGTTATGGACAAAGGATGGGTAAGCTTGGCATTGGTTAGGGAAGAAAATGCAAAATGATGCAGATATGCTTATGCAAATGCAATGCAATGAATGCACACGAGAACAGATCCACATCAAGGATTAAAGTTACAAATCCTGCAAGACAACAAAAAGGTATATCTCCCCTTGGGTGGGCAATCTATTGGTTTTAGAGAGGGTATCCCAAAGGATTTAAAACAAAGTCCCATGCACTAACCCTCAAAAGTTTTCCATCAGAACGACTACTCGTAAGACGGTAATCCTTTCAAAGGATGAACACAGAGTTATGTTTTAGCAACCTTTGGAATAAGGTTCTACAAAGGTCCTCAGAGTCACGGACTCCCACGTCGGAAGTAAAAACGCCATTACGACTACACGTAAGACATAATCATCCCAAAGGGGTCTCATCTGAGCGGTGGAATTCGATCCAACTCAACGAGTCCTAAGTCTCGCAAATCAGAAAGAAACCACCTCCTAATCTTAGTGTATACTATAAAGCTCGGGTAGAAAGCTTTTATCCTCACAAACCAACCCTAATAAACCCAACCAGGTTAGAAAATAAAGCATAAACAAATAAGGCAAATAAAACACAAACACGACAAACAAAATAGGCTTGGCTCGCTAGGGGTCCCCAGCAGAGTCGCCAGCTGTCGCTACTCGAAAAATGCATCGTGCAACGACGGGGAGGCGAAAAAGATAGACAGAAGAGTCGCCACCGAACTTTATTTATCCCATGAGGGGAAAGGAAAATATCGAGAAAACCTTAAGAAAAGAAAGGATAAGATGGTCTCGCAACCATGAACGGGTTCGGAAGCCGGTTATGCAAGGGGAAGGTATTAGCACCCCTCGCATCCATCGTACTCGATGGGAACCTTTTGTTTGTCGACGTGTGAAATTATTTGCTTAAATATTATGCTATAAAAGTGTTTCAAAGGATAGAGGGAAAGGTTAGAAATTGGGAAAAGAGAGATAACAGGGGGAAGAAGAGAAAGAATAGACTCGGTAGGACTTCGCAGTCCTATGCCTACGTATTCTCAATAGATGTGAGAAAGTCAGAGTCGATGTAGTTCGGGGAACTACAGATATGGGGGGAATATGCTCGGCAAGGATTGTGGCCCTTGTGCCTACGTATCTTTACTTGAACGAAGTAAAGAATCAGAGCAGCCGTAGTTCGGCCTACGGTGTGCGGGGAAGTCTTGGTAGACACTGCTATCGTGCGCATTCTAGCAGTTAGGTGTATTGCTGCTCGCTCGTTGGAGACTTAGGCGTTACCTGTTTGCGGTAGAACGGACGTAGCATGCCTTTCTGGGAAAGGGTGAAAAAGAAAAAGGGTGCTCGCTAGGATATTGCAATCCTATGCCTACGTATTCTCAACATGCAAGAGAAATCAGAGCAACGTAGTTCGTGCCTACGGTGCGGATAACCGGTGTGTTTGGGGATGATGTTATCGTGCGCGTTCTAGCAGTTAGGTGTTTTGCTGCTCGCTCGTTGGAGACTTAGGTGTTACCTGTTTGCGGTAGAACGGACGTAACATATCCTTTTTTGAAATGATTGATTAGTTTTCGCCACGCGAGGCAAGAAGTCACGTTTGATTGATTGGATTGTTTTTTAGGGGGCGAGACAGGTCCTCGGATAGTAACCCCTACGGGTAGTACCCAATTCATTATCTCAAAGTTTTTGTTGTAAAAAATGTGTGGCGAACGTAGCGTCTTCGTATTGAAAGACGAGTATCAAGATCACACACACTACAGTGAGTATCTTGACACTCGGAGAGGAAGAAGACTACACTCAATCCTCTCTCGTTAGTTCAACACAAAGAGAACTTAATTCTCTTATTAAAGATGTTTTTGGTTTTGAATGGTAAGTGCTTTGCGACAGAGAACCCTACGGTAAACGTCAGCACTCGGGATAGGAGAAGGCCTACGCCTAACCACTCCACGACCATTCAAGTTTTTGTTATGAAAAGGATTTGAAAATGCGCTCGGTACAGGACCGAGGTTTTAGGTGTGAAAATTGTGGAAGAAAGTTGTGAAAGCGAGATGGTGGATAAAGTCGCGTCTTCGTATCGAAAGACGAGTATCGAGACCACCCTCACTACAGTGGGCATCCCAACACTCGGAGAAGAAGAGGTCTACACCCAATCTTCTCTCTTTAATTCAATACAAAGAGAAATGATTCCTTATTGAAGGGGTTTGAAAATGCGCTCGGTACGAGACCGAGGTTTTAGGAGGGAAGGTTTGAAAAGTCACTCGGTGCGGGACCGAGGTTTTTAGGAGGAGAGAGAATGTCGTCTTCGTATTGAAAGACGAGTGTCTAAACCACCCTCACTACAGTGAGCATCTCGACACTCGGAGAGGAAGAAAGTCTACACTTAATCCCCTCGTTTAATTCAATACAAAGAGTATGATTTAAAAGATGGTTTGACAATGTTTTTGAATCGAGTCGGGACAGGTGACGAAGAGAGAAAATAGGTGGTCTCAGATCCAACATTACTCATCAATAATTTGACTGGTAATGAATTACGGAGGTCTCGTCATCGACCAGAAAGAGAAATGGGACAAAATGCCCAATAACAAAAGAAGAATAAGATAACTCTAAAATAAAAAGTAATAAACTCTAATATAAATAAAATAGAAATCTAAAAGAAAATGAATATAAAATAGATCATAGAAAATAATATATACATATATAAACCAAAATATATTTACAAAATATGTTAACAAAACTTAATAGATAACAAAACTTTAAAAGAAAAATATATACATAATAATATTCAGTTCTAAAAAAGAATGCTATAAAAATATATTTACATTATAAAATAAATAAATAAATAAATAAATAAGAAAGAAAAAGGTTCAATAAAAAAAAAAGAGAAATTAAATTAACTCTACAATAGAATAAATCTCAATGCTAAATATAATATATTCTAAAAAAAAGGAAATAATATAATATATACAATCAAAATAAAATATATAATATAAACTCTAAAAATGATATATAATTTAAAATGTAAACTATAAACATGTTAGTAAAAGAAAAACTAAAACAATAATATATATACATATACAATAAAGTGAAATTAATAAATAATAAATAAAAACTGTTTTATAATATATACAAAATAATAGTAATAATAATATATATACATACTAAAAAAAATGTTAGTAAAATGATTTACAACAAAATAAGTAATTAAATTAAAAACAGAGGGGCTTGTGATAGAAACAGGGGGGTGTATCAGTACAACAGAGGTGCAGTGGCTAAAATTCAATTGGGCTTTGAGCCCAACATCATAAACAACCACACAGCAAACCAACGAGGGTACAATGAATAAGGGTGGTGTGAATCTGAAAATGAAGATTGGGCCTTACGACCCACTAACCAAATTCTGCAGGGTCCATGAGGACTCTTCTTCTTCCTCATTTTGCTTTAGAAGAAAAAACCCTAAGTGTTCCTTATCTTTTCTTCAACCTCCAAACCGCCGCCGGTGACCTCTTCCCGCTCCCTTAATTTCTTCTCTTCTTTTCTCATACTTTCGTATTCAATCCTTCTCCTGTTCAAACAAACAAAACGAAAACGAAATGACAAAACCAATTAACTGAAAACACTTCTGGTTGGGTGCGATGAAGAATCGAGGAGATCGAAGACGTTGCGTTTGGATCAGTGATTTCATGATGTACGGAGGATGACGGATTCAGAATCTGGATGAAGACACTTGAATCAGTGGTTTCGCGATATGGATTCGTCTGAAAAATGGCGCGGATCTATGAGTTGCATGTGAGCTTGTTGAAGACGGTGGTTGTTTTCACGAAGATCTGAAGTTAGTTCGTGGTGAGTGGTAAAGTTTGGTTCGAGATCTAGAAAAATTGTTCGAAGGTCATGAAAGAAAGAATATGGATCTATAGTTAGGTGAGGTTATTGATTGAAGATCTGAGAGGTGTTTGTGATGTTGAGATTATGGAGGTTCCGTAAGGTGTTGATGTTGTAGATCGATGAAGACGGAAGGTGTTGTGAGTTGGTATGAAGGATTGATGATGGATCTTATTAAGGTTTGTTGATGTAGGTCTGTTTGAGTTTAGATCTGGAAATATTTGAGGATCTGGAAAATATCATGAATGTATGAACAATATGAATCTGACTGGAAAAAAAAATGAGGAACACGGATGAATTTCTGGAGAATCGTATGAATACGGATGAATGTTCATGCATTCTGGAAAAATACTGATGAACAACATGAACACAGATGAGGAAATGATGAAGTTCTGGAAAAAAGTATGATGATGGATGATGAACGCGATGAGTTTGCCGGAAAAATGATGAAGAACACATGAACCTGGATGAAGATTGCTGGAAAATGGTATGAACATGAAGAACGCGATGCGTTTTCCGGTGAGGCTGATGAGTTTTTCGGTGATGTTAGGCGGCGCTTGATTTGTCCGGCGAAGTGGATTAGGGTTTTTGCATGTGTGTGGTGAGGTGGCAACATTGGGGCTTAGGGTTTCAGTGGCTCAAGGAAGGGGCGGCTGACCTAGGGTTAGGGTTTCAGTCCCCCAGAAGGGGGACAATGAATAGTGCATGTATTTATAGACAGATGACACGTGGCAGGGGGTTAATGACTGATTATATGACTAACTGATGATTAAAGCAAATTAATTAAATCTAATGACTAATTCAAATAATATTATAAAATAACTAACTTAGATATGAATTAAACTAATTAGCTCTAAATAAATTAAAATTCTAATTAATAAATAATCTAAATAAATAAACTCCCAAATAACTAATAATAAATAATAATTAAAAGGAAATGATTCTATTAAAAGAAAACTCTAAATAATAATAAACTAAAATAATTGTAATCTAATAATATCTACTAATTGAAACTGAAGAATTAAAAGAAAAATAAAAATCTAATAACAATTAAAAGTCTAAACTAATCAAAATAAATTTACTAATAAATGAAATTAACAATAATAAAAAATAATAGTAATGCTAATTAACCAATTTCTACAATATTAAAACATTCTAAAAACTAATAATTAAAATCTATTTTAAACTTTATTAAATTAATCTAAATGAATAAATAAAAGGAAATAATTCTATCTTAGTAATAATCTAATTAATAATAAATAAATAAAAATCTAATAACTTTAAAAAAACTCTAATTAAAAAAAAAATTTATTTCTATTTAAAATAATATAAAAAACCTATTTAAACTAAATTATAAATAATTCCACCAAACCTATAAAATAAACCTATTTAAAAAAACTATCATATATTTAACAAATTCTATTAAACTATTAAAAAGCTATTTCTATAAACAAACAAAAAGGTTCTAATAAAAATTATAAAAAAACTAAATCATATTAAAATCTAAAAGAGAACTCTAAAAAAACTAAATTTCTATTAAAACTAATTAAGCTAAGAAAATAAAATCTAAATCATTAAAATTTAACTAAACAAAATCTGACTATTAATAATGCAACAAATCAATCCTAATTTAATAATACTAATAAAGACCATAAATCCTAATTTAGTAATACTAATAAATACCATAAATCATAATTAAACTATCAATAATATCTTACACTATAAATAATATTCTAATAAATAAATAAATAATTAAAAGAAAACAATCTTAAAAAAAGATAATCTAAAATAAATCTGACTGTTAATTAATAAAAATAAATTAATCCTAATACTAAAAATAAAATCTTACTAATATTAAAAAAGAATAAACCTATTTCTAAACTATCAATATTAACAAATAATAATAATAATAATAATAATAATAATAATAATAATAATAATAAAAAGACTAACAAATTAACAAACTTATAAAATAAATCTATCTAAAAACTATCTTCTAAAAAATATAATAATCTAAAAATTAATTAAAATCTATATTAAACTATCAAAATTCTAACAAAAAACTAATTAATAATCTATTTAAAATTTAAATCCTATTCTAAACAATTATATAAAGAAAAACTATTTTAAAGAAATCTATTAAAATCAAAGACCATTTAAATGAAAAATAAATAACTATTCTAATTCTAAAAATATAATAAATAAATAAAAACTAATTAATTATCTAAAAAAGAAAACAATTTTAAAATTAAATAATTAAAAATCTATATTCTGAAAGTAAATAAATATCTAAAAAGAACTCTATTTCTATGTAACAAAATAATAAAAACCTATTTTCTATTAAAAGCTTAATTAAACTAATTCTAAGTCTAAATAATAAAATAAAACCTATTTAATATACAAGTTAAAACAAAAATAATAAACAAATTGACATTTACAAGGGAAAAAAAAGATAAATTAAAAAGGATTGAAATTTACAAAAATAACCTTAGGCCACGTGTCTTGCTCCTATTGGACAAAAAAATCGAGATTTGAAGAACGCCCAATCAGGGGCGGACACGTGTCTAAACGGCGTGAAATTAAGTGAGAAATGAAAAATAGAAAAAAAGCGAAAATATTTACAAAAGCTGGCGGGCAAATTTAGGGTATGACAACAACAATCAGTTGGAAAGCAACACTTCATAAGGTTGTTGTCTTATCAACCAATTATGTATTTTAATTTCTTTGTTGTCGTATTTTAACAATATTTTTGAATTTGTAAAATATTAATGTGATGTTATGTTGTAAATCGAACAATTTAGTTCTCTTCGCATACATTTTATGAAAAACATTTATTTATTATTAATGTACTCACACCTTAATTTTTTAAATTGTTGTATTCCATACCATTATCAATACTCACATCGGATAATGTATCCATATCTATGTATCATAGGTTGTATGAAATAAATAAATGGAAAAAATAACGATGAGAGAGCACTACAAGAAATTAGCATTTTAGCGTCTGTCAAATGCCCTCGTTAAATGGAAAAAAATCGACGCTAATGTTTGTTAAAGTTAGGATCAAGGCTGACGCCTCAAAGGTAGAAGCTTAGGGTAGCGTCGAGTCGACGTTATATTTGCATCAACTTTAGCAAACGCTAGGGAATAGCTAATGAATGGGTAAAGACGCCAAAAAGTATATATATTTTATGTTAGCGTCGATTGTAAGCGGCACGAGCTTGTTAAACGTAGAACTGTCAAAACGGACTACCTGGGCCTAAACAGACCGACTCTGATGGGCCTCGAGCTTTTTAGGGCGGGGCCAAGAAAGCCTTATTTTAATATGGGCTCAAATATTACTACCCAAGCTCGGCTCTGTTCGGGCTTCGAGCTACCCGGTCCTCATGGGATTTTTTTATATTATTTTTTATATAAAAACTAAAATAAAAACCTCGTAATATTTATCATAAATACAATAAAAAATTATATTATTTTAAATATAGTACTTTTAATACTATATTAATTTTTATAAATACTTTAATATGTTTTTGAATGTATTACATGTCGAAATTGTAGAAAATAATACACAAATATTTAACATAGGAGAAATTAATAGAATATGAGGAAATTGTGAAATAAAACACAAAAGAGTTAAATATTAATTTGATTATATCAACGTATAATATTTAAAAGAGATAAAATTTAGCGAGATAAAAAAAAAATTAATGTGTTGTTTTGGAGTAAGACAATATATATATTAATATATATTTTTAAAATTTATAATTATGCGGGCCTAATGGGCTACCCCACCCAACCCTAATGGGTGACATGCTTTTTAGAGGTAGGATAAAAAAAAACCTTAAAAATGTGGGCTCAAATTTTAAGTCCCAATTCCTATGATTTGTCGGACTTTGCGGGTCGGCCATATGGGCTAGCCCATTTTAATGGTTTTAGTTACACGTGTGTATATAGCATCGGTCGTCAGCAACACTTCCTTGTTACATGTGTTGGTGTAGTGTTGGTGTGCAGCGATGGTAGATTGTTACCCATGTTTGAATCACGTCGGTTTGTAGCAACACTAACTTATTATATGTGTTTATTAAGTGTTGGTCTTAGTCGCCACTGTAGTGTTATAAGTATTTATTTAGCATTAGGTTTTGGTGACACCAATGATATTATATGTTTAAATGTATCAGAAACCTAAACCGACGCTAATTTAAAATTTTTTTAAAAAAATCTCGTTTTGGACGTGTCTGAACCTGTTAGCGCAAAAATGAATAAACAATACATATATATAATCCATCACATTAGCATAAAACACAATATACAAAACTAAATCAAGAGATTGCATCGTAACAATGGTTAACATTAGATTTTCAAAAAAAATAATTAAAAACCAACATCATAAAAACTAGTCAACAACGAACAATTGCATAACCTATTAGAATATTAATAGTAATTCATATTTATTTAGTTGTACTATTTTCTTAGCCCCTAAGTTTGTTACAGGGTATTTTAGTATTTATCTTATTCTAGTAACCCTAGTTTTAGCCTATAAATAGGGTGACAATCATTGTAACTCTTAATACTGTTTTCTTCTGCCGTCATTCTCTTTAATAGAATATTTCCCTATTTTCATCATTTATTCTATCTTTGCACCAACAATTGGTATCTAGAGCTCCGGTTCAGATTCATTGGGAAACACGGGAAACACGAGTGAACGTGAGGTCTTGTGTGTTTGATTTTGATTCTTAGATTCGTGTTGAATCTTGAACAAAATCTGATCAGAATTTTATTCTGTGGGTTGGGAAACACTGTGTGAGAAATCTGAGTGTATTGTGCAAAGTAGAAGATGAACGGAAACGGCAACATGAACACCAAACTTCCAGTATTTGATGGTAAAAACTGGAATCGTTGGATGATCCAAATGCGTGTACTATTTGGTGCTCAAGATGTTCTAGATCTTGTCACTGATGGTTATGTTCCAGTAGCAGCAGATGCAACCGATGAACAGAAAAACACGCAGAAGGAAGTAAGGAAGAAGGATCAGAAAGCATTATTCTTTATTCATCAATGTGTTGATGTAAATGTGTTTGAGAAGATTGCAGATTCAACGACAGCAAAGGCTGCGTGGGACACTCTGGTGAGATGTTATGGTGGTGACGCATCAGTGAAGAAGGTGAAGCTTCAGTCCTTGAGAAAGCAATATGAGAATCTCAACATGAAGAATAATGAGAAAGTTTCTGAATACATCTCTAGAGTGATTCTGATCACTAATGAGATGAAGGCATGTGGAGAAACTCTTTCTGAAGAAACAATCATGGAGAAAGTGTTGAGATCCCTTACTCCTCAATTTGATTACATTGTGGTAGCAATAGAACATTCCAAAGATCTGAGCACAATGAGAATTGAAGAGCTGCAGAGCAGTTTAGAAGCGCAAGAGTTGCGTTTGACTGAGAGAACTTCTGAAAGGGAAGTAGAGCAGCAGGCTCTGAAAGCAACTTCTGATAGGAGGTATCAGAAGCAGTCAGAAGCCAAGAGAAGATCTGATGGTGGTCAGAAGTCAGAAACCTCAACCTTTGATAGACAAAAGAATGCTCAGAAGGGAAAAGAGAAGTATGACAAGAAGAAGATCCAATGTTACTGTTGTAAGAAGTTTGGTCACTTTGCTAGAGATTGTTGGTCAAACAAGGAGAAGAAATCAGAAGAAGCAAATATAGCCAGAAGTTCTGATGACGAATCTGTGCTATTGATGGTTTTGAATCTGATAATATGGATCTGATAGACTGGTGGTATATGGACACTGGCTGTTCAAATCATCTTACTGGAAACAAGAAATGGCTGGTTGACTTTGACTCTGAAAAGAGGACAAAGATCAGATGTGCTGATGACAAATATCTTAATGCAGAAGGTATGGGAAATGTCAGAGTGACTCTGAACAATGGGAAAACAGCATTGATTCAGAACGTGTGGTATGTACCTGGCATCAGAAGCAATCTGATGAGTGTGGGACAATTAATTGAGAAAGGTTTTTCAGTTACCATGAAGGACAATCTTCTGAAGCTGTATGACTGCAATCAGAAGCTGATTATGGAGTCAAAACAGGGAAGGAATAGAACATTCAAGGTGAATGTCAGAACTGCAGACTCAGAGTGTCTTAGTGCAACAAGTACTGAGAAGGAGAGTGAGCTGTGGCACAGAAGATTTGGTCATTTGAATTTCAGAAGCTTACAACATCTGAATTCAAAGAAATTGGTACATGGAATTCCTGCAATTAAGAAGCCTGAAAAGTCATGCAAAGTTTGCATGGAAGGAAAACAACCAAGATTGCCATTTGCATCAGAAGTTGCTCCAAGAGCAAAACATGCCTTGGGAGTTGTACACTCTGATGTGTGTGGTCCATTTCCAGTAGCATCAATTGGAGGGAATAAATACTTTGTGTTGTTTGTTGATGAATTCACAAGAATGACATGGGTATCCCTTATTAAGTTCAAACACGAGGTGTTTGATGAATTCAAGAAGTTCAGAATGAAGGCTGAGAATCAGAGTGGTCAGAAGTTGAAGATTCTTAGAACTGATGGTGGAGGTGAGTATAACTCCAAAGAGTTCCAGAAGTTCTGTGAGGAGAATGGAATTGAGCATGAGGTTACTGCTCCTTATACCCCTCAACACAATGGTCTTGCTGAAAGAAGAAACCGTACTTTGCTTGATATGGTGAGAAGCATGCTAAAGGAGAAGAAGCTTCCTCAGAAGCTCTGGGGAGAAGCTGTTGCCACTGCAACGTATGTACTCAACAGATGTCCTACGAAGAAGTTGAAGGAAATAGTTCCTATGCAGAAGTGGACTGGAGACAAGCAAAGTGTTAGTCATCTGAAGGTATTTGGTTCTGTTTGCTATAAACATGTTCCAGAAGCCAGAAGACAGAAGCTGGATGATAGAAGCAAAGTGATGATTCTGATAGGGTACCACAGTACAGGTGCATACAAGCTCTATTGTCCAGAAACCAATAAAATTGAATTCAGCAGAGATGTGATTGTGAAGGAATCAGAAGTTTGGAATTGGGATAAGTCTCAATCTGACTCTGATGTTAGAACCTCTGAAGAAAGGCCAGAGTTAAGAATTTCTGAAGTTGGAGTAAACCCTGACGTTGACTCTGACTCTGATACTGATTCAAACTCTGAAGAAGACTCAGAAGATGAAGGTGACCCAGATGACCCAGACTCTGATGACAATCCAGATCTTGGTGGCAGTTCAGACTCTGAAGATGGCCAAGACTCTGAAAATATGTCAGATCTTGAAGATGGTCAAAGCTCTAGAGGAAGTCAACCATCTGAAGCTGGAAACTCTGAAGCTCAAGACTCTGAACAAGTTCAGAGACCACAAAGAATCAGAAGCGTTCCCAGAAGATTTGCAGAATTTGACATGCTGCAAGATACTGAAGTAGACTCTGAAGGAGAAGTTATTCAGTGTGCCATGTTAGTAGACTCTGAACCTATAAGTACAGAGGAGGCTCTTAAGCAGAAGCTCTGGCTGAAGGCCATGAAAGAAGAACTTGATGCTATAGAGAGAAACAAGACTTGGAAGCTGGCAGAACTTCCAAAAGACAAGAAAGCCATCAGCGTCAGATGGGTTTTCAAGCAGAAGTTAAAGCCAGATGGCTCAATTGGCAAACATAAAGCAAGGTTGGTAGCCAGAGGATTTCTACAGAAACCTGGGCTGGATTATTCTGAAGTGTTTGCACCTGTAGCAAGACATGAAACAATCAGAATGGTGATTGCAATAGCTGCTAACAGGAATTGGCCTCTGATGCATTTAGATGTAAAATATGCATTTCTGAATGGTCCATTAGAAGAAGAAGTTTACGTGTCACAACCTCCTGGATTTGTGAAAAAGAATCAGGAAGGGATGGTGTACAGATTATACAAAGCTCTATATGGACTGAAACAAGCGCCCAGAGCTTGGAATCAGAAGATTGATTCATTTTTCAAGAAGCAAGGCTTTCAGAAATGTGAGATGGAGTACGGTGTCTATGTTCAGCATACTTCTGAAGGCAATATGACTCTGGTATGTTTATATGTTGATGATATACTATTGACTGGAAGTTCTGAACAGGAGATATCCAAGTTCAAGAAAGTTCTGATGAATGAATTTGAAATGACTGATCTAGGCAAAATGACATACTTTCTAGGGATGGAGTTCAGATATTCTGAGAAAGGTATCATTTTGCATCAGCTCAAGTATGAATTAGAACTTCTGAAGAGATTTGATCTGAAGAATTGTAAGATGGCTGTCACACCTTCTGATACAAATCAGAAACTGGATTCAGACTCTGAAGGAAAGGATGTGGATGCTACAACCTTCAAATAGTTGGTTGGTTCTCTGAGGTATCTGTGCAATACCAGACCTGATATTTGCTACTCAGTTGGGATGGTTAGTAGGTTCATGAGTAAACCTAAGTGGTCCCATTACCAAGCTGCTGTCAGGATTCTGAGGTATATCAAAGGAACTCTGAAGTATGGAGTGTTATTTCCCTCTGGAGGAAATAATGAGTCAGAACTTCTGAGTTATTCAGACTCTGATTGGTGTGGAGACAGAGTTGACAGAAGAAGTACATCTGGGTACTTGTTCAAATTTCTGGGAGGTCCCATTTCTTGGTGTTCCAAGAAGCAACCTGTTGTGGCGTTGTCAACCTGTGAAGCTGAATACATTGCAGGTGCTGTTACTGCATGCCAAGCTGTGTAGATTCTGAATCTGTTGCAGGATCTGAAGATTAATGTAGACAAACCTCTGAAGTTGATGATTGACAACAAGTCTGCAATCAACCTTGCCAGAAACCCAGTGCTGCATGGGAGAAGCAAGCATATTGAGACCAAGTATCATTTTCTGAGATATCAAGTTCAGAATGGAGTGTTAGAAGTTGTACACTGCAGCACTCAGAAGCAGTTGGCAGATGTTCTGACGAAAGCTATCAAGACTGATCAATTTCTCAGATTAAGGGATGGAATTGGTGTTACAAGTTTTGATGGAATATGAATTAAGGGATGGTATTAGAATATTAATAGTAATTCATATTTATTTAGTTGTACTATTTTCTTAGCCCCTAAGTTTGTTAGAGGGTATTTTAGTATTTATCTTATTCTAGTAACCCTAGTTTTAGCCTATAAATAGGGTGACAATCATTGTAACTCTTAATACTGTTTTCTTCTGCCGTCATTCTCTTTAATAGAATATTTCCCTATTTTCATCATTTATTCTATCTTTGCACCAACATAACCAACTAAAAGCCTACTAATATGTAGAGTCAAGACCATCAGTCCTCTTGGCAGCAATGAGACCAACCTTCTGTTATACCACCACTAGTAACTTGCCCATTCATGGACCTACAGTCACTGGGCAGAAGGAAGCTTGGTCCTGTAATGAACCAAATTCAACATTAGATCTTAGAATAAGTATACAACTAAACAATTAAATAAACCCTATGTAAAAGAAACCCTACATAAAAAATTTTATTGATCACATCATTTTCTAATGCTTATTTCCTAATACTTAAAAAAATCCACATGCAGAATTTCTATATACTTTAAGAGAAAATCATGGTTACATTAGATACCTAAAAATGCATATTTCCAATAAATTATTACACGTTACAGTCAATATAGACTTTGTAAAGCAAACATTTATTTACTAATTGAAATTTTTATAACATATTAAGAGTCCCCCAGTTAAGGTTCCTCGGACTAGATCTTGCTATTGTTTGAACAAAATTATCACTATACCACTCAAACAAGTGTTCCAACCAAATCAAATTAATAGAGACAACGAAACAAATAGATTTATTTTTCCAAAAAAAAATGGAATAAATTATTGTTGGTCCTTTTAAAATTGACTGCATTATACAAAATAACATAGAGTTTGTTTATACTGGTTCTGGTGTAAAAGAGACACACGTTGAACGTGATATTCCCACATGTGTGCTGCAAGATCTGGTATCTGAAAACAGACATATGATATTGTAGTTTGGTTTAGAATTATTCTATTCAAGATTCTTTCTACAAAGAATATCTATATGTCATGGAGAAGATTTATTTTGGATGTACTAGGGCAACATGTGGAACACAATGTTCCAGCATGTGTAGCGCAACATCTAGCCTTATCAGCAGGTCATAAGGGATGTTGCTTGGTGCGTATTTTCTGATTGATTTTCAATCATATTTGCTACATATTTGTTAAGCAATGTATGATTGATTTGTTTAACAGCTGTTAAAGATCAAATCAATTTTAAATAGAGTTTTGAATTTGAATGTAACAAATCATATCTTTTGGAGAGATTTATGAAGCAATCAATTCCAATAAGATTCTCTAGTATTTTTTACAAATTTAAATCTGAGTGTAATACCATATATTCTTTTAAATGCTCAATTGGATATCAGTTGAGATCAACTGAGTTCCTATGTACTCTATCTATTGCCAGTTCGAATCAATAGAGTAATTAGTGAACTCTGAAAAGATAAATTATTGATGAAGGGGACATATCAATGTTAATAAGTATAATAGAGGACATTTTGGTAACTCTAATACTTGGTCAATTTGTATTAGATGACAAAATATCAAATGAAGATATTTTACACCATTATAATATATATATATATATATATATATATATATATATATATATATATATATATATATATATATATATATATATATATATATATATATATATATATATATATATATATATATATATATATATATATATATATATATATATATATATATATATATATATATATATATATATATATATATATATATATATATATATATATATATATATATATATATATATATATATATATATATATATATATATATATATATATATATATGAGAAAAGATAGTATGAAAAGAAGGAAAGGAAGAGGGAAAGAGAAGAGAAAGGGAAAGAAGGGAAGAAACTCATGGAAGAGAAGAAGAAGAGTTTGGATTCATCATCAACAACTTCATCATCAATGTTCTTCGTCAAGGTGAGGTCCATAGTTATATTTAGCTTTGGGAGGGAAGAAAATATATGATTGGGGATTTAGGTTTTGTGTAAAAATATATCAAAATGTGAACTGTATGTTATAATGATGAATTTCATGCTTAATCTTGTTATACCATAGTTGTTTAAGTGTTTGGATGTTGTTTGATCATATGGTGTAGAGTTTTGACCATGGGTACTTCAGATTCACGTTCTGCAGAATCTGAGTTCTGCTTGAGTCGTTGTGCAAGCTCAAGGTGAGTTGTTGTGCAAGCTCAAGGCGAGCCACTCGCTGGTTGGTCGCAAAGCGACCATAAACCAATTTTGTTTTTTCCTCTTCTTCGTCGTGGATTTACTGTCCAAACTGAAAGCGATCAACCTCGCTTTGGGATTGCTGCGCAAACATAGCAGAATCCTGTTTTTTCCATTTTTGTTTCTTTCATAACTTTTGAACCGTAACTCGGATCGAGGCACAGTCAGAAGTGTTGGAAAGCTATTTAAATGCTCTACGTGATAAAAAGTGAATTGAAATGAATGTGTGATTGATTTAATAGTATTAAATTGAATGAATGTTGAATAATATGTGAAAAAAATTGAAGAAGAACGCCTAGTGTTGTGGTAAGCACCATGTGAATGGTTTGATATTTGGTGAGGGACATTTGTTCTGAAAGTCCTATTTAGTAAGGGGCTTAGCTCTGAAATATCTATTTATTATGATGATCATATGCCTTGTGTGCAATATTTGTACTTTACTTGTTATGTTACTATACGTGTTTTATTTGTGATATATGTGTATGTTCATATGTTTGATAACATGCTTAAAACAATATGAAGATAAGTGAGGAAACTTAGGCTTAAAAGTAGCAAATGGATTAAAAAGAGAGATAGGTTGCAAGTATGACTTAAATGACACTATAGGGTGACATTCATGCTATGATACCTAGGTGCGTGTCATGGATGAATGGTTGTCATAGTTGTGAATGAGATGCATTTTATGGAACATGTATGGTTATTGTATTAATTTGTGATTAAGGTGAATGTGTTCGCCTTGTGATAGTCGAATACTATCAAGTTTTGTGTATTTGATCATGTATTTGAAAACAACCCTTGAGATGTGTCGTCCCAAGAGTTGATGCTTATGTAGAGCTCCTTTGGGAAGTATGCACTAATAATTTGGCAAGAATTCCCTTAAATTAATGAAGCCTACGGGTAAGAGACTTGAGATGGGAAGGGTCTCATGGGAAGTGATGATTCATGTGGGAAGAACCTTGAATTTAAATTCATTCATTTATCTCGTGGGTACGGATGGAGCCTACGGGCAAAAGGCTTGACATGGGAAGGGTCCCATGGGAAGCAACGATTCATGTGGAAAACACCTTGAATCGGAATCCATTCGTATGTCAAAGTATGCTACAAGGATCCGTGACCCACGCTAAAAGTTCTAGACGTAGGTGAGCACAGAGGAAGTTTACCTTGGTATGGTTTCCTATTAGTGATTGTTTGAGTTTATGAACTCAAGTGACATGTTTCCATACATTGGGAGTTGTGTAAACTCAAGTCTTATCCCTTGACTTGAGGTAGAATTTGATTAGAACCCTGTAAAGTCGAGTGAACCCATAAGATAGGGGAACTCACTGAGATTATTATCTTACTCCATTATTGTTATTTTTTTCAGGTATTGTTTGCAAGTTTAGTTTACAAGTGGAGCTATGCATGGATGTTTCAAGCTTCGCTTTTCGTTGTGTATTATATATCTTATACAATGATGGATATTGTACTCAGATCTTAGATTTTATTGTTTGGCTCTTTCTATATCTTGTACCATTGTTGTTCTTTTATGTTTTGTAAAATGGTCAAGTATGTAAGTTATGCCAATAGACACTTATGATGGTGCCAGTACCAGATAATAACACAGGGCGCTGCACTGAGATCCATAAATTAAAAGCTCCGAAGACTTTGATATATAGGGAGACTCAATTCACATGTTTTGCTTGAGGTTTTTGTATATACGATTAAGTTCTTTGCGTCTAGGGTTTGTGAGTCTTTTCTTTCTTGCATTCCACGCTATGTCATCATAAGGATTAATGTTGAATCTAATGTTTTATACCACTTTATGTTTAAATAACTTGGCATAGTTGTTGGTTTGTCTTAGTTGAGTTGTAAATTCAACAACAACTAAGACTTGTTATTGAGATTGATCACTAGGGGTTAGTGGTTGAAGAAAGTGAATGACTTCTCATATTTAGGGGAAGACCTAAATAGAAAGTCACTAGAATGGAGAGTCATAGAACTTCATGGGGTTTGTAGGTTCTTATAAGACTATTGTTGTCAAACTGTTCTTAAACCAATTTTAAAAATTGGACAAATTATCACAACATCTGCACCAATATCTATCTCCTCAGGTATATAATTTTATGAACATACATTTGATTCCTTACACAAATTAGCGTTAGTAAACCAAGTCTCATTAACAACAGCATCAAATGGCTTTCCCATGCATTGGTGTTTGTTTGATGGTTTGATAAAAATCTCAAGTCCATAAACAATCTGATAGAAGTCAAAAAATTACATTACTTTCTTGTTCAACTTCAACATCTATAAGCTTTTCAACTGCAATATTTACGGCATCAACAAATAATCAAAGTCGACAAAACAAAAAAGTTCTAGAAACAACCAAGAAAAAATTAACTCAAATTATAAAACACACACATTTAAGGCTAGACAAAGTTGCATATCTTGATTAAACACTTTACATTGTGACTATTCTGAAAAATCATCAATAAATTAATGATAATCATAAAGTGAGATAATACTAGATGTTTTTCCAAGAAAAGTTCTAATTGAAAAGGTTCAAACAACCAATTCACCAAAAGTAGGAAGAACATAATTGTTTGTGAGCAAAAACATAACAGAAAGAACATACTTTTACTCTTAAAATGGTCTAAATCAACATTATACCTTAAAAATATGAGTTTGAAAAAAATATTCATACCAAGAAAGATTAGGGGGGTTAGCGGTGCGGTTTGGACTATTTTGATGCTAAAAATCAACTGAACCACAAGAGAAAAAACACGTAGTTCGATTGGCTTTTAGAAACCAAGCCAAACCAATGCGTTGTGGGTTGGTTCGATTTTTTACAAATTTTTTATTGAGTCATACATACACCTATAAAAGAACAACATAACTTTGTGTTTAGACGTTCATACATTACCAAATAACAACAAAACTCATCAAATTTATAAAAAAAAAAACTTCTCATTAAATGTACAAAATAAGATTAGACAAAAGTGGAATAAAAAGCATAAAATAGTATCATAAAAAGATATCAAATATATTTTAATAAAAACGAAAAAACGGAGAAGATAAGAGATTAGAGAAGCTGAAAAAGAAAGAATGTAAGAGATGTGGGATTATAGTAGAAAGGTGTATAAAAACGTAATTGGAAGAGAAAACAAAATGTGAGATGTACATGGCAAAGAAGATGAGAAGAAAATGTGATACTATTATGAGAGATTTGAGAAGGTTGAAAATAAAACCTTAAGTGTGAGTAAAAGAATATTTATAAGGTTAAGGCATAATAGGTTTGAGTTTTTAGTTGAATGTATGATAAGTGAAGTTTGATTTGTAATATAATGTGGTTTGATTTGGTTTGGTTCGGTTTACAAAATACAAACTGCAACTAAACCAAACCGCGTAGTTTTGTTTAAAAAAATGGCTCAAACACATTCGAAAAAAATACATTTTTTTTGCGGTTTTGATTTGGTTTGATTTGATTTGCGATTTCCTATTAGATTAGTTCTGTTTTGAACATCCCAAAAAAGATTATGCAAAAAAACAAGCAAGTTCTCTCCAAAAATTAATAAAAAAACAACAACATTCTATTAGAATATTAATAGTAATTCATATTTATTTAGTTGTACTATTTTCTTAGCCCCTAAGTTTGTTAGAGGGTATTTTAGTATTTTATCTTATTCTAGTAACCCTAGTTTTAACTTTTAAATAGGGTGACAATCATTATAACTTTTATCATGTTTTGTAGCCGTCATTCTTATTAGAATATTTCCTTTGTTCATCATTTATTCACCTTTGCACCAACAATTGGTATCTAGAGCTCCGATTCAGATTCATTGGGAAACACGGGAAACACGAGTGAACGTGAGGTCTTGTGTGTTTGATTTTGATTCTTAGATTCGTGTTGAATCTTGAACAAAATCTGATCAGAATTTTAATTCTGTGGGTTGGGAAACACTGTGTGAGAAATCTGAGTGTATTGTGCAAGGTAGAAGATGAACGGAAACGGCAACATGAACACCAAACTTCCAGTATTTGATGGTAAAAACTGGAATCGTTGGATGATCCAAATGCGTGTACTATTTGGTGCTCAAGATGTTCTAGATCTTGTCACTGATGGTTATGTTCCGATAGCAGCAGATGCAACGGATGAACAGAAAAACGCGCAGAAGGAAGTAAGGAAGAAGGATCAGAAAGCATTATTCTTTATTCATCAATGTGTTGATGTAAATATGTTTGAGAAGATTGCAGATTCAACGACAGCAAAGGCTGCGTGGGACACACTGGTTAGATGTTATGGTGGTGACGCATCAGTGAAGAAGGTGAAGCTTCAGTCCTTGAGAAAGCAATATGAGAATCTCAACATGAAGAATAATGAGAAAGTTTCTGAATACATCTCCAGAGTGATTCTGATCACTAATGAGATGAAGGCGTGTGGAGAAACTCTTTCTGAAGAAACAATCATGGAGAAGGTATTGAGATCCCTTACCTCTCAATTTGATTACATTGTGGTAGCAATAGAACATTCCAAAGATCTGAGTACCATGAGAATTGAAGAGCTGCAGAGCAGTTTAGAAGCGCAAGAGTTGCGTTTGACTGAGAGAACTTCTGAAAGGAAAGTAGAGCAGCAGGCTCTGAAAGCAACTTCTGATAGGAGGTATCAGAAGCAGTCAGAAGCCAGGAGAAGATCTGATGGTGGTCAGAAGTCAGAAAGCTCAACCTCTGATAAACAAAAGAATGCTCAGAAGGGAAAAGAGAAGTATGACAAGAAGAAGATCCAATGTTACTGTTGTAAGAAGTTTGGTCACTTTGCTAGAGATTGTTGGTCAAACAAGGAGAAGAAATCAGAAGAAGCAAATATAGCCAGAAGTTCTGATGACGAATCTGTGCTATTGATGGTTTTGAATCTGATAATATGGATCTGATAGACTGGTGGTATATGGACACTGGCTGTTCAAATCATCTTACTGGAAACAAGAAATGGCTGGTTGACTTTGACTCTGAAAAGAGGACAAAGATCAGATGTGCTGATGACAAATATCTTAATGCAGAAGGTATGGGAAATGTCAGAGTGACTCTGAACAATGGGAAAACAGCATTGATTCAGAACGTGTGGTATGTACCTGGCATCAGAAGCAATCTGATGAGTGTGGGACAATTAATTGAGAAAGGTTTTTCAGTTACCATGAAGAACAATCTTCTGAAGCTGTATGACTGCAATCAGAAGTTGATTATGGAGTCAGAACAGGGAAGGAATAGAACATTCAAGGTGAATGTCAGAACTGCAGACTCAGAATGTCTTAGTGCAACATGTGCTGAGAAGGAGAGTGAGCTGTGGCACAGAAGATTTGGTCATTTGAATTTCAGAAGCTTAAAACATTTGAATTCAAAGAAGTTGGTACATGGAATTCCTGCAATTAAGAAGCCTGAAAAGTCATGCAAAGTTTGCATGGAAGGAAAACAACCATGTTTGCCATTTGCGTCAGAAGTTGCTCCAAGAGCAAAACATGCCTTGGGAGTTGTACATTCTGATGTGTGTGGTCCATTTCCAGTAGCATCAATTGGAGGGAATAAATACTTTGTGTTATTTGTTGATGAATTCACAAGAATGACATGGGTATCCCTTATTAAATTTAAACATGAGGTGTTTGATGAATTCAAGAAATTCAGAATGAAGGCTGAGAATCAGAGTGGTCAGAAGTTGAAGACTCTTAGAACTGATGGTGGAGGTGAGTATAACTCCAAAGAGTTCCAGAAGTTCTGTGAGGAGAATGGAATTGAGCATGAGGTTACTGCTCCTTATACCCCTCAACACAATGGTCTTGCTGAAAGAAGAAACTGTACTTTGCTTGATATGGTGAGAAGCATGCTAAAGGAGAAGAAGCTTCCTCAGAAGCTCTGGGGAGAAGCTGTTGCCACTGCAACGTATGTACTCAACAGATGTCCTACGAAGAAGTTGAAGGAAATAGTTCCTATGCATAAGTGGACTGGAGACAAGCAAAGTGTTAGTCATCTGAAGGTGTTTGGTTCTGTTTGCTATAAACATGTTCCAGAAGCCAGAAGACAGAAGCTGGATGATAGAAGCAAAGTAATGATTCTGATAGGGTACCACAGTACAGGTGCATACAAGCTCTATTGTCCAGAAACCAATAAAATTGAATTCAGCAGAGATGTGATTGTGAAGGAATCAGAAGTTTGGAATTGGGATAAGTCTCAATCTGATTCTGATGTTAGAACTCCTGAAGAAAGGTCAGAGTTAAGAATTTCTGAAGTTGGAGTAAATTATGACGTTGATTCTGACTCTGATAGTGATTCTGACTCTGGAGAAGACTCAGAAGATGAAGGTGATTCTGATGATCCAGACTCTGATGATCTAGACTCTGAAGATGGCCAAGGCTCTGGAGGAAGTCAAGCCTCTGAAGCTAGAAATTCTGAAGTTCAAGACTCTGGAAATATGCCAGATCCTGAAGTTGGTCAAAGCTCTGGAGAAAGTCAATCATCTGAAGCTCAAGACTCTGAACAAGTTCCGAGACCACAAAGAATCAGAAGCGTTCCCAGAAGATTTGCAGAATTTGACATGCTGCAAGACACTGAAGTAGACTCTGAAGGAGAAGTTATTCAGTGTGCCATGTTAGTAGACTCTGAACCTATAAGTACAGAGGAGGCTCTTAAGCAGAAGCTCTGGCTGAAGGCCATGAAAGAAGAACTTGATGCTATAGAGAGAAACAAGACTTGGAAGCTGACAGAACTTCCAAAAGACAAGAAAGCCATCAGCGTCAGATGGGTTTTCAAGCAGAAGTTAAAGCCAGATGGCTCAATTGGCAAACATAAAGAAAGGTTGGTAGCCAGAGGATTTCTACAAAAACCTGGGCTGGATTACTCTGAAGTGTTTGCACCTGTAGCAAGACATGAAACAATCAGAATGGTGATTGCAATAGCTGCTAACAGGAATTGGCCTCTGATGCATTTAGATGTAAAATCTGCATTTCTGAACGGTCCATTAGAAGAAGAAGTTTACGTGTCACAACCTCCTGGATTTGTGAAAAAGAATCAGGAAGGGATGGTGTACAGATTATACAAAGCTCTATATGGATTGAAACAAGCGCCCAGAGCTTGGAATCAGAAGATTGATTCATTTTTCAAGAAGCATGGCTTTCAGAAATGTGAGATGGAGTACGGTGTCTATGTTCAGCATACTTCTGAAGGCAATATGACTCTGGTATGTTTATATGTTGATGATATACTGCTGACTGGAAGTTCTGAACAGGAGGTAGCCAAGTTCAAGAAGGTTCTAATGAATGAATTTGAAATGACTGATCTAGGCAAAATGACATACTTTCTAGGGATGGAGTTCAGATATTCTGAGAAAGGTATCATTTTGCATCAGCTCAAGTATGAATTAGAACTTCTGAAGAGATTTGATCTGAAGAATTGTAAGATGGCTGTCACACCTTCTGATACAAATCAGAAACTGGATTCAGACTCTGAAGGAAAGGATGTGGACGCTACAACCTTCAAACAGTTGGTTGGTTCTCTGAGGTATCTGTGCAATACCAGACCTGATATCTGCTACTCAGTTGGGATGGTTAGTAGGTTCATGAGTAAACCTAAGTGGTCCCATTACCAAGCTGCTGTCAGGATTCTGAGGTATATCAAAGGAACTCTGAAGTATGGAGTGTTATTTCCCTCTGGAGGAAATAATGAGTCAGAACTTCTGAGTTATTCAGACTCTGATTGGTGTGGAGACAGAGTTGACAGAAGAAGTACATCTGGGTACTTGTTCAAATTTCTGGGAGGTTCCATTTCTTGGTGTTCCAAGAAGCAACCTGTTGTGGCGTTGTCAACCTGTGAAGCTGGATACATTGCAAATGTTGTTACTGCATGCCAAGCTGTGTGGATTCTGAATCTGTTGCAGGATCTGAAGATTAAAGTAGACAAACCTCTGAAGTTGATGATTGACAACAAGTCTGCAATCAATCTTGCCAGAAACCCAGTGTTGCATGGGAGAAGCAAGCATATTGAGACCAAGTATCATTTTTTGAGACATCAAGTTCAGAGTGGAGTGTTAGAAGTTGTACACTGCAGCACTCAGAAGCAGTTGGCAGATGTTCTGACGAAAGCTATCAAGACTGATCAATTTCTCAGACTAAGGGATGGAATTGGTGTTACAAGTTTTGATGGAATATGAATTAAGGGATGGTATTAGAATATTAATAGTAATTCATATTTATTTAGTTGTACTATTTTCTTAGCCCCTAAGTTTGTTAGAGGGTATTTTAGTATTTTATCTTATTCTAGTAACCCTAGTTTTAGCTTTTAAATAGGGTGACAATCATTGTAACTTTTATCATGTTTTGTAGCTGTCATTCTTATTAGAATATTTCCTTTGTTCATCATTTATTCACCTTTGCACCAACACATTCTTACTGATATAAGAACTTGATCATATTTTCTAAATACAACCTTTTCAATATCTGGGTAGCTAAAGATGTCTTCTCTTCTTTAAAGGCAATGTTTCATTAGTTCTGTTGTATAACAACACACAAATGCGAAAATACCCATCACCAACTCCAACCGTCACATTAATCCCTAGCCAAGTACAACATTACCTCATAAAACGACATCTGACAAAAATAAATATAGAAAACAAACTATAGAAATTTACATGCCAAGTAAGAAAATACATTTTTTGTATTGTTTTTTTTTATCCCTAGCTGCAACAAATAGGATCGGAATATAAATTTTTCACATGTCTACGCAAGTTACAATTACAATTGCGACCCCCGTTATTTTTATGACTAGTTTCATTATTAAACGTGTTTGTGAGTTGGATTGGGTCTAATTTAATTTAATCTAATATCCAACTCGATCAATATTTTTTGGATTGGATTGGGTGTTCAACCTAGGGATGTTCAAAAATATGGTTAATTGAATTGCATACTTGAATTGAACTGCATTGCACAATAAAAAAACTGAATCATTTAAATGGTTAATGAACTGAGTCATTTAATTAAAACAATTCAAAACCAATTTTCTTTTACAAACTAGTTTAATTATATAAATTAATTAGTTTTTAATAAAAGAAATAATAAATTAAAGGAAAGTAGAAAAAAATTTTGAAAATTAAAAGAAAAATCGAAAATTAAAAAAAAAATTCAAGAAAATAAATTTTTTATTTTCTAGAAAAAACTAATACCAGTTTTATCCGAAAAATCGATTTTTTTTTCAAAAATACGAAACATTGATTTTTTTCGGAAATACAATAAATCAAATTTTTTTTAAAAGACAAAAAATCTAGTTTTTCAGAAATACAAAAACTCGAGTAATTTCGAAAATATGAAAAAGTAGAGTTTTTTCGAAAATATGAAAAAGTCAAGTTTTTTCGAAAATATGAAAAAGTAGAATTTTTTTTGAAAATATGAAAAAGTCGAGTTTTTCAGAAATATGAATAAGTCAAGTTTTTCCAAAAATATGAAAAAGTCGAGTTTTTAGGAAATATGAAAAAATTGAGTTTTTTTTCGGAAATATGAAAAAATCAAGTTTTTCTAGAAATATGAAAAAAATCGACTTTTTTCAGAAATATGAAAAAGTCAATTTTTTCCAGAAATATGAAAAAGTTAAGATTTTCCATAAATATGAAAAAGTCGAGTTTTTTCAGAAATATGAAAAAGTCATGTTTTTTCGAAAATATAAAAAAATCAAGTTTTTTAGAAATATGAAAAAATCGAGTATTTCCGAAAATACGAAAAAGTCAAGTTTTTTAGGAAATATGAAAAAGTCGAGTTTTTGGAAATATGAAAAAGTCGCGTTTTCTCGGAAATAGGAAAAAGTCCAGTTTTTTCAGAAATATGAAAAAGTCGAGTTTTTCAGAAATATGAAAAAATCGAGTTTTTCCGAAAATATGAATAAGTCGAGTTTTTTAGGAAATATAAAAAAATCAAGTTTTTTTAGAAATATGAAAAAAATAGAGTTTTTTTAGGAAATATGAAAATGTCGAGTTTTTCGGATATGAAAAAATCGAATTTTTAAAAAAATATGAAAAAGTCGAATTTTTCCAAAAATATGAAAAAGTCGGGTTTTTTCAGAAATATGAAAAAGTCGAGTTTTTCTGGAAATATGAAAAAGTCAAGATTTTCCAGAAATATGAAAAAATCGAGTTTTTCGGAAATATGAAAAAGTCGAGTTTTTTCAAAAATATGAAAAAATCGAGTTTATTCAGAAATATGAAAAAATCGAGTTTTTCTGAAAATATGAAAAAGTCGAGTTTTTTAGGAAATATGAAAAAGTCGAGATTTTTTCGGAAATATGAAAAAATCGATTGTTTTTCGAAAATATGAAAATCTTGAGTTTTTCGGAAATATGAAAAAAGTAGAGTTTTTCATAAATATGAAAAAGTCGAGTTTTTCGAAAATATGAAAAAGTCGAGGTTTTTCAAAAACATGAAAAAGTCGAGTATTTCAAGAAATATGAAAAAGTAGAGTTTTTTTTAAAAATATGAAAAAGTTGACTTTTTAGAAATATGAAAAAGTCAAGTTTTTTCTTAAATATGAAAAAGTCGAGTGTTTTCGGAAATATAAAAATTTCTAGTTTTTCAAAAAATATGAAAAAGCCAAGTTTTTTTGGAAATATGAAAAATTCGAGTTTTTCAGAAATATGAAAATGTTTAGTTTTTTCAAAAATATGAAAAGTCGAGGTTTTTCTGGAATATGAAAATATCGAGTTTTTTTGGAAATACAAAAAAAAAATCGATTTTTTCCAAAAAAAATAGAAAAATCGTGTTTTTTAGAAATACAAAAATTCAATATTTTTTCGAAAATAAAAAAATCTGTTTTTTTTTTAAAATGTGAAAATCGAGTTTTTTTTAGAAAAAATGTGAAAGCATTTTTTTCGAAAAAACAACATATGAAAATAATATAAATATTGAAAATAAATATTTTGATGAATATTTTTTTAATATAAAAAAATTTAAATTTTTATGAAGTTAAAAAATTTGGTTTTAAAATAGTTTAAAAACATATAATTGATTTAAAATTATAAACTGATTATAAACTAGTTTATAAATGAAAATAGATTTAAACTAATTTTTAATTGAATTGTAACCATTTTAAGAGTTAACTGATTTTTTTATTGAAATCGTTATTGTAAATTGAACCAAACCATAAATGTGATTCGATTCAATGCTGTTCATGAACCATGAACACCACCCTAATTTAACCCGTACTTTTAAAACTAAACCCGAAGCAAATCAACCCCTCATCAATAGATTGAGTTGGGTTGGATTTGTGGATCATCCACTAAATATAATTTTCAAATTTTAATTAAAATATATCAATTTAATTAACACATTTATATTTTAAAAAACATTAAAAAAAATCATAAATTTTTAGTATTCAATTTGAATAAAATTTATTGGTTAATATCTTAAAACTCTTTTACGATTCATATAAAATTAGAAAAATATGCAAATGGTGTAAAGTATAATTTAAAGAGTTTAATAGTAGTACAGTGTCAGTGTAAAAAAGTATTACACATACATCCAATCAAAATATTTTAAAGTGTCAAATTATATAAATAATTTAAGATTTACAGACTGACTTAACGGGGTACATGATTGTCATTGGTTGACAGTGTAAAAATAATTTACACTGTCAATGCGTCATCTTTTTTCTCTAATTTAAAACGTAAGATATATCTCTATTTGAATAAATAAAGTTGATCTATCAAATTTAATTTAGACTTAGGTTTTTATAATTAATAAAAACTATAAGTATATTATATATATATATATATATATATATATATATATATATATATATATATATATATATATATATATATATATATATATATATATATATATATATATATATATATATATATATATATATATATATATATATATATATATATATATATATATATATATATATATATATATATATATATATATATATATATATATATATATATATATATATATATATATATATATATATATGCATTGTACAAATTACGTTAGATAATTTATAAATAAAATAAAATAAAAATAGTGTGACATATAAATAGGTTGGGTTTGTGGGTTCATGGATTTAAAAGTTCAAACATGTTACTTGAACCAAATACCAATAGGTTTGAATGAGTTGATTCGGGTTGGACCCGACATGATTAGATTGGGTAAAATAAAAGTTAGATTGGGTAAAATAAAAGTTAGATTGGGTAAAATAAAAACATAATCAACTATTTACGGTGCATAAAAGTAAACACTGAAAAAAAGTGAGGTGATACCAAAAAAATATACATATGGAATTACTAATTACATCTTAGGGGCTAGCTAACGGTTTTAAACAGTAAGGATTAATTTACATGATCTCTTGCTGATGTAAAACATGCAAACACTGTGCATTTCTTGACTATGATGGGCCTAAACAAAGATGAAGAATTCAATAAGAAAATAGTACAGGGAAATGGTTGTTCTTTTCATGACAATTAAGAAACTTATACATTTGTTTTTGTATCCTATTAGAATCATTTAACTCGACTTATCATCAAACTTTCTTTTCAATTGATCTGGCACATGCCTTGGGCTATTGATCCAAATACTTTCAGATGATTTAAGCTAGACTTAACACCAAACTAACATTCTTCTAGCGTGATTCATTCTAGCTTTTTTGTCGGACATCTGTTCAAGATGTATGATGTCGTTGACATATTTTCTCCCCATAATTCCTTTAGTAAATGCTTGTCTTTTGACATGCTTCTAACCATGTTCATGATGGTTTTGTTCTTCCTTTTTGCAGTTCCATTTTTCTATAAAGTATAGGGTGGCACCACTTCATGCACAATCCATCGTTTCTCACATAATGTGTCTAAGTCTTTCGACACAAACTCTCCACCACCATCAGTCCTCATAATCTTGAGCTTTCGACCACTTTGTCTTTCGACAATAGATTTAAACTTGGCAAATACCTCAATCATTTCAATTTTCTTATTAATCAGGTTAGTCCACAATTTTTTACTAAAATCATCTATGAATGAGACAAAGTATTTGTTACCATCAATCGTATCCAGCTGGATAGAACCCCACACATCAGAGTATAAAATTTTATAAATTACCTTATAGTGGCTTCCTACAGCCTTTCTAAAGCTATTCTTGTGCTACTTTGCCTACACATATTCCTCACACACTTCTTTTGGAATTCCGATTTCTGGTAACCTTGAAACCATGTTTCTCCTTTTTAGATCTCTGATGTCTTTAAAATTGAGATTACCTAGTCAATAGAGCCATATCCATTTATCCCTACTAGCTGCAGTTGCAAGGCACTCGTGCTCCATCACACTAAGTTCAATCTTGAAGGTTCTATTATATGACATAGGAGCCTTAAAGATTAACCTTCTAGTTAAATCGAGAACTCTCATCATCTTGTCTTCAACCGACAATTTGGAACTATTTTCAACCAACTGCCATATGTTGAGAGAGTTACTTTTCATGTCTAGTATATATAATACATTGGAAATTGCTGACCTTTTGCCATATTTCCTCATAATCAGAACATCCCCAATACCTTCATCCGCTATAGTATTGTCATTTGCAAATTTCACCATGTTCTTCATTGAAGGTTTTATGTTGACAAACCAATCCTTCCTTCCAGACATGTGTGATGAGCATCATGATTACAAGCACCATTGGTCCTTAAATCTTTCTTCATCTCATGTTGTGACCATTAGCAACATCTCTTCTTCTTCATGCTTTCTAAGCTTTCCATGATTAACTTAATTCTTTTGTTTTTCAGAACAATCACTAGAGTGGTGCCCATACTTCTGACAATTGAAACATTGAATGTGACTTTTGTCAGGTTTTTAACCATCATCTCTTCCTCTACCTGCGACACCACCTCTATGGTTGCTTTGGCATGAGGGTCTTCTTTGATTCGAAAAATTTCCCTCTTACTGATTTCCCCTATCGGTTAAATTGTTGTAGCCTCATCTACCTTTGTTGTCAAACCATTTTCCTTTGCCTTTCTTTTTTCTTGTTGATTGCACTTGTAAAGCCACATCACTTTTCGACTTGCTTGTAGCTCTTTCAACCATTCTTTGTTCACGAGATTCAAGCGTTCCTTGAAGCTCTTCCCTTGTCATTGTTGAAAAATCTTTTGACTCTTTTATGGCTACTACCACATGGTCGAACTTTGGAGCCAATGACCTCAATATTTTTGCTACAATTGATCTTGAGGTCCACGCTTCTCCACATATCTTAATTTAATTCACTAGTTTTGTAACCCTAATGAAGAAATCGATTATACTTTCACTTTCTTCCATCTTAAGAAATTTATACGTTCTTTTGTAAGTTTGTAACTTCACCTCTTTCACCTTTTCAGCGCCTCTAAACGATTTATCCAAGATTTCTCATTCTTCTTTTGCCAATTCTACATCACTGACCTTTTTGAAATTATCTGAATCAACATATTGATGGATCATAAAGAGAGATTTATAATCTTTCTTCTTTAACTCTTTGTGTGCAACCTTTTCTTCATCAGCCACATTTTCTGCAAGCAGCGTCACTCCCTCCTTCACAAGATTCTAAAGATTTTGATAGCAAAAAATAACCTTTATTTTCTTTCACTAATTTCGTAATTTTGATTCTTCATAATTGAGAGACTCACCGGATAATGTTCATTTGAATAATTCAACGTGCTATGCTTCCAAGAATCACACAGTCTGTGTTCTAGATACCAGATGTTGAAATTACACCAAACTATAGAGAATTCTAAATCAATCTTGATGAACAAGAAGAATCAATTACACCGATCGATTTCACCTTTTGTTCTTTACTATTCACTCGAGTGAATCAACCACACTTTGCTTGCAAGATAATTCTACTGCGAAATGATTATTGAAGAAGAAAAAAATGATAAATTGGGGAAGAAATGGAAATTAGAGTTTCAACGTAAAAGGGAAGAAGAAGAAGAAGAAGAAGAAGAAGAAGAAGAGTTGTGAATTCTGCAGAGAAATTTCTGCTTTTTACTTTGCAACCTGCAATATTATTCACTTTCTATATTACAATGATAGAGTGTCTCCCTATTTATAGGCTTAGATTGCTTGAACACCAAGCAATCTCCAACTAATCTAACTAACTTAACTAATACAAATAAATAATATAATTTAAAATTTTGTCGAGATACACTTCTTCAACATTTTGACAACTATATAATTTCGACACACATAGCATTTCGACAACAACAAACTATGTCAAAATTGTGCTTTGACATAAAGAATTACACTTTTAACACTAAATTTTATATAAACAATGTCAATTAATCTAACTACATGACCTCTTGAAGTTTTGTATCCATGTAATTCAGATCCTTCAAAGTGTCAATATCAAACAATAAGAAATCTACTCTTGTTCTTGAATTATTTAAATTCATATATATATATATATATATATATATATATATATATATATATATATATATATATATATATATATATATATATATATATATATATATATATATATATATATATATATATATATATATATATATATATATATATATATATATATATATATATATATATATATATATATATATATATATATATATATATATATATATATATATATATATATATATATATATATATATAACTGACAAGGTTCACATGGTGAGAGGAAGAAGGGAGGTTGTTGAAAGAATTAATGATATATTTATCCAAGAGAACATGAGTTCAAGTCCTAGAATTAATTTTTAAATTAAAAAGGCCCAAAACCAAAAAAAATAAAGGGAATCAAGGTTCTAATTAAGTCAAACAATTTGAAGAGTTCAAGTCCTAGAATTAATTTTTAAATTAAAAAGGCCCAAAACCAAAAAAAAAGTAAAGGGAATCAAGGTTGTAATTAAGTCAAACAATTTTCTTCAAATTAGACAAACCTTATATATATGTAAATAATATTGGAGCAGAATATACTCATTATTTCGTTGAGTACCTTCTAACATTAGCGTCGATTGAGTGACATAAAAGAAAAATAGCAAAAAAATAGTGGTAACTTTTCCTTTGTAAAGTCGCCAAAGCCCTAGGTTTTGAGTTCATTTTTGTGTTTTGATGATGGAAAAGATGATTCAACTCATTTTTGTGTTTTGAGTTAATACTTAAAGAAATTATAGGATTAGAATTTAACTTTTGTCTAAGAAAACATAATATTAATAATTAATTTTTGAAAATTTATCATAAAAAAGGTTCGCTGCCAATAATAGGATTTATGTAAGAAGGTGCATCAGTTTTGGTTACTTTTTCCTGAGATTTATGTAATTGCTATATCGTAATGGACGGTGTAGTTATGGTCTAATTCATATCTACAAAATTGACAAGTAAAGAAAATGATGACACTCAATATAAATTTTTTTAAGTTCTATTTTTAATTAATGTGAGACTTGCATTTCTTTCGATACACATCTTTGCACTTAACACTATTGAGTTTGGTACATAAATATAAATGGTGAGTGATTTGAATTAGTGAAATTTGATTTTTTTCAAAACACTCCCTTACACAAGATGTTGTTGGACTTTATGCGTATAGATAAATGATGGGTGATTCGAATCGATAGTTTCATGATATCATATTAAAGTTAGAGTTTATGGTAATTCATCTTTACATAATTATCTTGTAAGGTAATGGGTATAGTATAAATAATTGGTTGATATGTCTTCCTTGGTGAAGTGTATAATACAACTTTGTTCTTTTTTCCATTTCTTTAGTAAAATTTTGTGTATTGAAAAAGGCTATAGAAGAATGAAAACAAAATCAAAGGAATCATCTTCAAAATATCATTGTTGCTCCATTTAGGTGATACTTTTTAACTAAATGGTTATCTTAAGAGGTGGAGTAGATATGTGTTTAGAATCATCAAGCAAAGGATGAAAATATTGTGGAAGAGGTGAAGGTTTCCGATCTTGTAGGTGAAAATATGGACCTTTCACAAGAAGCATTGGTAGTATAAAATAACGCGCTTCAGATTTGTGGTAGCTCCTCAAATGCAGAGATTCTAAAATGTTTCGAAGAGCAAATTCTAGATGGTTAAAGGAATGAGATTTAAATTTTACTTCTGCTGAAGATGTTGACTAAGAGATATGTTTTTGTTCATTTGATAAGTGTCAAAATTAGTCATTTAATATACGCACTTATTAACTTTAAACACAAGAAATTACATGACCTCTAATCTATCATACAAAAAGAGATCAAACAAATGTATGAATATTTTAACTATATTAAGCATGAGTACATGTGAACATCTAAGGAAATCACAAAATGAAAAAGTTGGTAGAAAGAAACTCGTTAGAGGAGTAGGGGATCGCCCAACCAAAGACAAGACCAAAATAGGAGAGAAACATATCAACATTTTTTACTCATCCTGTCCAAGCAAAGAAACAAGCTCGCTAGGCAAGCACAGCCGGTTAGAGATTACTTCTAGGCCAAGTTATTTCATTTAGAGGCAAGGAAACTCAACAGTCGATATGACAAACTCGCTGGGAGAAACAAGGCAATTCAGAAATCCCTTGGTTAAGTAACTTCAAGGTGAAGAAAGAGTTTTCCCGCTTGGAGAGCAGGAAGGCTCGTTAAGCAAGATAAGGTGGCCAAAGTCCACTTGGAAGAACTTGAAATGACTTACAAATGAAGAAAAGCAAGCTCGCTAGGCGGGCTAAAAGCCTTATTGGGAGAATATAACACCTAGGGCTGAAGAGGATGGAGAGTGGATGTAACACTTGAGGCCGAAGACGGAAAATAGTGGTCGCCCGAATTTCTATCCAAATGAGACGATCCTGAGGCTATTTAGGTATGGAACTGCAAGGTTGAAGGAATACTTATAAGGATTGATTGGTATTACCTATATCAATAAGATTCATCTTCTTTTCGATAGACTAATAAATAATAACTTCATAGTTAAGTGTGCTTGACTTGGAGTAGTATTTGGATGGGTGGCTTTCTAAGAAATTTCTTAGAAAGCGTGTGAGTGAGGACAAAACATGTTGAACAAACTTGTGTTGGTTTATGGGGCCAATCAGTAATCTTGAAAGCAATCCAGGGCATTATAAATCATGTAACACCCGAGGCCGAAGAGGACGGGGAGCGGTCACCCAAATTTACATTGGAATGAGAGGATCTTGAGGTTGTACATGTATGAGACTGCATGGTTGAAGGAAACCTTATAATGATTAATTAGTACTACATATACCAACAATATGCATCTTCTTTTTGGTACCTAAAAAATAAGAACTCCATAGTTAAACATACATGACTTGGAGTAGTATTTGGACGAGTGACATTCAGGAAAGTTTCCTGGAAAGCATGTGAGTGGGGATAAAATATGCTGGAAAGACCTGTGTTGGTTTGTGGGATCAATCGATAATCCTATAAATAGAGGTCTCAATCACCTCATTTTATGGAATTCCATACTTTTGAAGATATATTCATATTGTAACTCAGAGATCACAAGAGATAATTGAGAGGAAGAGTTCTCAAGAGAGATTTTGAAGAATTAAAGGTGGAGGCTCTGTCCATTCGAGAAAACGTCGTGGATGTTTTTTCATTTATTTCATCTTGATCATCATTATAAAGCTATTTTGAGTAAGAATGTCTAAACTCTTTTTTTTTTTTGTGAAATGTAGTTATCTAAATACTCATGTGTTCATCTTGATCATGGTATTATATAGGTTCTAGTTATTCGTTAATATCGATAATTATCTTCTCTCTATATATGCTGTTATGAATTATCTACATACAACTCGTTATAATGGTTTTGAACTAGTATTGAAAAATACTTTTCTTAACTAGATCAAAGATTTCCATTTGTTAGATGCTAAACTATTGACACGATTGATTTCAAATTTTTGTTTAGACATAAATAATATATGCATAGTTATATGTAATAATATTAATTGATGTCTAAATATATATATATATATATATATATATATATATATATATATATATATATATATATATATATATATATATATATATATATATATATATATATATATATATATATATATATATATATATATATATATATATATATATATATATATATATATATATATATATATATATATATATATATAATTGATTAGGAAAGTGCATGAGGATATGATAATGAAATCTAACCCAAGCAATCTCAATTTCATATGTTAAAATCTATTTTAATTCGCTGTTACTTTAAACAAACAAACTTTTCAAATACTTTTCTTAGAATTATAGAAATTATTGAACGACTTTTGAATATCTCATTAGTCCTTATGAAGACAATAAAAACAAATACTTACTTTTGTTGTACTAGCAAAATGACGTTGTCGTGGACTGATGTTTAGATATTTAAAGTAATGTGATAATTTTTATAATTGTAAGAATCCTTCATCATATTTTGTTTATATTTGCGAGTATCTTTGATTATTTTTCTACTAAGTGTTTGGTTAGAATAGTGAATCTTATTTATGCAAGGAAATATTCCTGAAGCTCAATTATTATCTGGTCGAAAAATTGAAAGAACTACTGGAATAAACAACAATAAAAGAAGAAAGCAAAATATCCAAAAGGAAATAAATATTGGAGGAAAAATTTGTTTCTGCATCTATCAAACCAAAAACCATGGTATTGACAACAACACAAGGCAAGTTGAGATGAAAACTGGATTATTTCAATTTTTGAATGGTAATCCTTTTGTATGTATGTACCACGAAGATCTATACACTCATCTCACCAAATCCTATGAAGAACTCTTGGAGTAGCCAAACAAGAAGCGATGTTTATGCAATTATTCCCCCGCTCATTAATCATAAAAGCTAAAGACTGGTACTTGGATAAACTCACACAGGTAATGACCAATTGGTATATACTTCAGGAAACATTTCTTAACAGTTTTCCCCATACAATAAATTTATGAAGGTCAAAACTACTATTGTCGTGTTCTTACAAGGATCAAAGTTCGTTATATGAAGATGTCTGAATCACGGATTTTACGACCTCGCTCAAATTCACATCTTTAGAAATAGGCTACAATCGCAACTAAAGCCCCTCCTTCATGCAACTATTGGTGGTCCCTCATGTCAAAAAGTGTCGAAGAATTAATTGCAATCATCAAAAGAATGACATTAAGTGATCACCAATGACAATACAAAAGAAACCCTACACAAAGAAAGATTGACATAATTTAGCTAAATACCAATGATGCGATCTTAGGATCAAAACAAGTTGTTAACCCAAATCGTGGACAAACTTATCAAGCAAATGTGAAAACTATTTCAACAACTTAAATAAATGCATGAAGCACTAAAGCATAGGAGAATTGTTTATTGTGAGTTATGTAGCGAAGATCACCCAACATGATTCTTCCCATCACTAGACAAAGAAGTCTACTTTGTAAGAAATCAACAAATGTTAAAGCAGAATCAGAACAATAACTTTCAGAGGGGAAAAACTTCAACTAAGGGTGGAAACCAGAGGCAGACCCACAAAATATATAATAACTATATTAAAATTAAAACGAGGATACTTAGCAACAAGACATAACATCAAATTTGGAGACCAACATAAATGACCTTGCATTTTTAGAAGGCAACCCTATCCTTTAAAAATCGTTTCATTTCTTTTTCAAAAGACAAGTTTAGTATTTTTAAAATTATATTAAAAATATAGAATTTTGGCCATTTTCCAAAGATTTCAATAGGAAAGAATTTTTGGCAAGAAAATTTTTCAAAGGCTAAAACTCGCCCAACAAAATCATTACAGTAGCCAAATATTCTGAGAATGAAGTTCGCCTAGAAAAAGTGTCGTTACAAAACATTGGTAACAATGTTCAGACATAAATTTTTCTCTTTAAATCCATTTTCTACCCATCATTTTATTTCACCCACTTGCAAAACACAATCAAGAGGCTTATAAACTCCGATATACACCGCTTTGCATACAAATGCTTCATTCTTCTACACACCTTTCTTAAAAAATCTGAGCATTTAGTGGTATGTCTCTAAAACTTCATCTTTTCTCTTTTCTCTAAAACTTCATGATAAATATCGCTTACCTCTTTTTAATTATTGAATATTAATGGAAAGTAGTGAAATCGTACTAATTAAGAGGAAAATGTTCTTCATTTGATTTACGTTTAGAAACATAGTATATATGCTCTATGCAAATTTAAGATATCCTAAGTTTGTTATTATTTTTTCCTCGTGTTTTTCTTGTTAATATTTGTTAAGCATGGAACGGCAGAAACAACTGACTAAGACTTCAATGCTCTAACACATAGCAGGAGACTTATTTGGCTTATGCTTCACAACAAGAGACTTTGATGCTCAAGCACATAGCAAAAGACTTTATCTAAACTACTAAGCAACTTGTTTAGCATATTAGAGAACAAGGTGTACTTGATACATAATCAAAGGTACAGGGTAATAACCATGATAAAGATCACAACAGTTAAGATTTTTAAGATATTCAATGTTTAAGAAATCTTAAGGCTTTGTATAATTTACAACATATAATCGAATTTTTGCATACTCGATTATGTTGCTATTGTTGATCTTGTTATTCTTCCATTCTGATAGAATCGTAGAACGCTTCTACCCTTCTTGGCTCTTCTTTATTTGCTTTGTTCCTTGTTGAAAATCCATTTTGAATCTTCAGCTACTTATATAGCAGTTTCAGTGGAATAATCGTTGAAAGAGATAACTTGTACAAGTGTCTTTGTTACTCCATAGTACAAGAGAGGTTGAATATAGATATACCAAAAGATCTTGATCCATTGTGTAACTTGTTTAACCATTGCGTCTTTCTTGTGATCTTGTACTATAGATCCGTTGAGAGTAGATATCCTGAAACATGTTAACTCTTCTTGAGCCTTGTGATCACAAACTCTAGCTGACAAACAAATTTGACATTGTAGCTTGCTTTCTGTAGTACGGATAACTTAGCTTTATCGTTGGTTCTGAATGATCACCAAAAGCTGATACATTCAATAAGTTTAGAGACAATATATTGCTCTTCTGATGCTGAGACCTTCAGCTTCAGAGTCTATGCAAACCTATATTATCAGCCTTCACTTAAAGAACATTCTTCAAATTCTGAACCACCAGAAGCCAATAACTCAGCTTCTCTCAAGTGCGTCCTTATATCAGATTCTGAATATATTATTCTTCAAGCTTTAGAACACACGTTAAATAACACCATTTCTCTTTTAATACTTTTTTATCATCAAAATCCAAAGGATATATGTCATGAACAAATTCTATTCTAACAGTGATCTTGGCTCAAAATAAGTTGTTGATCCAAATTGTGGATGAATTTACCTAGCAAATATGAAAACTATCTCAAAAGCTCAAGAAATGCATGAAGCACTAAAGCTTAGATAAATTGCTTATTGTGAGTTATGTAGCGGAGATCACCCAATAGGATTCTGCCCACAATTAGATAAAAAAAATTCAACTTTGTAAGAAATCAACAAAGGTTATAGCAGTATCAGAACAATAATTTTAATAAGAGAAAAAACTTTAACTAAGGGTGGAAACCAGAGGCAAGCCCATCAAATAGGCTACAACTATATCAAAATTACAATGAGGATTCTTAGCAACAAGATATAACATCGAAGTTAGAGAATACGTTGAACCATTTTATGTAGTTTTTTATGCAAAAACGAAAAAAACATAGATGCCTCCATCAAAAACCTTAAGACACAAATCGGTAAGATTGTCAAGAAAATTGTAGATCAACAATCAAGAGCATTCAATGCGAATAATCAAGCAAACCCAAAGAAACACTACAATGCAATCACAAGTATAAGTAGAAAGGTGACCGACAATGAAGAATCTGAAGAAATTGTTGTTGAAAGTCATAAAGAAGAAGAAGAAACAAAAGAACAAAATTATAAGAAAAAGGAGTTGGAAGAAGACGAGGTAAAGATAAATAATCGAGAAAAATTGAAAAATCAATTTGTTCAGAATCTACTTCGTCTCCAGAATCCAACTTAAAGCAAAAAAAGAAAGAAAAAAAAAAGGGAATATTCAACGTTTGTAAACATTTTCAAAAGAAAAATGCTATTTTGACACCATTTCTTACACCCCATACATACACCGTATGCACTGTTCACCGTATTTATACGGTGAACAGTGTTTTTTTATTAAAATAATATATTTTTTTAAAATATTAATTTTTTTAAAAAAAAATATTTATTTTTAAAATTTATTTTATAACACAAATATAAGATTATTCATTAACCAAATTCACAGTTGAATTAACCACAAAAATCTACATCATTAACCAATTATTTTACCTATAATTTATTAACCACTTTCACTACTTCATTAACCAATAAAATACATACCATTAACCATGTTCTGAGCATTTTTTTCATATATTTATGAATAGTAAATTGGGTGTAAGGTGTAAGAATGGGTGTAGGAATAGCAAACCTGTTTTCAAAATATTACATATAAGTACAAGATTTTATAAACCCGTGAAACAAATTCCAACATGAACAGTTCATAATAAAGGTCAAGATATTTTTCATTTTTCTTACTTTCCATTTTCTCTATTATCATACTTTTATATATTTATAAGACATATGACATATATTATTATGTATTTATGCGACTTTATAGATAAAAAGTAAATGAAGCAATAAAAACGATGTAGATAAGAACTAATAAGTAATCCAATTTTATCTTTAAATAACATTGATTTAGTTGAACTAGGATTTTTTCCATATATATATATATATATATATATATATATATATATATATATATATATATATATATATATATATATATATATATATATATATATATATTCATTTGGTAACTATTTTTATTAGACAGATCCACACAATAAATATAATAGTATTAATACCTTTATTGTATCTATCTTTCGTCAAATAAAAATGTCGGTATAATGAATTTGTGTAAATAAATTATTAATAATTACATATTAAGAATTTTTCATATAAAAAATAAAAATTAAATTATAATATTAATCGCCTTATTTTACTTCATTTACTAGAATAGTCTTCCTATTTTAATTTTTAGTTTTAATCTCCCTTTCATATTTTTTGTATTTAATATTGATGATTTTTTTATTTTTAAATGGCATTTCGTATAAACACTTTTTTAAAACTTTAAGAATAATATATATATATATATATATATATATATATATATATATATATATATATATATATATATATATATATATATATATATATATATATATATATATATATATATATATATATATATATATATATATATATATATATATATATATATATATATATATATATATATAAAAGTTACATACCATTAAAAATGTGCAAGTCATTAATTTTTTAAGTATACAAAAGTGAAAAATTGACCAAAAAATTTATGATAATTTTACAGATAAAAAATATAAGTTACATGTCATTAACAAATGGATACTTCAAAAATTTAGAATGAAAAATTTGAGAGTGGACCAAAACTTTTTCAATTAAAAATAGAAAAATTATTTTTGTAAATGAAATAAATTAAAAAGACCAAAAATATAATTTAGTAAAAAAATTAAAAATTAACTACTCTTTATTAAATTAAAACTTATTTTATACATCTTATACAAATTAAAAAATATAATTAACTATATATGAGAAAGGAACTATGTATCGTCCTATTGGAATTAACTCAAAATCTTTTGAGAATTCCTAATCAATCTAGATGAACAAGATTCAATCAATCTGATCAAAACCCTTGTTCTTCATTCTTCACTTGAGTGAAAAAATCAATCTTGATTGCAAGAAACATCACACGCAACAATTTTAATGGAAGAAGAAAGAAAGAAGATTAAACAAGATGATTAGGGCAAGATGAAAATAAGATAAGAGAATTTTCTGCAGAGCTTCTCTCTACTTCCAAACTAGAAATTTCTTATTCACTTTGCAACTGCAAAAACTATGAATTCAAGTTATTACAAAATATGGGTTACTCTCTCTATTTATAATAGAAGAAAGTCCAAAATTACAAAAGGCCAAAAATTATTATTTTAGTCTAAGTTGAAATCATGTGTCAAACAACCTGTTTTGACACTTCAACATCTAAACAACTCGACACACACAACCTTAGGCTAATTTTGACTAATCCTTGTTTCTGTCAAGCTACAATGCTTCGACACAAGGAATTACAAACTCAACACACCACCTAATTCATTGTGTCTAAGCTATCTACATTCTTCGTAGACCTTAACTTCTTGAACACTTTGACTTGCACTCATTTCTTCATGATATTTGCAATCCGATTCTCAATTCTGCAATGTTCGAAGTTCATCTTCCCTTTTGCTACCTATTGTCAAAGATAATGGAACCTCATTTCGATGTGCTTGCTTCGTCCATGTGTTATTGAGTTCTTCATTAGGTTGATAGCTGACATGCTGTCGATCTTCTAGGTAATTGTTTCATGACTCTTCATTGTAATCTCTTCGACCAAGTTCACCATCCATATTGTTTGACATGCACAAAGAAAAGTAACTATGTATTCTGCTTTGCATGACAACAATGTCACTACTGGCTCCTTTCTCGAACTTCAAGCAACTAGTGCACCACCTAGCATGAACACATAGTCAGTTGTGGATTTTCTATCCTTTGCATCACTACACCAACTTGAGTCAGTGTATTCCACTAACTTGCATTCTTTTCCTTCATCATCTATAGGAAACAAAATATCGTAGTCAAGAGTTTCTTTCAGATACCTTAGTATCTTCTTCGTCACTTTTAGGTGTGATACCTTTGGCTTATGCATAAATCTACTTACCATACCCACAATGTATGCTGAGTCAGACTTTGTGTGACAAAGGTATCAAAGTGACCCCAATAGGTTTTCTATATTGGGTTAGGTCGACATCATCTTCATCTGAATCTTTTGACAGTTGCATTCTGGACTCAGCTGGAGTCAAAATTGGGTTGCAATCTTACATCTCAAATCTCTTGAGTATTTTGTCTGGATATACTCTTTGGTGCATCATCAAATCTCTACCACTTTTGTAGAATTCGATGCCAAAGAAATATGAGAGTTTTCCCAAGTCTGGAATTTCAAACTCTTCACTTAGGTCATGTTTGAAATCTTCGATCTCCTTCTTGCAACTTTTTGTTATCAACAAATCATCGACATAGAAATATAGTATAAGCAATTCATTATTGCTTCTCCTTACATATACTCCATACTCAGTCGCTTACTTCACAAACTCCTTCTCCCTTAGAAAGTTGATCATATTACTCCAAGCTCTTGGAGCTTGCTTAAGTCCATACAGGGCTTTATGCAGCATGTACACCTTTCTTTCTTCGCCTTGTTTCACAAACTCAGGTGGTTGTGAAACATAAACTTCTTCATCTAAGGGGTCATTCAGGAATGCACATTTCACATTCATCTGACATTTGTGCCAATTTTTCATGTTTGTTAGGCCAACAACCAACTTGATTGTTTCAATCCTAGCAACGGGTACAAAAACTTCATCAAAGTCAAATCCTTCTTTCTGAAGAAATCATTTTGCCACAAGTCTCACTTTGTGTCGAGTTACTTCTCCTTTAGGGTTCACATTCACCTTGTAAATGCATTTCACATAAATTTTCTTCTTGCCTTGAGGAAATTCGACAAGTGATCAAGTGTTGTTGACTTCAATATATTCTAACTCCTCATTAATTGCTTTCACCCACTTTAAATCTTTCAATGCCTCAGCTGCATTGACAAGTTCGACATCTGCATAGAAAGCATAACGTACCAGCTCACCTTCTTCATTGACCACATCGTCTGATGTAACCACACATTCTTGCAACCTTACAGGCATGTGTCTTGTTCATTGAGGTATGTTTGGGCCTGCTTCACCTCTGACTTCTTCTTGTCGAACTTCTCTTTCGACTTCACTAGCTGGTTCCTCATAAAAGATTCTCACTGAATCCTTCTTAACATTCTCAGTCCAATCTCATTCCTTAAGCTCATCTATGATCACGTCCCTGCTGATCACTACTTGCTTGTCAATGGATCGAACAACTTGTATCCTCCAGTTGAATGATATCCTATTAGGATCATTTGAATCGACTTATCATCAAGTTGTCTTCTCAACTGATCTCCAAACACCTTCAAATGACTTAGGCTAGGCTTGACACCAGACCAACATTCTTCTGGCGTGATTCCTTCTAGCTTCTTTGTCGGACATCTATTCAAGATGTATGTTGTTGTCGATACAGCTTCTCCCCATAATTCTTTGGGTAGATGCTTCCCTTTTAACATATTTATCACCATATTCATGATAGTTTTATTCTTCCTTTCTACAATTCCATTCTGCTATGGAGTATAGGGTGGCACCACCTCATGCATAATCCCTTCTTTCTCACATAATGCATCAAAAAATTTCGACACATACTCTCCACCACCATCAGTCCTCAAAATATTTATCTTTCGACCACTCTGTCTTTTGACCATAGATTTGAATTTGGCAAATACCTCTATCATTTCACTTTTCTTCTTGATCAGGTAGGTCCATAGTATTCGACTTGCTTCTTGCATCCTTGCTGAAGCTATTCTTGTGTTCTTTCGCCTGAACACATTCTTCATACACTTCGCTTGGAATGTCTATTTCTAGTAATCCTGATACCATATTTCTTCTATTCAAATCTCTGATGTCTTTGAAGTTGAGATGACCAAGTCAATAATGACATATCCATTCATCTCTGCTGGTGTTAGTTGCAAGGCACTTATGTTTCATCACATTAAGTTCAATATTGGAGGTTTTATTCTGAGACATTTGAGCCTTCAAGATTAAACTACCACCTGAGTCGAGAACTCTAATCACCTTTTCTTCGATCGACACCTTGTAGTTCTTTTCGAACAATTGCCTTATGCTGAGCAAATTACTCTTCATGCCTGGTATGTACAAAACATTGGAAATTATTGACCTCTTGCCATCTTTCCTCATAATTACAACATCACCAATACCTTCAGCTGCTAGAGTATTGTCATTAGCAAATTTTACCATGTTCTTCATCGAGGGCTTTATGTTAACAAACCAATCTTTCCTTCCAGTCATGTGTGATGAGCATCCTGAGTCCAAGTACCATTGGTCCTAGAATATTTCTTCATCTCTTGTTGTGCCCATCGGCAACATCTCTTCTTCTTCATTCTTCTCCTTTTCTGGACAATCACTAAAATAGTGACCATACTTTTGACAAAGGTAACACTGAATGCGAATTTTGTCAAATTTTTGACCATCACCTCTTCCTCTACCTACAGCATCACCTATTTGGTTTCCTTGGTTCTAGGGTTTTCTCTAATTTGACCAGTTTCCTTCTTGCTGATTTCGACTAGTCGAATTGTTGTAGCCTCCTATTCCTTTGCTGCCGTTCCAACTTCCTTTGCCTTTCTTTTCTTTTTCTGACTACGCCTACAAAGCCATATCACTCTTCGACTTTCCTACAGCTTTTTCATCCATATTTTGTTCATGAGACTCAATCGTCCCTTGAAACACTTCCTTCATCAATGCTGACAAGTCTTTCGACTCTTCTATGGCTATTACAACATGGTCGAGCTTTGGAGCCAATGACCTCAAAATCTTTGCAATAATTGATCTTGATGTCAACACTTCTCAACATACCTTGATTTGATTCACCAGTTTACTAACCCTAGTGAAGAAATCAGTTATGCTTTCACTTTCTTCCATCTGAAGCAATTCATACGTCCTCTTGTGAGTTTGTAACCTCGCCTCTTTCACCTTCTCTGCACCTCCAAAAGATTTCTCCAGGATTTCTCATGCTTCTTTCGCTGATTCTACATCACTAAACTTTTCAAAGTTATCTGGATCAACACATTGATGGATTATAAAGTGAACTTTATAATCTTTCTTCTTCAATTCTTTGTATGCAACCTTTTCTTGATCCGTCGCGTTTTCTGCAAGCGATGCTATTGCTTCCTTCATAAGATCCCAAAGATCTTGATAACAGAAAACCATATTTATCTGCTTGCACCAATCCTTATAATTATTTTTCTTAAGAATTGAAAGGTTCACCGAAAAATACACGTTTGGATGATTCAACTTCGTCGTGATTTTCTTCCCTTTCGAATCACAACCGAAGTTCTAGATAACAGATGTTGGAATTAACCCAAAACCTTTTGATAATTCCTAATTAATATTGATAAACAAGATTCAATCAATCTGATCAAAACCATTGTTCTTCATTCTTCACTTGAGTGAAACAATCAATCTTGATTGCAAGAAAGATTACACGCAACAGTTTTAATGGAAGAAGAAAGAAAGAAGATTAAATAAGATGATTAGGGCAAGACGAAAATAAGAGAAGAGAATTTTCTGTAGAGCTTCTCTCCGCTTCCAAATTGGAAATTTCTTATTCACTTTGCAAATGCAAAAACTGTGAATTCAAGTTATTACAAAATAGGGGTTACTCCCTTTAATTTATAATAGAAGAAAGCTCAAAATTACAAAAATCCAAACATTATTATTTTGGTCTAAGTCAAAATCTTGTGTCAAGCTACCTGCTTTGACACTTCGGCATCTAAACAACTCGACACACACACACACACGTTAGACTAATTTCGAATAATCCTTGTTTCTGTCGAGCTACACTGCTTCGACACAAGGAATTACAAACTCAACATGTCCTTCATTTATAGATGTCCAACAAAGAAATTTGAGATGATAGAACAATGAGAAGGTTGACACTGCTTCAAAAATTTGGAAAAAACATGTGACCTGAGTATTAAAGGAGGCACTGATGAAGCGGCAATCATAGCAGAAATTTGGCGTCTTGAAGCGAGGGATCAAAATGCAAAGAATCGTAAGGATGGAAACAATTTGGGTTTACCATGGATGTGTTATCCTTTAACATTACGGAGGAATTGATCTAATAAGCATGTTATTTGGATTCTTATTAGCTATGGGAAAGTATATGTATATATGCTACAAGAAACAAATATTCAAATTATGAAGAATTCTCTAGTGCAAGCGTTTTGGGGACATAGTAAGGTCATGCAGAGTGCCAAAAATACACTTTGAAGGTTCGGAGGTACATTTCTTTTATGGAATCCAGTATCGGTTGATGCTTTGCTTATATTGAGGAGGAAGGTTTTGCTGAAATTCAAGTTGTTTGGAGAGGGATAATTATTAATTTCGTGAATCTTTATTCATCATGTGCAATCTAGAGTAAAATACATTAGTGGGTAGAGCTTATCAAGTTAAAATCATCCTTTCCTTTAGTTTATTGGTGTGTTAGAGGAGATTTTAACACAATTAAGATAAGTATAGAGAGAAAAGGAAAAGCCTTGGTCCAGATGTATTTTCCATGGAATTCTTCAAATCTAGTTGGAAATTATTAAACTCGATGTTTTTTACTGTACTAGTGAATTTTTTGTGTAGGCACGTCTTCCTAAGGCTTTATCAGTAACATTCATTTCTCTCACTCTTAAATTTCAGATTCCTCAAAGCTTTATGACTACCACCCAATTTTTCTAATTAGCAACATTTATATGATTATTTTAAAATTGTTGGCGGGGAGATTAAAAGGAGTGATGGATAAACTTGTTTCGGTTACTCAATCTTCGTTTGTTCTTAATAGAAGATTGCATGATGGTGTCTTAGTGCTTAATGAAGTGGCCGATTATGCAAGGAGGAACAAGAAAGGCTTATTTCTTTTTAAAGTAATTTTTGAAATGGCTTATTTCTTGGGACTACTTGTTATACATTCTAAAAGGACGAAATTAGGAAGCAAATGGTTAAAATGGATTAAGGCAGGTGTTTTATTTATTTTTCTTTCTTGGTTTTGGTTAATTGTATCTATATGATTGATTTTCAAGTTAGAAGGGGTTTTCGTCAAAGGGATCCTCTCTCCCTTTTTTTCTTTATCTTGGTAGCAGAAGGAATTGCAGGTTTATTGTGGAATGTGTGTTTAGGTCATTATTACCACCCTTTTTCTTTGAAAGATAATCTTCATATTGATCTTCTTCAATTTGCTGACGACACAATGATCGCGGTACAACCATCATGGGAGAATATTGTGACTCTAAAAGAGTTGCTTCGTGATTATGAGCATTATTCAGGTTTATCCATAAACTTTAATAAAAGTAGTATTCTTGATTTCAATGTTGAGTTGGAAAGGGAAAATCTTAGACGACATTTTTCTTACTTTTTGGTTCAAGCTAAGATTAAGAATAGATTGCCCTTTTGGAAAGGAAAATTTTCATCTCTAGGTGGTATAGTGATTTTGCTTAATTCAATATTGAATTCAATCCCTCTCTTCTCGTTCTCCTTTTATAAAGCATCAAAAATAGTTATTCAAGACTTTATCATGATTCAACATGCGTTCTTGTGGAATGGCCATGAAAATCATAAAAGGATCAATTAGGTGGCGTGGTCTACTATTTGTATGTCAAAAACGGACGGTGGGCTTTGTGTTAAGCATTGTAATTTGTTCAATACGACCTTAATGAGTAAATGGGGATGGAGGATAATGTTAGAGGAAGAATCATTATGGCATAAGGTTATTTCATTCAAATATGGTGATATAAAGAATGTAATATAAGATAATTCTTTGTCTGTTAGAAATTCATAATATTTCTTATGGTGGAAGGATTTAAGGCTTATGTTGGGTTCTTAGGGTGCTGAAATTAATTGGGCTCGTATGAGTCTCTCGTGCAAGGTTGGGAACAATTTCAATATTGATTCTAGAGGGATTGCTGAATTGGTAAAGACCCTTTATGCAGTCAATTTCTAGTGTTGTTTCAAGCCCTTCAAGAATCAAGACTAAGGATTAAAGAAGTCGGTTGATGGTTCCAGGATCATTGGAGTTAGAGGATATGTGTGAATCCCGAGATCTTATCGGGCTCTGCTGCACCAGAATATGACAATATCAATGTCATTTTGCAGCATATTGTTCTAGACCCTTCGTAGTTGGATCAGTCTATGTGGAGGAGTCCCTCAACTGGGTTTACCGTTAAATCTGTCTATGATAGGTTGTACTCATGTGTTGATTAAAATTTACAATTGAGTAATGGGTTGAAGTCATCCTTAAAGTGTTTGGAATTCAAATAATTCTTCAAATGTTCAAGTGTCAGTGTGGAGGTTTTTTTTTCAAAGGCTTCAAACGAGGGATGAGCTTGCTAAGAAGGGAGTCATATTAGGTGTTCATAATCTTGTATGTCTGTTATGCCTTGGTCCTGAGGAGTCTCATCATCATCTTTTTATTGAGGGTTTAGTTTTTGTTGAGGTGTGGTCCATGATTTTAGATTGGGTAGGGGTGAGTAATTTTAACTTATCTCTTGATATTCTTGATCATTTGTTATTATTTGTCTCTGTAATGTGGGGGAGGGCAAAGAGAAATTGTAGGATTCTCATTTGGTTATCTGTTGTGAGGGCTATTTGGTTAGTCAGAAATGATACTTTGTTTGATGGAGCGGTGAAGAGGAGCCATAAGATTGTTCTTATGACAAAATCCTTAACTTGGGATTGACTTAACGTCATATCATTGGATCAACTAAGTGATTCTAAAATTATCTGAATGTCTAATCCTGTAGAGGCTATGAAGTAGTTTCGATTAGTTTTCCCTTTTGTATTCGAGTTGTATACCTTTTGTGCTCGCTTTAATACAATCTCGTTATTTATAAAAAAAAATATTGAAAAAAAAAAAGTAGAAAACCAATTCATGTTAAAAAATGTATACATGCTACACTATTTTTATCTGATTAAAAATTCACATACATTTATTTTTTTTCTACTTTTTCAATTAAAAATATTATTTTCCAAAAATTAATCAAAATCATTATTTCGATTCAAAAACTAAAAATATATATTATTTTATTTTAATTTTCACCATCAATATCCGATCCACTAGACCGTTTAATCTGGTTCGAGGGTCAATTATGTCATCAAGTGGTTTCAGCCTTCTTCTGATCGCAGTTGCAGGAGATCATGTAGTCTTCATTAAATTCAGCGCCAATCACCACTAAACCACCTAACGATTGGTAAAAATATATTTTAACAAAATAATTTTTGAATAAAACTTACTCGTAGACATAATTAAAATATTAAAAATAAATTTCTTAAAAAATATTACACATTTTAAAAATTGTGAGAATCTAATCCCCTCTCCCTCTTTCTCCATTTATGAAGAAAAGCCATATGACATATGACAAGATCCACTATTAAGGGACAATATTGGCCTACCACGCCAATTTCATTTTTTTTAATTATTACAACTCAATATATTTCTCACATAAGAAATTTCAATATAATAATAAACAAAAAATGGTTAATTTTGGGTAGTTTCATAAATAAAGAAAATAGATCCCAACAACCAAAATTAGATTTTTTTTTGGAGGAAGGATGGGTTTAGTCACATGGTTCCAACACAAATTCACAGATCCTGTTCTCTTGGTTCTTCGAGGGTACTATGTTTATGAACTTTACTATGTTCTGGTTTTGTCTTTTTTCATGTTTTGGTTTGTTTCTATAGTGAAACCTTTTGTAAAGTTGTTCAATTAATATATTTTATGGAAGGTTTGGTTTATTAATGTCTGTATGTTTTTTTTCAGTGGTGCTGAGCCAAAGCAGTTGTCTTTCTCTGCTGCTCTTGGGATTACACTTGGAGTGTTTCCTATTTGTGGTAAGTTGGTAATTTAATTGTGATTTTAGTTTCAAATATCATCTATCATAGTATCTCTTTGGATACCTTAATTGGGTGTACTTTTGTGCTTGAAAAGTTAGTTAGAAAAGTTAGTTTTTTTAATGGTAGTGAATTTGTTTTGAGGATGTACAAGGTGGATTATTGCACGGTCCAAGATTTTTACAGTTGAATCGTAGTTAAATAGAGCCTAATTGTTTTGTTATGGTCAACTGTGCCTAACGTACACAGTGTAGTCAAGATTGAATGTTGGATCGTAAGATCTTAACTAAGGATACCTCAGAGTGCTACGATTAGATAGAGATCGTCGTCACTGGCATGGTCAAAATGGAGCTTTTTGAAGGAAGATTGTAAAGAAATTACCTTTTCCCCTTTGGTGTAGAATCTTAGGTGCCGTGTTAACGATCTGAATTTTACGATCTTTCACATGCTGACTGATCTCGTGCTTGACTACATTGACCTATGCAGTGCCTCCAAAAAGTTAAGACGAATCAGGTTATAGGCAAGGAAAAAGGTCAAGATGTTGTCTCTTTTATGAGTGTTCTATTGAACCTATGAAGTGTATTTGTAGGAAGTAGTCCTTGATAATGCTTTGTCAGGATAGTTCTGCAGCGATACATTTTGAAGGATTCTTTTGAAACAGGTGTCACTGTGCTCCTCTGCGGCGTTGCTATAACGTTACTTGGATCGTTTGTTAACGCTCCCATTCTGTTGCTTGCAAACTGCTTTGCTACTCCCATTGAGTTGAGGTAACTTGATTTAACAAATTGCTATTGTTTTGCGGCATAGTACTTTAGCATCGTAGAATTTGAACAAACCTCTATTTTCTGCGATCCACAATTGAAAACATTGTTCTATGGTTGTTTTTTCATTGAAAACTTTAACCGTATTGATGTTGAAGTCCTGATTGAAAGATTTATTTGACGTATATTTCAGTTTGATTATACCGTTTCTGCGTCTCGGTGAATTTATCACCCGTTCGCCTCATTTCACTTTATCATCTGATGTTTTAAAGAAAGTTCTTACCGGTCAAGCTTCAAAGCAAGTCCTACTAAGCATTGCCAATGCGGTAAGTAGCCGATGCCATAAAAGTAATTTACGCGATGTGATTGTGATTGTGATTGATGTTCTAAGTTTACCTTATGTGTGATGTGATTACATTCGCGTTTGAAATAATTTGCTCAACGATATTTTTTGCAGTTATTAGGGTGGCTAGTTGCATCGCCTTTAATTTTGGCAAGTCTTTACATATCATTCTTACCGTGCTTCAAATTTCTAATTCGGAAACTCAGCAGTCCTCCTTCGAGTCCAAGGATGCCGCTCCAACCATTGTCAGATATCGGGTCTAAGGCAAGGGATGTTTGACAGATAATCTCTCAATCTGCATTCATCGGGATTGACCGGTCGTTCACATGTTGTATTGTTGAATTTTTTCGTAGTGAAACAATATATATACGTATTCAAAAAACTACACTGACAGTGTAAAATAGTTGTACAGACATACTCAATATGAATTAGTCACTTCTCTTAAGTGGTTGATTTGTTTGTAAATGTACACACATTCCTGTCTCATGACTAAGGATCCTTGAGGCTACACAATTCAATTAAATTTATGTTTTGCTCTTATTTCTTGCAAAAATCGTCGTAATCTAGTTTCTTGCATCAGAAGGTTTGAGGGTTAAAACAGAAGCTATTTTTAGGGAGAGGAGTCAACTTTCAAAAATTCACTTTATTTTCAATTGATCAACATCACAAGTTCACAACGATTTTAAATTACATGTTTGTAACTGATAAATAACTCTCATACAAGAACAATGTTACAATGTAAATGTAAAGAATCATAAGGAAAAACAAGTGCATGATCTTGTTGCCAATCTGCACAGGAATATATCAAAGATTTCGCCGTGATGATATTGTTAACAGTTTGATCGAATCCTCCAAAAATTACTAAATTTCTTTCAAATCCAAGTTCTTGCACCGAGGATGAACGAGAAACGATGTAGTATAGTGAAAGAATCTTTCATATCTTCATGTTCCTATCGATTGTTTCGCACATTTGGCTCTTCAACATTGATATGCGGGTTAGCACTGATTCCAGCTTCTCCAGAAACATTTTGGATGACAGTGGTTTCTAGATGACTAGTAGATACCGAGTCAGAGAATTCAATGGCTAGTGTTTCTTCAATTCTCGGCTGCATCTCTATTTCTTCATTGCTTGCAGCCTCCATCAGAGAGTTTCATTTGTCAGTATATATCTGCCATGAATGATCAATAATCTAAACACTAGTATATACGTAGACGCATTGATACAAAATTGTGGAAATTACTATTATCTACCTGCATATTGGATATTTCGGTCGAAGATTTAGCCGTAGGTAGTAGCGACAGACGGCAAAGAGGGCACGTGCTGTGGCTGGTAAGCCAGAGATCAATGCAACTCATGTGAAACGTATGGCCGCATACCGGTATCTGTTGAAGTCTGTCGTCTGGTTGGTAATCCAAAAGACATACTGAGCATCTGATGAAAAAGATGTATTGTTAGAATTTGTGTTTCTGGTAGTTCAATTTGAGGGTGGAGTAAGAACAATCACACAAGTGGAATCATAAAAAGAGAAATAGTAATAAAAGTGAACTAAACTCACAGTGTATCTTTGACAGAGAAGCTTTCATTGTAAACTATAATAGGCAACATCTCTCTCAATTCTTTCTTCAACCCCAAATCAGACTGCAAGAAGTTAAAAATATCGGTTTGAAACTCGTTCGCACTCTATCGGACTAATACTTCTGATCGAAAGCGTGTAAGTTACACATGTGTAGTGTCTGACACCAACGCGTTACATTTGGTTTTTATTTTGGAAGAGAAAAAAAATCAATTCTAAAAAGCATAATCAATTCTACTCGAGAATAATCAAACAATAATCGAACATGTCAACAACAATTTACAAAAAAGTACAAACATGAAACCATACCAGAACTGACCCCAAAATCAGATTATTCAGTCCAGTGAACCGGATACCATCAATCAATTTTTAACAAAGCAGAAGATAATCACTTATATTTTAAGCTAAAAAATCCAAGTCAACAAACATATCAAAAAATGTAGATTAGTATAAGGAGAACTTACATTGGAGATTGCATTGTTGTGATTGTGATGTTGTAGAACAGAAACAGACCTCATCCTGATAGAAGACCAATCAACCCTTCTAGGTTTCAAATAGAAAACATAGAAAAGAAAAACAAGAATCAAAGTGAAGAAAATAGGTACAGAGAATATAAAAGCTCTGTACAGTTTCAACTCAGCAGCTGCTGAAGCATCAGATCTGCTGGAACAACAACCTGAATCGTTATTATCAATGTCTGAATCAGAAGAAGAAGCTTGAGATTTATTGTTACTAGATTCCATGTAAAATCAAGTAATTCTGTTCGATTTTTTGTATTCATAAACAAGTTGAATGTTGAAATTACTCTACCGACAAGACAACAAATAAAGTAAGAACAAATGTTCAATTTCTTCTTGAAATTATTGTGTGGATAGTGACAAATGACAATTGTTAAAAAAATTGCATTGAAATAATTTTTTTATCATATATTTAATTATTGATTAAAAGTATAACTTTTGTTTTTAAACATTTTACACTAATTAGTTTTACTCAAAATTTTTTATATTGGATAAATAAAAGTTCATTTTTTTATTAGATAGAGGGAACATTATACTTTGTTTGAGAATTTATAGGAAATGAGGGACGGAAGAGTTTTTCTTAGTTAAGTAGTTTAAAGGTTGAAGTCTATTTCATTAAAGTTGAATAAGCGGAATGTTGCTGGTTTAAATTCGCGTCTATGCACTCGAGATTTTTATACAGTTATTAATTAAGTTGTTTTAACGGGACAATAAAAGAATAATTAAAAATATAAATGATGGACCAAAAAGAATATAATTGAGTTATTTAAGAGAATATTAGACTTTGCCGAAAGTTTTGAGAGATTATTTATTTTTATTTACAAATCAAAATTCTCCTAATTTAAAGAAAATAAAAAAATATACTGCTTCAAAAAATATAATGAGCTATTAACATTCAAAGAGCAATTACTCTATAAAACTAAAAACACAAGTCTAACTTAGAGTTTCTTACCACTTATATATTCTATAAATTTTTAAGTCTTAAAGATTTTTTATGTGTTGTATTTTGTCTACACCTCTGATTGTATATCAAGCATAATTTTTTCAAAATCTCTTAACTGTAAGTTAGAGTTTAAGAAGTCTCTTGTCTCTGTGCTTGAGCATTGGAAGTCTCTTGCTTGTGTGCTTGAGCATAAAAGTCTCTTACTTGTGTGTTTGAGTATTGGAAGTCTCTTGCTTTGTACTTCAAAAGTTGTAATCAGTTTGGTTATAGTGAAATATCTTGTAAGTATAAGGGGACTTGACTGCTCTTAATTTGTGGGAGGAACCATGATAACTGCTTGTGTCTCTCGTTCTTTACATTTTGCCTCTAAACCATTCTTATCTACTGCTAATCACTTAACTATGATTCAAATTTTAAACCTTGTGTTCATAATCTGATAAAAAAATTTAAGAAAAGAAAGAATTAGCTAACACAATTCAAACTCTTTCTTGTGTTTTTCTCACCTTCAATTGGTATTAGAGTCTGGTTTGTGCATTTAACACTTAAAAAATGGTATAAAAAAGATCCTACGAGAAAAAAATGTCTGATGAAACTAGAACCTCTTGACCTAGAAACACGGCTGCTGTAAATTATGATTATAGTTCTTCTAAAAAGAATAAGTATACAACTAGACCTCCAACTTTCAGTAGAGATTCTACAAAGTTTGAATGGTGGAAGAGCAAGATGTGTACTCGTATAATAGGTCTTGATAATGAAGTGTGGGATATTCTTGAAGATGACATTGATATTTCAGTTAATAGAGTATGAATGGTAACTGACAGAAAAATTCTCACACCTGCTCAGAAGAAGAATTATAGAAAACATCACAGAGTTAAAGGCATTTTGGTAGATGTTCTACCTCACTCTAAGTACATTAAAATTATTGACAAATCTACTGCTAAAATCATATTTGAATCTAAGGCTTGAAGGTGTGAGAAAACACAAGAAAAAGGGGTTTGAATTGGGTTTTCAAAAATGAAAGTTTTTTGTGAAACTCAAAAAAAGATCACAAATAAACTAACAAGAGAGAAAGACACACGATATATTCTGATTCACTTGAAAACTATCAAGTTAATCCAATCCATCCGCCAAGGTGATTTTGCCTTTATACACAAGAACTTAATCCACTATAATCAATTGATTACACTGCACTAGCAACCGCTGGTGACTAACAACACATACAACTGTATCTTCTTATGGATTTTGACCCAACTGCTCCCTTAAGAAAATACAATCTGCACTAGCAACCGCTGGTGACTAACAACAAAGACAACCGTCTCTTGTTAAGGATTCTGATCCAACTGGTCCATTAAGGAAATACAATCTGCACTAGCAACCGATGTTGACTAACAACAAAGACAACCGTCTCTTCTTAAGGATTCTGACCTAATTGGTCCCACATGGAGTTACAAACAACAGTTTGAACAAAAAATGTTTACAATGAATTGCTTCTACACAAGCAAATATACATAATATTAAAAGCTCTAATAACTTCAAAAAAAAACTTTCACAATATGAACAATGTTATTTCTTTGTATTGTGGTGCTTCAATAATGTAGCTTCAGTTCTTTATAGATCATTCTGTTGGCTGAAAATTAGCCAACTCGGGGCATTGACCTTGACAGAAATTAGGGGAAGGAAGAATAAAGGTCGACCATCCCCTTGCATAAAAGCCAAGGGTCGACAGCAATAATACTTGGCAAGCATCACACTTGGAATCGACAACATGAGATGGCTAGGTTGACGGGCCCCTGCGTCGATCGGCCTAAAGAGGAAAACCAGCAAAGGTGTTCTCGACGAAAGGAGCTAAGGCTTGGAGGGAAATTGTTTTGAAAAGAGGAACGTGGAGGCGGTTTTCCAGAGACGTGGGATGACACGTAGCGCATCCTGAAGCCCCTTGGCAGTTACTTCGTACGCCTATATAAAGCAAGATTTTCTAGGAAATAAAAGGGGGCGTCTTTTGTCAGTATTGGAAGAAAAACACTCTGAGTACTGCACTAGAGAGAAAAGAGTTTACTTTGTCATTCCAAAATGTACGGATACATCCATTTTTCTTTTTCCTTTTTTACGTTAAGTTTACCAAGTATTTATGACATTTAAAGCACTATTTTCATAATCTCTTTAACGTTTCTGCTTTAGCCATCTCTTTATCTTTGTCAATCTTTATTTACTTAGAGTTTAAACCACTTACACACATCACAAGATACATAATCGTCAAAGTGCACTATAACCTAAGTAATCAATCCATCCAAAACCAATTGTCCTGGGATTAGTTTGGCCAGTCCTGCAAGTAAGCTCGCAGAGGAAGGTCAGAGGTTGTCCGCGCGAAAAGCATGTGCGAACAAATTGGCATGCCCAGTGGGACCCGTAGGGTTAGGTATATGTAGTTACGTAGCGGAAAGATGGTGACACCGCGACCAAACGAGGAAACATCGTCGCAAGGAAACCCGGTTTCCTCGCCAGGGGAGGTTCTAGGCACTGGACCCATGACAACCGTCACTTCGACCGTTGGCACCGCACTATTCATGACTCCAAATCGATCGGAGGCGCAGCTCGCTACGACTGGAATTGACGGTCAATGCTTACCTAGTTTCAATACGTCGGCACCCCAACACTTGGGGATGCCACCAGAATTCATGTCTAATTGGTGTTATGGTGGAATAGGCGTGGGAGAGAATTCAACCTCCACAATTTTGCCATATCGAAGCCTGGGCCCCTTAACCCAACAAGGGGGAGGGCCACCAGGTTTTGGGTCACTCTTTACAACGATACCAACTTTCACCACTAGCTCTGTCACGGTCATGCACCAACAGATGGACGAAAGTAATCACGAGATGGTACATATGTTAACCCAGCAGATGGGCACCATTCTAAGGCCTCTAATACACGATTCAATCCAAAGTTACCAATATTTGGCAACCCAGATGGCCCGAATAGAAGAATTTTTAGGGGCACCTAGGAACGTAGGAGGACAAACCCCTCTGAACCGTCCTGACACGCCGGGTTGACAAAATGAGCATGTCAAAGAGAGAAATGGTCCACAGGCGCATGAGAATAAACATATCCCTAGGGTGGCCCAAAGGCCTCCCATAGTAATGGTTCGTAAGGACCAAGACTCAAACCTCATATTCAGATAAGTTAGAAACGAGAATCTCGGAGGCGAAGCTAATATAGAGGCCATGGTCGAACGCATTATGGTTCGAAATGGTGCAAACCCTAGCCTTCGACGGCCCGCCTACACGTCCTCTTTGCCAGATTTCGTGTTACAAACGGAGCTACCAAGAGGCTGGAAGGTCCCAAAATTCACTATGTTTGCGGGAGAAATAGAGGAATCCACTGTCGAACATGTGGTCAGATATCAGACCGAGGCCGGGGACATAGTGAATAACGAGGATTTGAAAATGAAATATTTCCCTGGCTCCCTCACAAAAAATATGTTCACATGGTTCACTTCATTGCCCCCTCAGTCGGTCCACACATGGATGCAGCTGGAAAGGTTGTTCCACGAACAATTTTACATGGGACAATCAAAGATCAGTTTGAAAGAATTAGCTAGCGTAAAATGGAAAGCAGCGGAGTCCGTAGACCAATATTTGAATAGGTTCAGACTATTAAAAGCGCGATGTTTTACGCAAGTCCTTGAACACGAATTGGTCGAAATGGCCGCGGGAGGACTAGAATATTCCATTCTAAAAAATCTAGATACACAATACTTAAGAGATATGGCACAACTGACTGATCGCGTCCGACAGGTCGAACGATTGAGAAGTGAGAAATCACAGACTAGTCGATACCGTAAGAAAGAAAAGGTGGCGTTTGTAACTACCGACGGATATTCATCGGACGATGAGGAATTCATCGAAGAAAACACTGTCAATGTGGCTGAACTAACAGCTGGACCTCCATATGCGTGTAAGGTTCTGAAGCCGTCGAACGGAAAGAATCGGGTCGAGATGGAGAAGACGGACAAATATGCCGCGAAAACATATTCTTTCGATGTATCCAAGTGCGATGAGATATTTGATATATTAGTTAAGGATGGTCAAATTATCGTCCCGTTCGGGACAAAAGATCCCCTTCTAGAACAAAAGAAAAAGAGGGGATTTTGTAAATTTCATAACTTTCTTGGTCATAAAACTGCTCAATGTGTTCTTTTCAGGGATTGGGCGCAGAAGGCGTTGAAGGAAGGAAGGCTGCAGTTCGGGGAAAGACCAAAGATGCAAGTGGATATGAACCCTCTAAAAGCAGAGGAAGCACTGTACTCTGAAGTAGTAGAATGCATGATAATCGAGGCTACTAATGGCCTCAAGGAACAAGCAACAACCCACATCCTAGACTGTATGGTGATCGAAGCTACTGAGGGTTTCAACAAAAAGACAAAGATGGATTTCAAGGGAATCTATCCTGAAGCTGGAGAAAGTCTGGCAGAATTTCAAGAAAAATGTAAATTCAATGGCTCCACAGCCGCCCTCTGCCCCAGGTGTCATGTTGTGTTCGACCAGAAAACGGAGGACCGGGTCAAAGCAGACAAAGCGGCGACCCCTAAATTCGTATTTGACAAAGACGACACTCCTCGACAAAATCAGGAGTACCGGAAGCTGTTCCAGCCTGCAAGGCCCAAGACTTTTGTGCCCCCTTCGGATATCCCACAAGACCAATGGATGGCCCTGTGACCCAAAAAGGGAGCAAAAGGCCAAAGTGGAAGATGTTGGATTTAGGAAAAGAGGCTAGGGCCTCCGTCAAGAACACTGAGTCAAGAGGGTACGTGGTGTCTCCCAATTACAAGGGCAAGAACCCAATGACGAGAACTCAGTGGAGGCGACATCAGCGAAATAAGAAGGCAGTCAGAGAAGCATCAGCTCTGCAGCTGCATCCTGTCAGGAAGCTCGGATTGAAGAGTCATCCACCGAGAGCCAGATGGGTAGAAAAGGAAAAGATGATGGCCAGCCAAACCACATTAATGACCGTGGAAGTCTTGGAAAACAAAGCGGTAGCGTCAACGCAGAAGTCGACGTTTACCACCAAATCAGCAGACAAGAAAGAGCCAGAATATACCCCTCTGGCGGACGAAGGTGAACCAGAATATACACCCCAGTCGGATGACAAAGAATACACCCCGTCTCCAGAAGAAGATCTGGATGTGGACATGTACGACGAGACAAATGATGACACATATGGTGATGACTTCGTCGTCAGTTGCAGAATTGTGTCAATCCTTCCGGCAGAATATGATAGGGTATCTGAGGTGTCGGAATCAGAAAATGATTTCCCGCCAGACGAAGCTACGAAGAACAAACCACTATGTTACTACGTAATGAATAGCGGTGTGGTGGAGGAAAAAACGACCATGTTCGAGCGACCTAGCCCAGGGATGATGTACCACTTGAAATCGTTATTCATAAAGGCGAAGGTCGATGGCGTGACGATAAACAAAGTCTTCATAGATGGTGGGGCGGCGGTCAACTTAATGCCCCACACTTTATTCCGGAGAATCGGCAAGACGGAAGCTGACCTCAAGCAACACAATATGGTTTTGTCCAATTATGAAGGCAAAACCAGTAACTTTCTGGGAGTAGTCCAAGTCAAATTAGTTGTTGGAACTACCACAAGGACGACACTCTTCATGGTCATAAACTCCAAGGAAAACTTTAACCTTCTGTTAGAAAGGGAATGGATTCATGGAGTTGGAGCGGTCCCCCTCGACAATGCACCAAAGGTTAACTATCTAGTGGAAAGACGACATCATGGAAAATGTGGAAGCCGATCAAAGTTATTACAGAATTGAGGAAGCCAAAGGGATGAAAAGATCTTCGACTAACACTTGGCGAATGTCGCGCCTTGTGATGATGAATCGGGCTCTTACACCTCTTCCAATATCGGACGTACCCTCAATTTGGACCCAGATCATGGTTTCGCCTGGGATTCAATTGATCCCCCAACAGAATCGTCACGAAGTTGTCCACCAATGGGGTGGCCTCCCATAGAGGAAGATGACTACTGAATCAAAACGTTTGAATCGAATTTCAGCCTACGTGGCTGAAAACAAAAGAAAGGCGGCACTCGAAAAAGAGAAATATGAAGATACCACTAGAGAGACGTGTATAAATAGACAACAAGACCAGACAACAACTTCAGAAAGCCGGAGGCTCGATTGTATCTATGATGACGAGCCTTTGGGGTTCGAAAGGGACCCAACCTTCGATGCGCAGAAAATCTAGGCGCATGACCCCCTGAAAGAGATCAACCTGGGGGAAGGGACTACCAAGAGACCCATGTACGTGAGTACAAAAATTGGTTCGAGGATGAGAGCCGACCTAATCCAGATATTAAGGAAATACAAAGATTGCTTAGCATGGGATTATGACGAGATGCCAGGGCTAAGTCGGGAAGTGGTAGAGCATCGCCTGCCCATTCAACCAGGCAAGAAACCAGTCAAGCAGCAGCTGCATAGATTCACCCCAGAAGTGATGCAAAAAATCAAAAGGAAGATCGAGAGGTTGCTGCAAAGTCGGTTCATTCGCACAGCAAGATATGTCGAATGGTTGTCGAACATAGTCCCGGTCATCAAGAAAAACGACACTCTGAGAGTTTGCATTGACTTCAGATACTTGAATAGTGCTACTCCTAAGGACAAATATTCCATGCCTGTAGCAGAGATGCTAGTCGATTCGGCCGCCGATTTCGAGTATTTGAGCATGCTCGATGGGTATTTTGGGTATAACCAGATTTTCATAGCCGAAGAGGATGTTCCTAAGACAGTGTTCCGCTGCCCAGGGGCTTTGGAGATCTATGAATGGGTCGTCATTTCGTTCGATTTGAAGAAAGCTGGGGCAACATACCAAAGGGCCATGAATGCTATTTTTCACGACTTCATCAAATAGTTCATGCAGGTATATATTGACGACATAGTCATAAAATCATCATCGGAGGATGATCACTTAAATCACCTTCGAAGATCATTTGAAAGGCTGAGGAAATATGGATTAAAAATGAATCCACTAAAGTGTGCTTTTTGCGTACATGCAGGGGATTTCTTGGGGTTTGTGGTGCACAAGAAGGGTATCAAAATAAATCACAATAAAACAAATGTAATTCGAGACCTCGAACCCCCGACAACGAAGAAGCAACTCCAGTCCCTGCTTGGGAAGGTGAACTTCTTGCAAAGATTCATATCAAATCTAAGTGGCAAGACAAAATCATTTTTGCCACTGTTGAAGGTCAAGAAGAAAAGTGAGTTCCATTGGGGACAAGATCAACAAGAGGCTTTTGATGCAATCAAAGAATATCTCGTAAAGCCTCCCATTTTGCTACCACCAAATCCAAATAAAAACATGAAGCTATACATTGCAGTGTCCAACACAATGATATGAAGTATGTTAGCCCAGGTGGACGATAATGGTGTCGAAAGACCCATTTATTACCTTAGCCGGATGTTAGTTAACGTTGAAATTAGGTACTCCATGATTGAGAAGTTATGTCTATGTTAGTATTTTTCATGTATTAAATTAAAACAATATATTAAGCCAATTGAAGTTTTTGTTTCATCACATTTCGATGTTATCAAATACATGTTGTCGAAACCTATTTACACAGTCGAGTGGGAAAGTGGGCCTTGGCACTCACAGGGTTTTCCATTACCTACATCCCTTTAAGAGAGATGAAGGGACAGATAGTGGCGTACTTCGTAGTCGACCATGTTGTAACAAGACAACCGCTCTGCTTGATTAGCACAAACCTGTGGAAATTGTACTTCGACGGATCCAGTCACAAACAGGGAGTCAGAATAGGCGTTCTAATCGTTTCTCCTTGAGGGCATCCAACCAAATTCAAATGTGGGGTCAAAGGCAAGTACTCAAACAACGAGGTAGAATGTGAGGCTTTGCTTGCAGGCCTAAAAATCCTCAGAGGACTGGGCGCCAAGAGTGTCAACATTAAAGGTGAATCTGAACTAGTTATCAAGCAACTCACCAAAGAATACAAGTATGTCAAAGAGAGTTTGGTGAGGTACCTCGCGATCGTAAAAGACCTGTTGGAACAATTCGAAGTGGTCCACATTACGCATGTGCCCAGGATAAACAACCAGGAAGCCAACGAGTTGGCACAAAACGCCTCTGGATATAAAGTGTCAGAAAAGAAACTGAGAGCACTCATCGAAGTCAAATGCAAGCCGACGGGCAAGTCGTTTGGGGACCAGAAAGCTGGTGAAAGTAACTACCTGACGGGGATAGAAGACGGAAGTAGAAGAAATGGCACGATCCTTATAGTGGACAGATTGTCTCCAATATATTGGCGAAGGCCTTTGGTCGAGTATCTGAAGGAGCCAACAACGGCTATCGAGAGAAAAATCAAATACCAGTCTTTGAGTTACGTCCTAATGAGGAACGAACTATTTAAAAAGACACCCGAAGGAGTGTTGCTCAGGTGTTTGGGAGAAGCCGACACATATTTAGCAATATCAGAAATGCATGGTGGGGCATGTGGAGCTCACCAAGTTGGCCAAAAGATGAGGTGGGTAATGTTCCGACAAGGAGTATATTGGCCAAAGATGCTCAAAGATTGTATAGATTTCGCAAAAGGCTGCCAGGAGTGCCAGAAGCACGCCAACATCTAACGAGTGTCGGTCGATGAGTTACATACAATTGTCAAGCCATGGCCTTTTCGAGGGTGGGCTCTGGATATAATCGGGGAGATTCAACCAATATCCTCGAGGCAACATAAGTTTATCCTTGTCGGAATCGATTATTTTACGAAATGGATTGAGGCCATACATTTGTCAAGAGCGGACCGAGAAGATGTTATCAACTTTATTTATAAGCATATACTGTATAGGTTCGACACTCCTGAGACGATCACTACGGATCAAGTATTAGTGTTCGTCGGCCAGAAAATTCAGCAGTTTGCAGTAGACGAAGCGTTTAAACTGGTTACTTCGACCCTCTATTACGCCCAGACGAACAGTCAGGTCAAAACGGCTAACAAAGTAATAATCGGATTTATTAAGAAACACATATCTGAAAAACCTAAGAATTGGTACCAGACGTTAGATTAGATATTGTGGGCATGTCGAACGTCTCCAAAAGAGTCCACCGGATCGTCACCGTTCTGTTTGGTGTTTGGACATGACGTCGTTTTGCCAACGGAAATTTGCCTACAGTCAGTACGTATCCAGCGACAACATGAGATCTCGTCGGAGCAATATTGGAATATGATGATGGATGAGATGATAGACCTAGACGAAGAAAGAGTATAGGCACTCGACACATTGTTAGATCAGAAGGCGCAAGTGGCCCAAGCGTACAACAGGAAAGTCCAGAAAAAGGTCTTCATAGTCGGGGATTATGTTTGGAAAGTAACCCTTCCAATGGATCAAAGAGATCCAAGGTTTGAAAAATGGTCCCCTAATTGGGAAGGACCATTCCAAGTGTCCCAAGCGTTTAGTCACAACGCCTATGAGGTCTACGAAGTCGGAGGAGACCGACAGGTCATCTGGATAAACAAAAAATACTTAAAAGTCTATAGACCCATGCTTCAAGAAATTCAGAAGAAAAAAGGATAAATTTCATTAAATAAGCCGACGGATGTGGACGGCCAACACGAGTTACAAAGTAAAAAATAAAAAAGGAGTTATCTAGTCATTTTGGGAATCGCGCCTTAAAGCCTTCAAGAAGGTGCGTTCATGGTCCAGTCGACTCTCTAAGACGAGCTTCCTCTAACGAATCTGCTCAATAGAGGCCTTAATTTTCAAGGCAACCTCAACATGTGCAATCCCTTTGGCTACGTCTTGGTCGATAATCTCTGTGGCTGGCAAAGGGGCGTCAACATCCAAGGAGGCCTTCTCATTCTCGACATCAACGATCTTCTGCTCGAGCTCCGCTATTTGGGCATGATAGCCAAATATCTGTTGGTCGAGGGCTAAGCGTCTGTCGAAACGTGTCTGTTAAGAAGCCTCATAGTCTTGCAAGTTTTTTTCATAGACAGCGCTGAGATACCACTCTCGTTTCATCTCGTTGATTTGGGAACAAATTTGATCATCTATGTGTTTACACAAAGTCGCATCTTTCTCCAGCTGGGTCAAGAAGGCTTCGAGCTCAATCAGATAGACGGCTGTAGAAGTTGACACGTCGAAGGTCGAAAGTGCATCCAAGATCTTGAAGACGTCTCGAGCTACATGCGCATCCGCAACCGATTCGACAAACTCTTCCCCAAATAGGTATGTCCTCAACTCCTGCAGCTTGAGGTTGAAAGTACTATCCTCGGCCGGATTAACTATATTTTTTGATCCTGCGTGTTTAACGGCCTCGACAGTCCCGCGAAGCTTAAGGAGAGCTTTTAATGTCTCCGCGGGATTCGACAGTTTGGTGGCCAGGATGGCTTCAGGGGTGCCGAGTGAGTTTGCGACGGCATCTCTTGGGAACGAAGAAGGTCTAGCCACGTGAGCAATGCCAGTACCCGCCTCTATGTTACTGGGAGCAACATTCTCAACATCTCCCTCGAGATCGACTACAACAACAGGGCTTGGTCTAGAAACATCCTCCGTCGAAGCTCCCAGAAATTCATCAACTTTTTAGGGACTTAGCGACGGAGTAGTTACAATGGACCGCCCAATAGTATTGGCCATGATATCGGTAAGCGTGGGGAAAGTTGGATCTTTGACTTCTTGCAGAGCAAACAAAACTAAAAATGTCGATTAGAAGGCGTGAGAGGTCTATCGACAGAAGGGTTGAAAAGAGCATTACCTCAAGAGTTCTAGGCGGAGGGGAAGTTCTGGTGACGATGTTTTGAAAGGCTTCAGTTAAGTCTTCTAGCACGTCGAGCGTTGGGACCGACGCAACCTCCTTTTGGGGGGTTTTCTTTGTGGGCACTTTCTTTTTTCGCCTCAAAGGAGTGGCCGAAAGAGAGTTTGACGGTTCAGAGGGGAAAACCCGAGAACGGGAACTCTCATCCGAGACCACCACGTCAGGAATAAACTATTGCTTAGAATCTTGGGTTGAACAATCCAAAGTCAGTCGACCAACAAGGACAAGCACGACAGAAAACAAAGGAAACAGGTCATACCTGGACACACAAGAGTTTTTTGTTTTTTGGTTGGTTGGGTCGAAGTCAACCCGATAGGAGGATCCCTCTTATGCACCTGGAAAAATAGGAGAAAGTCAGAAAGCAATACCAAGAAACTCAACGAAAGAAGATAAAGGCAAAATGAGCTTACCTTTTTGAGGGAATCTACCAAGGGCGTTGATGGGCCAAGAGCTTCGCTTGAAAGAGCAGCAAAAGCATCTACCACGTTCTCTAAGAAAAGGTGATGGTCGAAGTGCTGCGCTTGATACTCTGACCACCAGACGTTGAAGCTTTCGGTGGAGAAGAATGAGGACTTGTAATGAAACACAGGCAACTCCAACTGTTGAGTTGACCGAGCAAACTTAAGACAATTTCTATGACCCGTCTGGTCAAGCTTCCGACCATCCCACACGACGTCGTCACGATGGCGAACCAGTGGCTTTGGCAACATCTGGCTCAGGCCAAATTATCGGGCAACCAAATTGGGCTGATAGTTTGTAAACCCGTACCCAGTGTTGCTCGAGTCGATACAAAATGACAACATCGTCGAGGTTTAAAAAGCCCTCTAAATGGAGTTAGAGGCAGCAACGGTGATGGGGGAAGTACCAGGGAAGGGGTTCCTGAACCAAGTCGGCCTAAACTTTCGATGGGAAAAAGGGCCATACCCGGAACGAAGACATTTGCCTCGACAAACATAGTAAGATATTTCATAAAAAGGGTCTTATTAGGAGTCTCCTGCGTAGTCATAAGAGCAAGACGAACCCCCTCCACAAGTCGATCCTCGACCAGTCGGTCCATCTTGGCCGACACGGGATAGCTTAGTTGGTGTTCAAAAGTGGTATTTAGCTAGTGTTGCAGCAGCCACATGGGCCCCGACACATTCAGGGCTTTGATAGTGTCGTAAATATTGGCAATTTTCAGAGACGCCAGCCCAACATAGTGATACAGTGAGGCTAGGAGAAGCTTGCCCAAGGCCACTCGTCAACCCTCATGAATTTGAATAGCCAGGTTGATATAACTCTTTGCTATCTGCAAAGAACCTGGGCAAAAGAGGTAATATGAGAGCCACAAAGTCAGGAAGGCAATGTGTTCCTCGTCAGATACCTCGACTGAATCTGTGTCATGGTGGTCTTCGATAAAATTGTGAAAACCGGCACGATCAAAGTCAAAAGAAGTCTCCGTCTCGATGGTGGGGTCGAAAGTTTCTCCCACTGGAGAGAGGCCGGTGATAGCCGCCACGTCGAAGAGGGTGGTGACAGCATCCCACACGGTAATTGGAAGGTGTTTGTCGAACCCTCCCAAAAGAACATGGACGCCAAAAGGAGACATGGGTTGACCCTGTGAGCATTCCTCGATAGCTGAATGGCGTCGAATGTAACACCCATTTTTAATTATTTAGACTTTCTGGTGTGATTCTATTTTCGGTGTGTCTTTTGTGGAGATTATTTAATAATGTTGGAGTTTAATATTAATATAATAAAATTAATAATGATGATAATTTGATAATTAATAGTAATGGTATTATTATTATTATTATTATTATTATTATTATTATTATTATTATTATTATTATTATTATTATTATTGGAATTAAGAAAATGGGGAAATAAGTGTTTAAGGGGTATTTGGTGAGTTGAGGAAGGAAAAATACGATCAATGGGAAAAGAAGAGGAAGGAGAGAAGAACAAGAACAAGAGGAAGAAGAAGAAGGCTAGGTTGTCGGATTCTTGGAAGCTTTCATCGATCAGAGCAACTAGTCGAGGTAAGGGGGAGGGGGGGGGGGGGGGGGGGGAAGAAACAGGTCGAAATTGGTATGTTGCATGAATTCTAGGTAGAGGGGATTTCCCTAACCTCATGGTAGATTGATGATCATGTTTGATATGTTGTTGAAATTTTGAATTGTTGTTAGCATGATGAACCTGTTGCATGTATTGGTAGAGTGATTGTTTGGGTGATTTGGGGTTTTCGAGTAGTTCGCAATTTTAAGCCGAAAATTGATTTGATCAGTAGAGCTGAGGTTTTATCGGGTGGAATCTATAATAGATTATGTAGCTAAGTCGCAGAATGTTGAACTAGTGCTGTGGGAACTGGCTTGAGTGAAATTGGGTAATTTCTGAGAGTTTTGCCGATTCTGAACAGTTTGGGGTTCGGAGTTCGCAGGTTCGCTAGCGTTTGCTAGGCGAACAGGAAGCGAAGGTTCACTAGGCGAAGCCCAGCGAGTGGGTAGCGAACCATTGCAGTGGCCAAACTCAGTCTTCGCTGGTGTGTTCGCCAGGCGAAGGAGGTGGCGAGAGGTTTCGCCAGGCGAAGGAGGTAGCGAGTGGTAGCAAACACTTCCAGTAGTTACTGTCTGCCTTTTCCAGTGAGTTCGCCAGGCGAGCGAGTAGCGAACATTCGCTGATGCTTCGCCAGGCGAATAAGCCAGCGAGCATGACAACATGTTGTGTTTTTGTGTTGTTCTGTTCTGTTCTCTTGTGTTGTAGGACCCTTGTTGGTCATGATTAAATATAAGATTGGTGTTGAACAGTTAAGAGTGTATGTCTGGTGTGGGAATGTGATTTCCGTGTGTTTCATTTAATTAGAATAATTAAATTGGTGTATGTTATTATGTATGAATATGGTGATGTGTGGAATATGTATGTGCAATGTATAAAATGTGATCAGGAGGATCGTGTGCACCTTGTGTGCTTGGATTGTTGTTGTACATTGGTGTCGTGCATATCATGATGTTTTGGTGGGGTTGAATCGTTGCTCGAATGGAGTGTGTGCGATTCACCTGTACTCCTGTGCGGAGAATGGTGGGATGGATCGTTGCTCAGGAGGAGTGTATGTGATCCATCTGTACTCCTGTGTGGAGAATGGTGGGATGAATCGTTGTTCAGGAGGAGTGTATGCGATTCATCCGTACTCCTGTGTGGAGAATGGTGAGGATTGATCATTGCCATTGGTGGGTGTATGTAATCTATCCGATGCTCCCTTGTGGAGGGTTGATGGCCCAGTGTCCATCGATGATGTTGAGTCGTTACCGCATATCATGGTGTTGAGCTGCATATTTTTGCATTGTCTTGTGTGTTGTGTTGGTGTTGGGCAGTAGGTCCTGGTTGATGTATGTTGAATGATGTTAGTATGATTACTTCCTTTTATTCATGTACATTATAACCGCTATATTTTGATCGTGATTTCTCACCCTTTTTGTTGTTGTTGTTGTGGTCTGTGCTTCTTCGGAAGTACAGATAACCCAGGTGCGTAGCTAGCTTGGATAATGGCGAGTCGAGTCGTAGGGATGCTCTGATACGTAACACGGGGCTTTGGGAGTTTATTATTTTTCTGATGATTTTGTTTTACTCTGTGGCGTATCATGTTTTGTTGGAACCTTTGGTGAATATTGTGTATATTTTGGGCGGATGGTCGAATATGATGTATATATGTTTATATGATATTTCTGTTGTTTACTGTTGAGTTTCTTCTGTGATATCCTGCTTTGGTGTGGTAACTCTGATAATTGCTTGATTTAATTGCTATTTATTTTATTTTATTTTTATGTATTTTGGGGAGCAGGGTGTTACAATTGGTATCAGAGCCGGTCGGTCCGTCCGGCCAGTGTAGTAGTTGAGTCTGTCTGTAGGATAGCGTTTGCGTATCTGTTAACCTGGCGTTGTTGTTATGGTTTAGGAGTATGGCAGGAAGGAATGGTGCTGCTTTGGCCGCAGATATGCAAGCGATGGCGCAGCTGGTTGCTAATCAGAACCAAGTTGCGGGTGCGCAATTTTGGGATTTGGCACAGTTTCGGAGCAACAAGCCGCAAACATTTGAAGGAGGAATTTTGGATCCTTAAGCTGCGCAGAAGTGGCTGAAGGCGATTGAGAAAATTTTCAGGACAATGGGTTGTAGTGATGAGCAAAAAGGTGAGGTTTAGTATTCACATACTGGAAGGAGAAACTGAGGCTTGGTGGGACAACAGTCGCCAGAGACTGGAGACTGCAGGAGTGGGATTGAAATAAGTGGGGGAAGAAGGTTGTGCTTCTCCAAGATGCTTCAAGTGTGGAGTGATCGCTCAGTGTGTTGTTAGACGCTATTATAGTTTGACGGGATCATGTTGGAGGGAATAAGTGCGTCTTGCGAGCTTAGGTGGTGTGTACAACAAATTGTTTGGAATTAAGCCAAAATGCTTAAGAGTTGTCTTAGCGAGTCAGCGCAGGACAGTGTTGAAATGTTTAATTTTGAGGAGAATTTTGAGTGTTGATGAAAGTGGCGAAGTTCACGGGTTGCTGATTGAGTGTGGTTGTCTGAAGGTTATCCTGACAAGATAGTGATATACAGTCAGTACCTAAAATGGAGTGGTGATCGACTTAGTTATGGAAACTAGTCCGATATTGAGAGCTCCGTATTGTATGTCTGTTTGGGTGGTTAAGGAATTAATTTGAGTGAGTAGTTTTGAGACTCGTGTCTGGTGGATATGCTACGGTAATAGATTTGGAGGTCGAGTATGTAAAGGGTGGATAGTGACTCCGGGTGAATATTAAAAAAAGTAAGAATGTGGGATGCGATATTGATATGATTGGACCTTTAAACATTTCAAGAGTTGAATGTGTGTTGAATGGTCTTTCAAGTGTGGAAATGTTGTTGTCGTATCTCTGACGTAACGGGAGAACCGTAACTCGGAATGACGCACGGTTCGAAGCGTTGGAAGTTTTACAATGCTATAGGTGATGGTGAAGTAGAGGCATGGGAATAAGATATTTATTGATGGAATATGTTTGGATGTTGTAGTAAGTACGGAAGGTGCGGTTCGTGTTTTCGCCATAGCTCGCAAATTTGGGTGTCCGTTGGCATAAGACTTTCCATACTTAAGTGAGCGAGTCAATGGTTGTGTTAACGGATGATATTCTGATATATTTGAAGAGTATAGAGGATTATGTTGAGCATCGGGAACTTGAGTTATTGGTGTTGGAGAAGAAGCGGTGATATGCCTCTGTGAAGAAAGTTCAAAGAGTTCGTGTGTTGGTTTTGCCGTATCCGATGGAATTATTTGTTGTGTTCTGGGATGCTTTGTTGACATGATTAGGAGATATGTTAAGTGCAACGTCAGCGAGTGTTAGTTATGCTTTAAGGCAACTTAAGGTACGTAGGAGGAATCATCTGACCGATGGTTTAGAGTTGGTTGCTGTCGTGTGTTGTGCCTGAGTTTGGAGGCCTTAATTGTTTAGTTCATATATGAGATGCTTGGTGAACTTAAGAGTTTAAGGTATTTGTTTGAATTGAAAGAGTTGGATATAAGACAGAGGAAATAATTGGGACTTCTGGAGGAGTATGGCTTTGGGTTGGATTTTTCCATTCGGGTGAGACAACGTGGTAGCTGATGTATCGATTTGGGAGAATTTTTGGGTATATACCGATGATGAGGGTAAAGGAGTTAGCACTGATTAAGAGAGTTCGAGATATGAGTTTGGTATGTGAAGAGACTTCTTATGGAGTTAAGCTATGTATGTTGAGGCTGACTATGGGTAATCTTGATGAGAGTCGAGGAGTTAGAATTCTAATTGGAGCTAGTAGACTGATTAAATTTAATAAATTGAGTCGAAGAGCTGATTTTCAGATTGATGGAGATGGTGCCATGAGATGTCGTGATAGAGGTTATGCTCCAGTACTGTGGGTTGGATAAAAGCACCCTGGAAGAAGGACATTAAGGTGAATTGAATACCTATCCAAGTGCTATGAAGATGTGACCAAATGTGGGAGATTGTTTTGGTGGCCATAGGTGGAGAGAGAGAGAGTTGAGGTTGTGTATGCTGATTAGACTTGTGGAAAGTCGAAGTTGGAACAGCGGGAACTGTTGGGTCTGGTGCAACTGTTGAATATTTCTGAGTGGAATAGAATAGTGTTTCCATGGATTTTGTGTCGGGTTTTCTGAAGAATTTAAGGGGATAAGATTTGATTTGAGTAGTTAAGAATGGATTGAAAAGATTAACTCATTTCTTACCAACGAGGATGAATCATTCTATGCTGGAGGCAGCTAAGATGTTTAGTGAGGAAGTTGTGAAGTAGTGTGAGATACCGTCGAATATTGTGTTAGATAGGAATCTGAGTTTACGATGAAATTGTGCAAGAGGGGACTGAAAAGATCAAAAGGATCCAAGAAAAGACGTATGTTGAGAGTTATGATGGTAACTAGGGTTGGTCGAGCTTGAAAGTCTCGGAAGCACACATTATGTTTTGTTTATCTGTATCAGAGTGGCGCAGTGGAAGCATGGGGAAAATAGCATGTTAGACTGTTTTACCGCTATCGTTTGTGAAAACTGCAGGGTGTGTTCATGTGTCTAAGCCGAGGAGGTACTTTGATTTAGTCGGATGGGGTGCAAGTGAGAGATAATGTGATTGTTGAGGCACTCCCAGTGCGAATTGTTGAACGAGGAACAACTCCGATGAAAGGAGATATCCTTGGTGTAAGTGCCTTTGGGATGGTGATGCAGGGGGCAGTGTGACCTGGGAATTGGAAAGCAGGATGCGGGAAGCGTATCCATAATTGTTTCCATCAGGTAATTTTCGAGGACGAAAATAATTAAAGTGGGGGAGAGTTGTAACACCCATTTTTAATTATTTAGCCTTTCTGGTGTGATTCTATTTTCGGTGTGTCTTTTGTGGAGATTATTTATTAATGTTGGAGTTTAATATTAATATAATAAAATTAATAATGATAACAATTTGATAATTAATAGTAATGGTATTATTATTATTATTATTATTATTATTATTATTATTATTATTATTATTATTATTATTATTATTATTATTAATATTGGAATTAAGAAAATGGGGAAATAAGTGTTTAAGGGGTATTTGGTGAGTTGAGGAAGGAAAAACACGATCAATGGGAAAAGAAGAGGAAGGAGAGAAGAAAAACAACAAGAGGAAGAAGAAGAAGGTTAGGCTGTCGGATTCTTGGAAGCTATCATCGATCAGAGCAACTAGTCGAGGTAAGGGGGGGGGGGGGGGGGGAAGAAACGGGTCAAAATTGGTATGTTGCATGAATTCTAGGTAGAGGGGATTTCCCTAACCCCATGGTAGATTGATGATCATGTTTGATATGTTGTTGAAATTCTGAATCGTTGTTAGTATGATGAACCTGTCGCATGTATTGGTAGAGTGATTGTTTGGGTGATTTTGGGTTTTCGGGTAGTTCGCAATTTTAAGCCAAAAATTGATTTGATCAGTAGAGCTGAGGTTTTATCGGGTGGAATCTAGAATAGATTATGTAGCTAAGTCGCAGAATGTTGAACTAGTGCTGTGGGAACTGGCTTGAGTGAAATCGGGTGGTTTCAGAGAGTTTTGTCGATTCTGAACAGTTTGGGGTTCTGAGTCGCAGGTTCGCTGGCGTTCGCTAGGCGAATAGGAAGCGAAGGTTCGCCAGGCGAAGCCCAGCGACTGGGTAGCGAACCATTGTAGTGGCCAAACTCAGTCTTCGCTGGTGTGTTCGCCAAGCGAAGGAGGTGGCGAGAGGTTTCGCCAGGCGAAGGAGGTAGCGAGTGGTAGCGAACACCTCAAGTAGCTACTGTCTGCCTTTGCCAGTGAGTTTTCCAGGCGAGCGAGTATCGAACATTCGCTGATGCTTCGCCAGGCGAATGAGCCAGTAAGCATGACAGCAGGTTGTGTTTTTGTGTTGTTCTGTTCCTTTCTCTTGTGTTGTGGGACCCTTATTGGTCATGATTAAATATAAGATTGGTATTGAACAGTTAAGAGTGTATGTGTGGTGTGGGAATGTGATTTCCGTGTGTTTCGTTTAATTAGAATAATTAAATTGGTGTATGTTATTATGTATGAATATGGTGATGTATGGAATATGTATGTGCGATGTATAAAATGTGATCAGGAGGATCGTGTGCACCTTGTGTGCTTGGATTGTTGTTGTGCATTGGTGTCGTGCATATCATGATGTTTTGGTGGGGTTGAATCGTTGCTTGGATGGAGTGTATGCGATTCACCCGTACTCCTGTATGGAGAATGGTGGGATGGATCATTGCTCAGGAGGAGTGTATGCGATCCATCCGTACTCCTGTGTGGAGAATGGTGAGATGAATCGTTGCTCAGGAGGAGTGTATGCGATTCATCCGTACTCCTGTGGGGAGAATTGATGGCCCGGTGTCCATCGGTGATGTTGAGTCGGTACCGCATATCATGGTGTTGAGTTGCATATTTTTGCATTGTCTTGTGTGTTGTGTTGGTGTTGGACAGTAGGTCCTGGTTGATGTATGTTCAATGATGTTAGTATGATTACTGCCTTTTATTCATGTACATTATTACCGCTATATTTTGATCGAGATTTCTCACCCCTTTTGTTGTGGTTATGGTCTATGCTTCTTCGAAAGTACAGATAATCCAGGTGCGTAGCTAGCTTGGATAATGGCGAGTCGAGTCGTAGGGATGCTCTGATACGTAACACGGGGCTTTGGGAGTTTATTATTTTTCTGATGATTTTGTTTTACTCCGTGGCGTATCATGTTTTGTTGGAACCTTTGGTGAATATTGTGTATATTTTGGGCGGATGGCTGAATATGATGTATATATGTTTATATAATATTTCCGCTGTTTACTGTTGAAAACCATTTAATGAAGTGTGTTGTAGAGTTTCTTCTGTGATATCCCGCTTTGGTGTGGTAACTCTAATAATTGCTTGATTTAATTGCTATTTATTTTATTTCATTTTAATTTTGGGGAGCGGGGTGTTACATCGAAGATGCCAGATTTTTTCCACTGGGCCTGACGTTTATTTTGAACCTTGTTCAGCCAGGCCAAATAGTCCTTATTGCTAGGGGTGGGCATCGAACGAAAGACTCTAGCTTTCGATTCCATAAACTTCAAATCAAGTTTTCCACCTTTGAGGAAAGCTGGAGGCATAGCTGTAGGAAAGCCAGGAAAGAACGGTTGCATGGCCTCATGGCTGGGCTTGCCAAGAGGGTAAGGACCGTGAAATGCATGAAGTTTGCCAACCAACCCAAAAGGGATAATAATCTGTTTCTTCCAAACTGCTATAACATGTTCATCAGTGGAAGTGGAGTTTGGAAGGGGTTTGTGAGCCTTAGCCTCTGACAGAACAAAGGCAATGGGGTTGTTGCCGGTGGTTTGAGTTGTTTGAGAAGAAGTAGACGCCATTGAAACCGTAGGAGTTTTGTTGGTATGATTATAGTAGCTGAAGAAGAAAGAGCGTAAAACAAGTGTTGAAGAGAAAAGTTCTAAAGTGAGAACTTATGGGGGTATTTATACTAAATATTAATGCAGAAGACGAAGGTAAGGGGCTTTTCAATTACCCGCTCGTGGGAGAAGTAATGGGTGGAAGTTGGTAATGACGTGGGGAAGTGGAAAAGAATGATGGGAATTCTTGGAAGTTGTGATGCAGAAAGGTGCCATCGCCACGTCAGGAGGCGGTTGACATGTGGATGCTTCGACAAATAGGCCATGATGAAAAAAACCAAATACTGTATACCTCGAAAGACAATAAGCCTCTCAGTCAACAGAAATCTCCGCCGAAGCTTGGGTCTTAGTGGGGCATCTTGTTGGCTGAAAATTAGCCAACTCAGGGCATTGACCTCGATAGAAGTTAGGGGAAGGAAGAATGAAGGTCGACCAGCCCCTTGCATAAAAGCCAAGGGTCGACAGCAATAACACTTGGCAAGCATCACACCTGGAATGACAACATGAGATGGCTAGGTCGACGCGTCCCTGCATCGATCGACCTAAAGAGGAAAACAAGCAAAGGTGTTCTCGACGAGAGAAGCTAAGGCCTGGAGAGAAATCGTTTTGAAAAGAGGAACGTGGAGGCGGTTTCCAGAGACGTGGGATGACACATGGCACATCCTGAAGCCCCTCAGCAGTTACTTCATACGCCTATATAAAGCAAGGTTTTCTAGGAAATAAAAGGGGCGTCTTTTGTCAATATCGGAAGAAAAACACTCTGAGTACCGCACTAGAGATAAAAGAGTTTACTTTGTCATTCCAAAATGTACGGATACGTCCATTTGTCTTTTTCCTCTTTTCGTTAAGTTTACCAAGTATTTATGACATTTAAAGCACTATTTTTAGAATCTCTTTAACTTTTCTGCTTCAGCCATCTCTTTATCTTTGTAATCTTTATTTACTTAGAGTTTAAACCACTTACACACACCACAGGATACATAATCGTCAAAGTGCACCATAACCCAAGTAATCAATCCGCCCAAAACCAATTGTCCTAGGATTAGTTTGACCAGTCCTGCAAGTAAATCCATGGAGGAAGGTCAGAGGTTGTCCGTGCGAAAATCATGTGCGAACACATTCATACTTCTTTGATAATCATTTTTCGTTGTATGAATCATTGTTTCAATCTCTTGTATATCTCTCTCTCTCTTGTATTCTGCTATTTTTCTTCAAGTCATCAAGTCCTTATATAGCCAGAAAATGATTCGTTGAATGGCAGATCAGGAATATCCTTTTTGATAACTGGCGACTTGAAATAATGTCGTTATGTAGGGATGAAAATCATATACAAAAGTTATCCTTTGTACCACCAAATTAGGGTGGTGGAATGATAGTAGAATGGAACATTGAAACGTACTTTGTACTATTTTCCCTCGTAAACATTTGAGCTTATCTTCTGTACATCAGAGGCTTCTCAATAGAAATGATTAAAGCATGAGTAGAAGAGTTGATCACTGGGTCTTTAGAGTCTTAAGTCTTCAGATTCTTCAAAACTTGTTTAGTAGAACCTTGTCTTCAGAACTTTAAGCACTCAGTCTTCAAAACCCTTGGTCATTAGTAACTTAAGTCTTTAGAGTTTTCATAACATCGTTTAACAGAGCTTTGTCTTCAGCACTTAATCTTCAGAAACTTAAGTCTTCAGAGTCTTCAGAACTTTGTTCAGCAGAACCTTGTCTTCAGAGTCTTCAACACTTAGTCTTTAGAAGATAAAGACTTCAGAAGTAAAATATCAGAGTCACGCTCAGAGGCAAAAAATAAGAGAATATTGCAGCAGCGACATATTGCCTTCTCAGAATCTTTCTGAATGTGAGTAAATCAGAAGTAGACTTGCTTCTTATAGCGTATAAGCGACTTTGGTCAGATCAGAATAATGATCCACATGGTCTCTATCAGAGTCAAAGCTTTCTCTATAAGAGTCATAACTTGTTTGTTAATTCTTTAAAAAAAACAAATGTTAGAGTACCAAAATTTTTCTCACACAAATACTACTTTGTTATTATCAAAACTTTGAGATATCTGGCAGAACCAAATCTTGTTCTAACAATCTCCCCCCTTTTGATAATGACAAAACCATGTATTTTGATGACACAATTTTATACGAAGATAAACAATAGGAAATGATAGATATAAGTTTAAAAATAACTCCCCTTTATCAAGCTCCCCCTAAATCTAAGACTTAAAAAAAATCTTATCTGATTTGAGATACCAGAGCCTGATTATCAGATTTGGATAAAGATCTTACCAGATTCAGAAATCACAGGGCCTGATTATATGCCAGAGCCTAATTGGTCTTATAAGATCTTGTTAGATTCAGAATAAC